>JANJGN010000036.1:14586638-14714630 GCA_026770705.1 Isurus oxyrinchus | reverse complement strand
GGAGGGTGTGTGTGTGTGTGGGGAGGGTGTGTGTGTGTGGGGGGAGGGTGTGTGTGTGTGTGGGGGGAGGGTGTGTGTGTGTGGGGAGGGTGTGTGTGTGTGGGGAGGGTGTGTGTGTGTGTGGGGAGGGTGTGTGTGTGTGGGGGGGAGGGTGTGTGTGTGTGGGGAGGGTGTGTGTGTGTCGGGGGGAGGGTGTGTGTGTGTGGGGGGGAGGGTGTGTGTGTGTGTGGGGGGAGGGTGTGTGTGTGTGGGGGTGGAGGGTGTGTGTGTGGGGGGGGTGGGATGGGGAGAGGGTGTGTGTGTGGGGGGGAGGGTGTGTGTGTGGGGGGGGAGGGTGTGTGTTTGGGGGGAGGGTGGGATGGGGAGAGGGTGTGTGTGGGGGTGGAGGGTGGGATGGGGAGAGGGTGTGTGTGGGGGGGAGGGGGTGTGTGTGTGGGGGGAGGGTGGGGTGGGGAGAGGGTGTGTGTGTGTGGGGGGAGGGTGTGTGTGTGGGGGGGGGAGGGTGTGTGTGTGTGTAGGGGGGGAGGGTGTGTGTGTGGGGGGGAGGGGGTGTGTGTGTGGGGGGAGGGTGGGATGGGGAGAGGGTGTGTGTGTGTGGGGGGAGGGTGTGTGTGTGTGGGGGGGGAGGTTGTGTGTGTGTGTAGGGGGGGAGGGTGTGTGTGTGGGGGGGGAGGGTGTGTGTGTGTGTGTGTAGGGGGGGAGGGTGTGTGTGTGGGGGGGGAGGGTGTGTGTGTGTGTAGGGGGGGGAGGGTGTGTGTGTTGATCAGGCTGGTCATTGCCCAGGAGCCTGTTGAGTTGCTGTGCTTACAGCCGCTGCATTGATCTGACGATTGGTCCCAATTACGGCTGCTGTACATCTCAGGCACTTTCTGTTCTTTGAGTGGAAGTGGCCTCCTTGGCATTCACCAGGCAAGTGACCAACTGTGCTCTGTTAATTTGCAGTAAGGGCAAACTGCTTGGTGGTGACCCTAACTGCAGAGTTCGCGGTCTCACAGAAAGAGTTCATTCATCAGCTCAGGCAACACAACAAGCACCCAAAACATTTCACACAAAACCTTCCTCTTAGCCACACGACTCCGCACTTCAGGATAAAAATAGGACAATGGCTTCATGTGTTGATACTGCTCATAGATGCCCAGTGTCACTGTTCCACTTTCTTAATCTACTTGATTTTTTTGTGAATTTGATGCTGAATGAAGTAAGGAATCTTTGTTCTGGAGAATGGAACATTTTATAAACACATTTTCAGCATCAAACACGCCCTTAGATACAGAGCAAAATCTCCCTCTCTGCTGTCCCATCAAACACTCCCAGGACAGGTACAGCACGAGGTTAGATACACAGTAAAGCTCCCTCTACACTGTCCCCATCAACCACTCCCAGGACAGGTACAGCACGGGGTTAGATACAGAGTAAAGCTCCCTCTACACTGTCCCCATCAAACACTCCCAGGACAGGTACAGCACGGGGTTAGATACAGTGTAAACCTCCCTCTACACTGTTCCCATCAAACACTCCCAGGACAGGTACAGCACGGGGTTAGATACAGAGTAAAGCTCCCTCTACACTGTCCCCATCAACCACTCCCAGGACAGGTACAGCACGGGGTTAGATACAGAGTAAAGCTCCCTCTACACTGTCCCCATCAAACACTCCCAGGACAGGTACAGCATGGGGTTAGATACAGAGTAAAGCTCCCTGTACACTGTCCCCATCAAACACTTGCAGGACAGGTACAGCAGAGGTCACAGTGATGGGTATCAGTGTGTTCCAGAGGTTCTGAACTGAGAGTGAGGCATTGTACCTTCGGGTGTATTGAGCTTTGTAATTCTTTCAGTATAATTTGTTGCCTCTACTATTTGTACCTCCAGCTCCGAGGCCTTCAGCCCAGAACGTGGTGGACGGGACGGAGCCACCAAAGTTATGGTTGTTGTGACAGACGGAGAATCTCATGATGGGCTGGAGCTACGTGACGCACTTGCCGAGTGTGAAAAGCGTAACATCAGTCGCTATGCCATTGCTGTAAGTGATTTCTCAGAGTTACACATTGCTCAGCAAAGAATCAGCTCATTCAGCCCAAGTGGCTGACGCTTGTGTTTATACTCCAAACTGACTTCTCCCACCCTCCTTTGTCTCATACCATTTACATATTCTCCTAGTTCTTTCTCACTCACGTGTTTATTTCGCTTCCTTTATACAATTCACCTCGACCACTCCAAGTGGTAGAGAGTTCCACATTCTCACCACTCTCTGGGTGAAGAATTTGCTGCTGAATTTCCCTATCGGATTTAGTGACTATGTTATATATATATATATATGGCCCCTCATTTTGGTCTCCCTCTCAGGTGAAAAGAGCTTCTCTACGTTTACCCTCTCGACCCTATCATAATTTTAAAAGATCCAGGAAAAATCGGTGAACGAAATCTCGAAATCTGCTTATGAGGACGCTGATATTAATCAACATCAGCTATTTTGTTGATCAGCTGTGCAATGGTTGCTTGCCCTTTCGCACCTTACAACACTTCTGAACAGCTAGCGCCCGACTGTGGCCCACATTAGGAGGTTCAAGTCACTGTGTAACCGAGTGTTCCTCCTGCAGGTTCTGGGCCATTACATCCGGAGACGCAAAGACACAGAGACCTTTATAAAAGAGATCAAATTTATTGCCAGTGACCCAGATGAGAAACATTTCTTCAATGTCAGTGATGAGGCAGCACTGAACGATATTGTGGATGCTTTGGGAGACAGAATATTTGGGCTAGAAGGTAAAGACCATGTTATACATTTTAAAATTATTTTTCCCTTCCACTCACTGCCTCAAGTTCTGTGCTGATCTTGTGATAGACATTGCTGGATGGGAAGGGTTACTGATTGAAAATGAGAAGGGAGCTGGATTAACATCAACAAAGATACTACTGTTGGAGGCAGATTGCTGGGGAGAGAGGGGTTACTGAGTGACAGTGTGAGGGAGTTGGATTAACATCAGTAGAGATACAGTCAGTAACACAGGGTGCTGGGGGGAGAGGGGTTACTGACTGACAGTGTGAGGGAGCTGGATTAACATCAGCAGAGATACAGTCAGTAACACAAGGGCGCTGGGGGGGAGAGGGGTTACTGAGTGACAGTATGAGAGAGCTGGATTAACATCAGTAGAGATACAGTCAGTAACACAGGGTGCTGGGGAGAGAGGGGTTACTGAGTGACAGTATGAGAGAGCTGGATTAACATCAGTAGAGATACAGTCAGTAACACAGGGTGCTGGGGAGAGAGGTGTTACTGAGTGACAGTATGAGAGAGCTGGATTAACATCAGTAGAGATACAGTCAGTAACACAGTGCTGGGGGAGAGGGGTTACTGAGTGACAGTGTGAGGGAATGGGATTAACATCAGTAGAGATACAGTCAGTAACACAGGGCTCTGGGGGAGAGGAGTTACCGAGTGACAGTGTGAGGGAGCTAGATTAACATCAGTAGAGATACAGTCAGTAACACAGGGCGCTGGGGGAGAGGGGTTACTGAGTGACAGTGTGAGAGAGCTGGATTAACATCAGTAGAGATACAGTCAGTAACACAGGGTGCTGGGGAGAGAGGGGTTACTGAGTGACAGTGTGAGAGAGCTGGATTAACATCAGTAGAGATACAGTCAGTAACACAGGGCGCTGGGGGAGAGGGGTTACTGAGTGACTGTATGAGAGAGCTGGATTAACATCAGTAGAGATACAGTCAGTAACACAGGGCGCTGGGGGAGAGGGGTTACTGAGTGACAGTGTGAGGGAATGGGATTAACATCAGTAGAGATACAATCAGTGACACTGGGTGCTGCGAGGTGAAGGGTTAGGGAGCAAGAATGTGAGAGAGCTGGATTAACATCAATAGAAATAATCTGTTTTGGAGGAGAAGTTTCAGTCTTTAAACCTCTGGAAGTGACTCAATATTGATCTTTGCAGATTGACCTGAATTTACATCTCTGGGTCAGATTGGATATAAATCCTTTTATTGCTGATCAGTGACTGACACTAATCAATCTCCGGTTTCTCTCTTCAATGTCTTTCCAGGAACAATTCAGCAAAATGAAAGCTCGTTTGAGCTGGAAATGTCACAGGCCGGATTTTCAGCCCATGTTTTGGAGGTAAGGAGTGAGCGTGGCCTTATTCTGCAGCAGTACTGTTTGTGATGATTAGGGAATGGAGACATACCAGACTTCAGTGCCTGCTTGTGTGCAAGGAAGAGCTTTTTTTTTACTCATTTACAGGATTTGGGAGTCACTGGCTGGGCTTGCATTTATTGCCCATCCCTAGTTGCCCTTGAGAAGGTGGTAGTGAGCTCCCTTCTTGAACCGCTGCAGTCCATGTGGTGTAGGTACACCCACAGTGCTGTTAGGAAGGGAGTTCCAGGATTTTGACCCAGTGACAGTGAAGGAACAGTGATATATTTCCAAGTCAGGATGGTGAGTGACTTGGAGGGGAACTTCCAGGTGGTGGTGTTCCCATTTATCTGCTGCCCTTGTCCTTCTAGATGGTAGAGGTTGTGAGTTTGGAAGGTGCTGTCTAAGGAGCCTTGGTGAATTCCTGCAGTGCATCTTGTAGATGGTACACACACTGCTGCTATTGTGCGTTGGTTGTGGAGGGAGTGAATGTTTGTGGTTGGGGTGCCAATCAAGGGGGCTGCTTTGTCCTGGATGGTGTCAAGCTTCTTGAGTGTTGTAGGAGCTGCACTAACCAGGCAAGTCGGGGAGTATTCCATCACACTCCTGACTTGTGCCTTGTAGATGGCGGACAGGCTTTGGGAGTCGGGAGGTGAGTTACTCACTGCAGGATTCCCAGCCTCTGACCTATTCTTGTAGCCACAGTATTTATATGGCAGGTCCAGTTCAGTTTCTGGTCAATGGTAACTCCCAGGATGTTAATAGTGATGGTAATGCCATTGAATGTTAGGGGCCAATGGTTAGATTCTCTCTTGTTAGAGATGGTCATTGCCTGACACTTGTGTGGCGTGAATGTTACTTGCCACTTGTCAGCCCAAGCCTGGATAATGTCCAGGTCTTGCTGCATTTGGACATGGACTGCTTCAGTATCTGAGGAGTTGCGAATGGTGCTGAACATTGTGCAATCATCAGTGAACATCCCTATTTCTGACCTTATGATGGAAGGAAGGTCATTGATGAAGCAGCTGAAGATGGTTGGGCCGAGGACACTACCCTGAGGAACTCCTGCAGTGATGTCCTGGAGCTGAGATGATTCACCTCCCACAACCACAAGCATCTTCCTTTGTGCTAGGATTGCTGTGGTGTGATAGACCAGTGACAGAATGAAGTCTAAGATTCCTGGGGTAGGAGAATGCACAGCAAGAGTCCAGCATCGCGTGGCTGAAGGGTCTAGAATTAAATGTTATTGACTCGAGGGTCAGCCATTTCAGACAATGAGGAGAAATGTCTTCACTCAGAGGATTGTGAATCTTTGCAATCGTTTAGCTCAGAGGGTTGTGGATGCTCAGTTGTTGAGTATATTCTCGGCTGAGATTGATGTATTTCTTTTTGGGCACTTGGGAATCAAAGAATACCGAGATGGGGCAGAACAGTGGAGTTGATGTTGGGGATCAGACATGATGCTAGTGAACGGTAGAGCAGGCTCAAGGGGCTGTATGGCCTCCTCTTGGTCCTATTCCTTACGTCCTTCTGTTCCTTATTGCAATGCTGATCTACTTGTTTAAACTTGGTATCTCGGGAATGACCCTGGAGCTATAGGATTAATCAGAGCTCCCCCTCCTGATTGCCAGTGGTCAGTGAATTGTATAGACGGATAAGATCAGAGAATTAGCCCCCAAACAGCTGAATCCTTGAAACCACGGAGCCTGGTTTTGTAGCCCAGTGTCAGCTTTGGTCAGCGAAGACACCCTGAGATGACAGGTTACACGCCAGGAGTTGATGACAGAACCTAGGCTGCTACTTCACGGACGTACTGAAGCTATAACCTGAGGCCCCGAGTTTGCTTGGTGCAAAAAGATTCTGCGCTATTTGAAGAAGAAAATGGGAGTTCTGAAGCTTTCGCTGCCTAGTATTTATCTCATAAAACCCCTCTACTAATTATATTTTATCTCTTTGATTTGTGGAAACTTGCTGTGTGCAAACTGGCTGCCAAATATCCCCCCACAATAACAGTAACTGTATTTCAAAAAGTAATTCATTGGCTGTGAAGCACTTTGAGATTTCCCAATGATGCAAAAGGTGTTATAACAATATACATCCTCTCTTTAGCACAGTTCAACCATGCAATCTTGCACTTGGTGTTCATTTACCTCACAGGAACTGTTTAAAAATCACTGTAAGGCACTTTACTGAAGTTCATTGTTGCAATAACAAAATAAAAATAAGGTGAGGCATTCAGTTAACTTCCTCCTGGCATTATTTAAAAAGATGGGAGGGAAGCAGGGATAAAGACAGAAATTGCCGGAAACACTCAGAGCTCTGAAGAAGAGTCAGACGGACTCCAAATGTTAACTCGGATTCCCTCTCCACAAATGCTGCCAAACCAGCTGAGTTTTCCCAGCATTTTCTGTTTCTATTTCAGATTTCCAACATCAGCAGTATTTTGATTTTATTTATTGGAGGGAAGCAGGGGCTAATTTCCCTCTGTCTGGGGTGGGGCTTATTGACCACCAGGACTATTGGAGCTCCAGGTTTATGGAATGACATGTTTAACAGACTCTGGGTTTATTGGGAATGTGGGTTTAACAGACTCTGGATTTATTGGGAATGTGGGTTTAACAGACTCTGGATTTATCGGGAATGTGGGTTTAATAGACTCTGGATTTATCGGGAATGTGGGTTTAACAGACTCTGGGTTTATCAGGAATGTGGGTTTAACAGACTCTGGGTTTATCAGGAATGTGGGTTTAATAGACTCTGGATTTATGGGGAATGTGGGTTAACAGACTCTGGATTTATCGGGAATGTGGGTTACTATGAGCAGGATTACCCAGAAAAGAATGGTCAACAAAACCGGACCGGCCTATTGAACTCAGTCCGTGAGTGCATGCGTCCTGAGACCTTTCATTATGTTTAAGGCTGTATGTAAATATAAGTTGTTCTTGTCTCCTGGGAAGGGTAAGAAACATTGTGGTCCAGTCGCGAACGAGGATCATAGAAAAGTCACACATATCGCTGATGGCATCGTTGAGTATGATTGTCGTGAGGGTGCAGAAAACTTTCTTACATTGGTACTCAGGGAACTGTGGGCAGGAGCTGAGGGAGCCAGGTTCCGGCTGGGATTAGAGGCTGGTGTTGTGGGAATGGGGCTGCAAGTTGGAGTGGGGGGTGTAATTAGGAACTCGGGAGGGGAGGGTGAGAGTGGGTGTAGGAATGGGAGCTCACGCTGCGAGTTGAGGATGGCAGTGTGAGTTAGGGTGGGATTGGCAGGAGTTGGGATGGGAGCTCAGGGATTGGAGGTGGGAGCACCAGTGGGAACTCAGGTTGTGATGTGGGGTAGGATTGGGAGCTCAGGGTGTGCGAGTGGGTGAGAGGCTTAGCTGACAGGTTCCTTGCTTGAAATGTATATGTCACCTCTTTTGAATCTGTGGCTTTACTTTGCTGCCAACTTTCCAACATTCCTTAAACCTACAACTTCCAAGATAAACATGGGCTCCATATAAAAACAATACCGTTCAAGCTCATTCTTCCAGCCTGCATTAGACTGCTTCATATCGAGACTCCCACAAGGCGTTTGCAAATTTTCTGGGAATTCTCTGGGCCAAAGCTTCTGTAGACCAGTTCCGGAGCTGCCTATTGTAACCCATAACCTATTTTTAAAAAAACTCTTTGTTTTGGGTGATTCTGGCTTTAACTGCACTTGTCGGACAAACAGGGATAAAAATAGAAGCCTTGGCTTTGTTTGCTCATGAATAAGTTAAATTCAGCTGCAGTAAAATTTCATTGAGAGCTAAATAAGCTGTGATTGTAAATTGGCAGTCAGCTGTCAGTCAATAAAGGGGGTGTCCTGGGGGCATGGGCAGGGCTCCCTAGGGGTGTCCCGGTGGCATGGGCAGGGCTCCCTGGGGGTGTCCCGGGGGCATGGGCAGGGCTCCCTAGGGGTGTCCTGGGGGCGTGGGCAGGGTTCTTTTGGTTTTGCCCTCTCCCATCTTCAAAGCCTCCCTGTGCAGCACTGATTCTCGCTGGGGTAAGGGTTCTACAGGCACTGCCTGTTTCTCCCCCATCCCCTGCCAGCTCACACATTAGGGTCACTCCTTGTGTATGAGCCCAGACAGTCGGTTTTAGGTTCACAATGGCCTCACCTGACACCCACGGTGCCCAGGACAGGCACTGGATAGGGATAGGGAACCGGAAAACTGGCTGATATTTTTACACTCTGTAGCCCAAGGATACAGAGACAAATGGAAATGTCCCTGGCAGATGTTCTTTTACATGCAACAATATCAGCAGAGAAGTGTTTGTTCAGCGAGCTGGCCTTGTTGGGACAAAGGTTTGAGATGGTGCCGGCCAGTCGAGTTTTTAAGTAGACATTTCCTTTGCTGCTGCATCTTATCTCTTGGCTGTGTCCTTTTCCCCATTACCCCTGTGCTGTTGACCTATATTGACTCCCAGTCCAGCAAGGTCCCCAGTTTAAAATCTGGTGTTTAAGTGAATCCATGGCCTCACTCCACCCTATCTCCAGCGTTATAATTCCCAGAGTTCCTCCAGCTCCAGCCCCTTGTTGTATCCTCGCTCCCTTTGTGCCACCATTGGCAATGGTGCCCTTAGTCTAGGCCCTACGCTCTGGAATTTTCTCCATAAACATCCACGCCCGTCTACCTCTCGCTCCTCCTTCACAGTCCTTCAAGCCCACCTCTTTCATCAAGCTTTTCATTACCCTTTGTAATACCTTCTTTGGTTCAGAGTCCATTTTGTGTTTGATTACGGTGTGTGTGAAGTGCCTTGGGGCATTCTCCAAGGTGAACTGTGGTAGTTGTCTCCCCTCCGCGGTAGCTTAGAGAGGTAGTTACATCCTGAAGAAGTGATCAGTGTTTTCAGGAATGCTTGGTTTGTGTGATCGCTGATTGTAAGGAACACAGAGGGAAAGGCTGGAAGAGTGAGGAGGTTGTGCTAAGCCTTTAAAAACCACCTGTTAGTCCATAGCTGGGGTATTGTGGCCAATTTTGGACATCAATCTTTATGAAGGATTCAATACCTGGGAGAGATGTAGAGGGGATTTACAGGAAAAGCATTAGGGATGAGGAACTTCAGTTGTTTGGAGAGATTGGAGAAACCTTAGAGAGGAGAAGGTTAAAACGAGATTTAATAGAGGTGTTCAAAATTATGAAGTGTTTTGAAGGAGTAAGTATGGAGAAATGGTTTCCACTGGCTGGAGGGTCATTAACCAAAGGAAGCAGATTTAACAAAGCATGCAAAAGTACCAGGAATGATAGGAATAAAAGCAAAATACTGTGGATGCTGGAAATCTAGAACAAAAACAAAAATACCTGGAAAAACTCAGCAGGTCGGGCAGCATCTGCGGAGAGGGATACAGTTAACGTTTCGGGTCCGAATGACTCTTCATCAGAGCTGAAGAAGTGCTTTTCGCACAAAGATTTATTATAATCTGGGATGCACCAGCCTGAAAGGGGTAGACCCAGATTCAATAGTTACATTCGAAAAGGGAATTGGATAAATGCTATAGGGAAGGACAGGGGAGGGAGACTAATTGGACATCTCTTTGAATGAGCTGGCACGGTCAATTCTCTGGTTCTATGAAAACTGACCACTGGCCTGTAAATTCTACCTTCACTGTGAAAGTGAAAACTCAAATTATCTTTGTAATGGATACATGGGAATGTTGTTTATTACTCCAAAGTTTGTCTCCCTTTACTCTAATCGAACTACCGCATATATCAGCGGGGATGACAGTCAGATGCTTGCAGGACCTGGAACGTGAGAGTCGCAGCCAAGTTCCTGGAATAGTGCTGCAGGTCAGTGTCGCCCTCAGCAGGAGCACTGCAGCACTGCAGCTGCTCAATTCCCAAAGCATTTTGGAAGTTTTTTTTAGAATTGAACAGGAAGCCATTGCATCCAACAAGTCCGCCCACCTGCCTCAACAGCCCTTTTCTATGCTGAATTGTGCGCACTTGTCTCTAGAATCCAGTTACACTGCCCACTTCAGTGGCTACCAAGGTGGTTTACTCCATAACTCTGTTATCCTTTGAAAAGATGGAAGGAAGACCTGTATTTATGAAGTGCCTTTCATGATCTCAGGACACCCCAAAGTGCTTTACAGTCAAATAAATACGCTTTGAAGTGTAGTTACTGAGGGTTATGTCAGAAACAACTAGTTTGTGCAACTAGTTTGAAGGATAAATATTGTCCAAGACTCTGGGGAGAACACTTCTGTTTTTCTTCAAGATAGTGCAGTGGGATCAATAACACATGCCTAGAGAGCTGATGGAGCGTCGCTTAGACATTGTATCTGACGGCACCTCCAACAGTGCAGCACTCCCTCAGTAATTCACCCTCAGGCTCCAGCACTTTCTCAGCACTGACCCTCCAACAGTGCAGTGCTGTCTCAGGACTGACTTCCTGACAGTGTGACTGTCCTTCAGTACAGACCCTCCGACACTGCAAACTTCCTTTAGTACTGACACAGTGCAGCATTCCCTCAGTACTGACCATCCGACAGTGCGGCACTCCCTCAGCACTGACCCTCCTACAGTGCAGCACTCCCTCAGTACTGACCTTCCGACAGTGCGGCACTCCCTCAGTACTGACCCTCCTACAGTGCAGCACTCCCTCAGTACTGACCCTCCGACAATGCGGCACTCCCTCAGTACTGACCCTCCTACAGTGCAGCACTCCCTCAGTACTGACCCTCCTACAGTGCAGCACTCCCTCAGTACTGACCTTCCTACAGTGCAGCACTCCCTCAGTACTGACCTTCCGACAGTGCAGCACTCCCTCAGTACTGACCCTCTGACAGTGCAGCACTCCCTCAGTACTGACCCTCCGACAGTGCGGCACTCCCTCAGCACTGACCCTCCTACAGTGCAGCACTCCCTCAGTACTGACCCTCCGACAGTGCGGCGCTCCCTCAGTACTGACCCTCCTACAGTGCAGCACTCCCTCAGTACTGACCTTCCTACAGTGCAGCACTCCCTCAGTACTGACCTTCCGACAGTGCAGCACTCCCTCAGTACTGACCCTCTGACAGTGCGGCACTCCCTCAGTACTGACCCTCCGACAGTGCAGCACTCCCTCAGCACTGACCCTCCTACAGTGCAGCACTCCCTCAGTACTGACCCTCCGACAATGCGGCACTCCCTCAGTATTGAACATCCAACAGTGCAGCACTCCCTCAGTACCGACCCTCCAACAGTGTGGTACTCCCTTGGTACTGACCCTCTGACAATGCGGCACTCCCTCTTTACTGAACATCCGACAGTGCAGCGCTCCCTCAATAATGATTCTTCGATAGTGCGGCGCTCCCTCAGTACTGACTCTCTGATAATGCGGCAGTTCCTCATTACTGAACATACGACAGTGCAGCACTCCCCCAGTACTGACCCTCCGATAGTGTGACACTCCCTCAGTATTGAACATCTGACAGTGCGGCGCTCCCTCAGCACTGACCCTCCAACAGTGCAACACTCCCCTAGTACTGACCCTCCGATAGTGTGGCACTCCCTCAGTATTGAACATCTGACAGTGTGGCGCTCCCTCAGCACTGACCCTCCAACAGTGCGACACTCCCCCAGTACTGACCCTCTGATAGTGTGGCACTCCCTCAGTATTGAACATCTGACAGTGCAGCACTCCCTCAGTACTGACCCTCTGACAGTGCGGCACTTCCTCAGTACTGACCCTCTGACAGTGCGGCACTCCCTCAGTACTGACCCTCTGACAGTGCGGCACTCCCTCAGTACTGACCCTCTGACAGTGCGGCACTCCCTCAGTACTGACCCTCTGACAGTGCGGCACTCCCTCAGTAGTGACCCTCCGACAGTGCGGCGCTCCCTCAGTACTGACCCTCTGACAGCGCACTATTCCCTCAGTACCTCCCCCTCCAACCATGTTCCTTCACTTTGTCTCTCTGACAACGCAGTGCTCCCTCTGTACTGGTGTTGGCACGTCCACTTAGATTATTAGCCACGTTTCTGGAATGTGACTTGAATCCACATACTTCTGACCCGAAACCAGAAATGTTGGGTGGAAAAGTCCTGGGTCTGAACTGTGTGCCTAGAAGCAGAATGCTATCTCTGCAGACACTGATGGCCCAGCTCCTCCTCTCAATGGCGAGGTGAAGGTGAGAATATCCAGTGATCACTCCCTTCCCTTTGCATTCCTCAGGCATGTACCCCAGGAACAATCATCCTCCCCGCCCGGTCCTTTATCAGCTTCTACAAAAAGCAAACAGCCACAAGATCATTTCTTTAACATGTGCACATATGGGGTAATTTTGTTCCAAAAAAGTGTCACGTTATATTTGAAACGTTAACTCTGGCTCTCTCGCCACAGAGGCTGCTGGACCTGCTGAGTTTTTCTTGCACTTAATGTTTTTATTGGGGCTAATTTTGACTGTGGGCAATGGTACAAAGCACATAATGTTCGATCAGCTGCCTGTTATATAATTTGCTGTTGCACTGAAGCGAATATCAGGAGCAGTGTATCAGCTGATCAAAAATACCTGACTTTTGTTGTTGCAGAAAGTGAAAGTTACTCCCATTCTCTGCAAACAGAGAGGAGCAGTCTTATTCTGTGTGTGTGTGTGTGTGTGTGTGTGTGTGTGTGTGTGTGTGTGTGTGTGTGAGATAGTTCCTGTGGTGCAGGGTGGACACTGCCCCTCCCCACCCCTCACCACAGGCTGCCACTCTCTCTATGTTTAAAGAAAAGGAAATCAGACATGGCTGTTTTCCCTCCTGCATGTGCACTAGGATGGGATCCTGCTCGGAGCAGTCGGAGCATATGACTGGAATGGAGCAGTCGTGAAAGAAAGTGCCCAGGGCAAAGTCATTACATCAAGAGAAGCCCTGAACCAAGAGTTTCCCAAAGCTTTGAAGAACCATGCAGCCTACCTCGGTACGTGTTGTGCAGCTCACTGTGCTGCGGAATTTTGCCAATCTGCTTCCTAATTATTATTACACTGAAACTGGTATCCGTTTTAACTCTCGTTACGTGCTGTGTGTCATGAGATTATTTAAATCCTTGTTTCCATTCCACCGCAAGTTCCTTCCCGTCCTCCTATAACAGATAGTCAGTCTGACGACACAGAGGCAGGCCATTCAGCCCATCGAGCTCATGCTGGCATCTGGGGCCCCGAAGCTATCTGGGTGTTCTCCTTTTTACTGGTCTCTGTATAACGTCGGTGAGAGACAGAGTTTTTGGGCCATGTTTTGTGTGAATGGTAAATCTCTGGCAGAGCTAGCCCCTGGTAATCTCACATGTCCCAGCAACTCAGGGACAATGAGCGGGGGTCAAGGTTTGCAGGTAGAACTCCTTTTCCTAATCAGTCAGATGCTTGGCTGGTAGCAGACTTGGTTGCAAAGTGTTAAGTGTAGCAAAGTAGCATTGTTTAACTGGCTGCAGCACTAGGCTTTTTGCCCCTCCCTCCTTCCTTCAATGTTTTTTTTTCCACTCCATGAATGCAGGAACTGTAAACTAGCTCCAAAATGGAAAGGAGTAGTACTGCAAGGTGAGGGTGGGAGGCCCGAAATGTCTGTGGGTCTGCAGTCAGTGTTCAGAACAAAGTGCTGCAGTAGTTTCCTGATCTGCTGGACCTAGAGCTGAGACTGAGCCTGATGTGTGTTCTCCCTATTCCAGGCTACACTGTGTCGTCCGTGAGGCAGAGGAATGGCCAACGTGTCTATGTCGCAGGGGCTCCACGATTCAAACACAAAGGCAAGGTTATTCTCTTCAATCTGGACAAAGGCGGGAATCTGACCATTCATCAGTCCCTGATCGGAGAACAGGTGGGGGTGCGCACTCTCACTCACACTCACAGTCACTCACACTCATTCACACTCATGCTTGATCACTGCAGCTTTCTGACTGTCACTGACAAGTGAACAAGTGAGGGCAAAGCTAGCTTTCCATCTTCTAGGGGTCAGGCCTGTGTCTGGTCCGTACAACCCAAACAGGCTGACTCTCTATGTTCAAGAAAACGCCAGCTAGATGATGCAACCTTGTAATTTAACCTTATAAACCCAGTCCAGTATAATGTTCCTGAGGTGTAGTGCCCAAAACGAAATGCAGTACTCCATACGAGATCTGAGCAAGGCTCTTACAACTGAAGCAGCACTTCCTCCCCGTTGTATTCCAACGTTCCATTAGCCTTGGTAGGCTCTCTCTCTTCACGTAGGGAAACTGTAGGCAGTTGTCGCCATGGCTGCCAAGGGTTAGGTCCTGGTGCTGTGTGATGTACATTGAGTCACTTACACACGTACTCAGACCCCCCTATGCCCAATGTACACTTTGTAAATCAGGTTGTCTGGAAGTTCTTGGCCTTTCAGGAATATACATTTCGCTGTGGTGTGGATATTTTGCAGTTGCTCACTGTGGGCATTTTCAGATAAAACACATTAGAAATCCTAATTTTTATGACTGAATCCCTGCAGGGCTGCAGCCAGGGAGGGTGGTGGTGGTGGTGGGGGGCGGGGGGTGGGGTGCGGGGGGGGCGGCGGTGCAGCGGCAGGTCTGATTACCAGGGTGAAGTGACCAAGCTCGCTGTGTTACAGATCGGATCCTATTTTGGAAGTGAGGTTTGCCCTGTGGATGTGAACGGTGACAGTGTGACAGATGTACTGTTGGTCGCAGCGCCAATGTATCTGGGAGCCGGCAGCAAGGAAACGGGGAAAGTTTATATTTACAGAGTGCAGGAGGTAAGCAGAGAGCAGAAGCTTATGATCTTGTATCAGGTTGTATCCCACAGTATAAGTGTCTATACACACACACACACACACACACACACACACACACACACACACACACACACACACACACACACACGAGCACGTATACCTTTTGTTAAAAATGAAGTTGAGGGGACTGAATAGTGAAATTTCACCACTTTACTTTGAGTTCGAATCAAGCCCAGGCTAATGAAAGTCTCCTCTATGTGCCAGCTCCTGTCGCCCTGTGAAAAATAACTTCAGGATATTATCTTCCCATTTTCTAATGGGCACATGCAAGCAGATTTCTTCCTGTAGTCACTGTTGCCCCATGTAGTCTTTCATCAATAACTGGCACATGATTCAAGACTGAGCTAGGAACAATCTTTAATATATTGATTAATTAATGGTATTATTCTTGTACAACTGTTCTACAATATTACATTAAATGACAAGCAATTAACACAAATTGGTTTCCTGCAGATTCAAAATGACTAAACTGGCCTCCATCACTGGGCTGTGGACTTCCCAATATCCCAAGAATTCTAACCCGCAGGCACACATCTCTTCCTTTTCTCCTGGTCATTATTTGTCCCACTAAAGTACAAGATGAGTTGTCTACACAGAGTCCTAATCTCCTTGACTTCCATCTCTGTCTTGCAGGCTGTGATTGCCTTCAGAAATGTGTATACTCTGGGCTTCTCTGTAGGCGCCTAGTTCTTGAACTGGTTCACAAACAAAGTCTGTAAGCTCAGCTGGTACGTCAAGAACCAGCTCATCGCCAGGGACTTTTAACTTGTCATATCGACACAAATCTGATGGGAAAATGATCAGTTAGTAATGGTGAATATTCCAGCAGTGTGAATATGAGATGAAAACGCCACTGACCTTTTCCCCTGTACTATTTCCCTGGCAGTTTTCCCTCTCGTTCAGTGATACTCTACGTGTCAGTACCAAACCACAGGACTCTCGGTTTGGGTTCACCCTCATTGCGGTTCCTGACCTTAATTACGATAGGTTTAATGATGTGGTTGTTGGAGCCCCCTTGGAGGATGGTCACCGGGGTGCAGTGTATATCTACCATGGACATCAAGACACCATCCTTCCGACTTACAAGCAGGTCAGTGTACAGGAGCTGGAGAAGCTGGAACTGTTCTCCTTGGGGCAAATAAGGTTAAAGGGGGATTTAGCAGAGGTGTTCAAATGATAAAGGGCTTTGATAGAGTAAATTTTAGCAAAACTGTTTCTACTGGAAGAAGACCATAGGTTTAAGATAATTGACATAAGAGATGAGGAGAATTCTTCACGCAGTGAATTGTCGAAGTCTGGAATGCACTGCCTGAAAGGGCAGTGGAAGCGATTCAATAGTCACTTTCAAAAGGGGAATGGGATAAATACTTGAAAAGGGAAAAGTTGCAGGGCTATGGAGAAAGAGCAGGGGGTGTGGTGGGGGCAGTGGGATTAATTGGACAGATCTTTCAAAGAACTGGCTCAGTCACAATGGGCCAAATAGCTTCTTCTGTGTTTTATGGCTGTGAACTTGTGTTGGAAAGAGGTTTGCCGGTAGCATGCCATCTTAGAATGTACTGATGTACTGCAAGTGAATTAACAAGCCTGCTGCATGTGGGGGTGTTTACAGAAGGAGAAACACGGGAGCTAATCGTGTCCCATGCAATGATTACAGTGGCCTTTTGTTCTCCCAGAGAATAGCTGCTTCGGCTGTGGACCCAGGACTTCGGTATTTTGGGCGCAGTGCAGATGGCCAGATGGATGTGGACGGGGACGGACTGATCGATGTGGCGGTGGGAGCTTTCGGCAAGGCTGTGGTCTTCGGGTCAGTTACGAAAACGGCTCCAGGCTGAGATTTATGTTCCGCTTCAGAATCAGGCGTCCCCCAAGTCTGCCTCGTGTGTTTTGAACTTTATTTAAAATCGGCTACCCTATTAGGTCAGGGTGTTGGCACCTTGCCTGCCGGGCATGGTACTGATCAGTGCAGATTGAGAAGACCCCAATTCAGAGTCTGAAAGCAAAGAACTGAGGATGTTGGAAATCCAAAACAAAAACAGAAACAGAAATACCTGGAAAAACTCAGCAGGTCTGGCAGCATTGGTGGAGAAGAGCACTGCACGCTCTTCTCTGCCGATGCTGCCAGACCTGCTGAGTTTTTCCAGGTATTTCTGTTTCTGATTTTGTTTCCAATTCAGAGTCTGATCTGTGCTGCTGCATCTGATTTCATTCGGGTGGTATGTGACAGAATACCCTCTGGGTTAGAGCGGGGGGGAAATGAATGATCAACCCAGGATTCTTGTCGCTCATCATCCTTCAGGGACAGTTATCAGCCTTGGCCTAACAGGTTCCTGTCTGACTCAGAGGTTGTGGGTTCAAATTCTACTCCAGAGACTTGATCAAGATCCAGACGGGCACTTCAACTATTAAGAAGAAAAGAAGGGGAGTTTGCCCCCCTTTTAAATTGTGTGCCAGGATGCAATTAACCGCTCCTCTTTCACATTTCTGAGTTAAACTTGATTTCCAAAAATAGGTCGACAACTCAAAATCATTACCAGTGCAGAGCTGTAAATTAACCAGACACCGTAAGACCATAAGACCATTAGACATAGGAGTGGAAATTAGGCCATTTGCCCATCGAGTCTGCTCCGCCATTCAATCATAGCTGATAAATTACTCAACCCCATTCTCCCACCTTCTCCCCGTAATCCCCTTACCAATCAAGAACCTATCTATCTCAGTCTTAAATACCCTCAATGACCTGGCCTCCACAGCCTTCTGTGGCAATGAATTCCATAGATTCACCACTCTCTGGCTAAAGAAGTTTCTCCTCATCTCTGTTCTGAAAGGTCTTCCCTTTACTCGGAGGCTGTGCCCTCGGGTCCTAGTCTCTCCTACTAATGGAAACATCTTCCCCATGTCCACTCTATACAGGCCTTTCAGTATTCTGTAAGTTTCAATCAGATCCTCCCTCATCCTTCTAAACTCCATCGAGTATAGACCCAGAGTCCTCAAACGTTCCTCATATGTCAAGCCTTTCATTCCTGAGATCATTCTCGTGAACCTCCTCTGGACCCTCTCCAGGGCCAGCACATCCTTCCTGAGATACGGGGCCCAAAATTACTCACAATATGCTAAATGTGGTCTGACCAGAGCCTTATAAAGCCTCAGCAGCACATCCCTGCTTTTATATTCTAGTCCTCTCGAAATAAATGCCAACATTGCATTTGCCTTCCTAACTACCGACTCAACCTGCAAGTTAACCTTAAGAGAATCCTGGACTAGGACTCCCAAGTCAGTTTGCACTCCAGATTTCTGAATTCTCTCCCCATTTAGAAAATAGTTTATGCCTCTATTCTCCCTACCAAAGTGCATGACCTCACACTTCCCCACGTTGTATTCCATCTGCCACTTCTTAGCCCATTCTCCTAACCTGTCCAAATCCTTCTGCAGCCTTCCCGCCTCCTCAATACTACCTGTCCCTCCACCTATCTTTGTATCATCTGCAAACTTAGTCAGGATGCCCTCAGTTCCTTCATCTAGATCATTAATGTATAAAGTGAAAAGTTGTGGTCCCAACACTGACCCCTGTGGAACTCCACTAGTCACCGGCCGCCATCCTTATCCCCACTCTCTGCCTCCTGCCAGACAGCCAATCTTCTATCCACGCTAGTACCTTGCCTCTAACACCATGGGCTCTTATCTTACTGAGCAGCCTCCTGTGCGGCACCTTGTCAAAGGTCTTCTGGAAGTCCAAGTAGATAACATCCATTGGCTCTCCTTTGTCTAACCTACTTGTTACCTCCTCAAAGAATTCTAACAGATTTGTCAGGCATGACCTCCCCTTGATGAAACCATGCTGACTTTGCCCTATTTTACCATGCACTTCCAAGTATTCTGAAATCTCATCCTTAATAATGGACTCTAAAATCTTACCAACGACCGAGGTCAGGCTAATCAGCCTGAAGTCCACTCCATTGCCAAAAATGTCCCTAACCTGTGAACTTTAGCTGTTACAATCTGAATCAGCACTACATCAGCGATAATCTGTTCTGCATGAGTAATGGTACCAGCAGCTGGTGATCAGTACTGTGAATGTTCAATGCTTATACTAATGGTGCTGCTTAAATAGGTTTTGCATTATTGTGCAATTATTGTGAGCTGCTTCTCCGTAGCGTTCTGTTACTGGGTCATTACCTGTGCATCTTCAGGGACTTCAGTGGAACTTGTCCGGCTCCAGATGCAGCGGGAGCCCTCTTTAATTATTTGTAAGATTCAATCAGGGTGTGTTATAATATTAAATATGGAGAGCATCTCTGGTCCAGGAGAGAGAAGTGCACACATCACAAAAGGGAAGAAACCTGTTACAATTCCCATCTTTCTCTACCTCACGTACACTCTTGCTCTGTGCAACGCAACTATGACTGGCTCCCGTTCTCTTCTCCACCACATGGTCTTACATGTCTTGCTCATCCTTTTCCATTCATTCTCTCTCTCAATCTTTTCCATTCATTCTCTCGCTCATCCTTTTCCATTCATTCTGTCTCTCAAGTGTTTTCTCTTGTGTAGCACAGTAGATCTAGACTTTACTTTCTTTCTTGTTCTTCTCTCTCTGCCATCTGCTCCCTCTCTTCCCTGCACACTCTCTCTCTCTGCCACACACTGTCTCCCTCCCTCTCTCTGCTGCACACTCCCTCCCTCCCTCCCTCTCTCTCTCTCTCTCTCTACCACATGCTCTCTTTTTGACTTACTTCCCTGGCCCCACCACCTCATGTTCTCACATGTTGCCTGTCTGCCTCTAGGATACTCCGTGTGGTCCAGGTGAATGTCTCAGTTGAGTTCAGTCCAGCCTCCATCAATATGCTACAGCGAAACTGCCAGAGAAATGGCAAAGATGTCACCTGTGTTACTGCCACAGTCTGTTTCATGGCAAGGGCTAAATCACCTGGACTAATCAACAGCACTCTGGGTAAGTGTCCTTTACACAGGGCGGTCTCTCCTCCAGCACACAACAAGGAAACTGGCAGACACAGGAATAAAATACTGTGAATGCTGGAAATCTGAAATAAAAACAGAAAATGCTGAAAAGACTCTGCAGACCAGGCAGCATCTGTGGAGAGAGAAATCGAGTTAACGTTTCAGGGCGAAGACCTTTCATCAGGTAGCTGGCCGCTTGGATTGTGGATCTTTCAAACATGGAATCGCCTATTAACTTCCCTTTAAACAGGGAGTTTCAGCATCAGCCGCTGTTCCTCTGGAACTGTCCATAAACTATTCTTCCCCCATTCCATTTGTCCAGCTGTAACTCACTCCCGGCTATGTGTTTTCTATGTGGAACTCCTCGATTGAATTCCAGCCTGTAACACCTGTATTAAATTTTGAATGGTTCAAGACAATACCGGTACAGTTCTGTTTTGTATTAACAGATGGAACCAATCAGTAATATCTAACAGATCAGGAACTATTTTATTTGGAAGTACAAGTAAGCGGGCTTGAGTCACAGTACAGAACACACGGTTAGAAAGAACAAGAGAAAGACTCAGACAGTCAGGAAATAACGGTTGGTGAGGCCCAGCACATATAGCACATGAACTGAAGAAAGAGGGGATGCTGAATGAGCTGAAGAGCTCCACAGGTTTGAGGACCTGGGAAAGGATGAATAGATGTGCTGAGTCTTCACTTTAGTATAGGGAGATGGGGAGTTGGATAGCAGCTGAGGTGATAAGTTTGTGTATGCACTGACCGGAGACATTGTACCCATAACACGAAACACCAGCAACTGTGTGTATCTGCTGCTGTGGAAACTGTTTCTTACCTTGTCTTCACTCCCATGCCTTATTGGTGCTGGTTTGTTAAGAAGAACAGTGACATTATCAGAAGCCTTTGTTGCTCTGTTTGATGTTCCAAACCTCTGTCGGTATGTTGCAGATCTGCATTATAACGTTGTGTTGGATGAAAAGAAATTTGCTCCCAGGGCCTTGTTTGATGGAGATGACCAGAGGCAGACACAGAATGTTACCCATATCCTGATCGATGGCCAGAATTGTCATAAGCTTCAATTCCACGTCATTGTAAGTACTGAGAATGAAGCAACATGTGGCTCATCCACCTCACTGTAGAAACGGCACTGGGTGTAAAGGCAATATATATATGTATGTAATATATTATATTTACAGTGTATGTAACTGTGTGATAGTTTGTTCAGAGCAACCCCTGTACATACGGTATATGTGCTGCATTTGTTACAGATTAACACCACACGATATGAAACTGCTCCTGGGTCTACCCTGGAAATGTTTGAAAGGCAGTTGTTAAAGACCTTGCTGTGCTCCTGATCTGGGTTTGCGTGTTGCTGACACTGATTGCCTGATGTGGAAAGTAGTCCGCCCCTAGCACTGACATCGTTTACCCCCGATGAGCACTCACAAAGTTTCTGTGACAAGTTTTCCCCAGGACAGATGTCTACATATGTAAAATGAGTGACTGTATCTGCTGTCAGAGACAGACACTTACCCTGCCTGATGTGTACACTGAGACGTTTCATGGCCATGGATCTAACACCATTTTATTACTCTGGTACAGGACACAGCTGACTACATTCGGCCCATTGGGTTCCTGCTGCTGTTTAGTCTGGATGAACAGCCCTTGGGGCCAGTTCTGGATGACGGTTGCATGACCACAATTAGAAGCTGGGTAAGTCTCTGCTCAGCTATTTCGCTAACCTGGACAGGTGCTAACTGTTGTTCTGCTGACACATTCTTATATTCATCTTCACACTTTCAGATTCCCTTTTTTAAAGACTGTGGGGATGATGATGAGTGTTTGACGGATCTCACACTTCAGGCACACCTGGATATTTCTGGATCTAGGCAAGAAAATAAGATTTATCATTGTCGTCAATTTTAACTGTAAATTGTTGGTGCTGGAATCATGAGGTTAAAGACCATGACACTCTATAGAATGGTTAAGCAGCACAGCAAGTAGACAACTCCGGCCTTCCTTTCCTGACGATTGGGGTGCTGGTTTTATCAATATCAAAACCTCACCTAAATGGCTAACCATCAGGCGTGAGCTGTGACAGGGAATCTCAATGAGGTGTTCAGCCAAAATTGGGGCATTGCAGTCGAGCAGGATCCTGCTCCCACCTCCTGTCCTGAATAGCCTAGTTCCCAGCAGGGCTTCCTGGAGAATGATCGGGAGCAGCCAACAGGACCGACGTGAAACCTCCCAAGCCGACAGGTACTGAGCCTACCTGCAGAACCCAGCTGAGGACCCTGGGAATCAAACCCAAAACCTTAAAAATCAATCTGCAGATGCCAGAGATCTGAAGTAAAAACTGAAAGTGCTGGAAAAACTCAGCAGGTCTGGCAGCATCTGTGGCGAGCGTATGTTTCTGTCTGTACAGATGCTGCCAGACCTGCTGAGTTTTTATTCCTAAACATTTGTTTGTCTGTTTCTCTGTATTTACCCATTAACCTCTGAAGCTTTTTGTTTAGTTCATGTATTTTTGTTATATTTTTAATGAATTGTGATCATTATTTCAGACAGAGTCCTTACATTGTGAGGAACAGTCGGCAGCGGGTGTCCGCGATAGTGAAGCTGGAAAACAGGAGGGAAAATGCCTATAATACCAGCCTCAACATCACCTTTTCCAAAAACCTGCTCTTCAGCAGTCTCCTTGTGAAGGTAAAAAAAAGGACTTTATTTTCTTGCTCTGACTCCCTTTTTGGCAGGGGCGGGACGGGGTGGGAGGTGGGGGGGGGGTGGGGGGGGGGGTGGGTGGGTGGTGGGGTTTGATGTCATGTGCATCATTAGCTGTGAACTCAGCAGATTAGTCAGGCATGTGCTGTCATCTACAGGACATTTACACAACCATACCCCACTAATGAAGAGCTTACTTACTCTTATTGAAGAGGAGTCCAATTCTCAGCCATTGGGCCACATGCAGCTCCAAAACCTCCAGTAGACAGTGCACAGAGCCTAGGCAACTCTTGATTTAAGATATTTCCTATCATGTTTATTTTGTTTCAAATCCATGACCCCGAAGGTATGGAAAGAGCCATTCTTACTGCTTAAGCCTTGAATCTAAGGTGCACAGTTTATCCTCATCCTTCTTGGCAGCCTTAAACTGTGCGCAGCACTCAACACAACATCCTCCCCTAATGTCCCCTGTTTGCGTTCCACCTTCAGGGATCATCATCAACTGCTTCCACTTCTACCTGTCCCACTGGAGCCAGCATCTCTCCAGCAGTGACTATTTCTTTGCACACAAGCAAGTGCGGTACGCTTTGAAAATAAATGCCATAGGATCAGCTGCTACCTAAATGCTACTGGTGGCCAGCTCTGCTTCTCTACCTACATCCTGATTCCACCAAAACCCTTGTCATGTTAGACTGCCTATCTGACATCAACTCATGGATAAGACAGAGTTTTATTGAGTTCAACACCAGGAAAACCAAAAGCACCTTATTTGGCTCCAGACAAAAACTGTAACCTTACTCCTGATTTTTGAACCTCTTCAGTGGATGTAGGATAAGCCAACATACAGTCTCCGTCCTGTTCCATCCTCAGCCACACTGCAATGTTAAAGCAATGTAATTTCACCATCGTCAACCTTCACCCTATTCCACCCCATCACCCATACTTCTGTTATCTTAGGATGTGACATCTGGAATCCCTTTGTAACAAGCCAACTGACACCTCACAACACATTCTGATCTGTGAATGTTTGGGACAGTGTAGAGGTAGCATTACTCTGTATCTAACCTTGTGCTATACCTGTCCTGGGAGTGTTTGATGGGGACAGTGTAGAGGGAGCTTTACTCTGTATCTAACCCCATGCTGTACCTGTCCTGGGAGTGTTTGATGGGGACAGTGTAGAGGGAGCTTTACTCTGTATCTAACCCGTGCTGTACCTGTCCTGGGAGTGTTTGATGGGGACAGTGTAGAGGGAGCTTTACTCTGTATCTAACCGCGTGCTGTACCTGTCCTGGGAGTGTTTGATGGGGACAGTGTAGAGGGAGCTTTACTCTGTATCTAACCCCGTGCTGTACCTGTCCTGGGAGTGTTTGATGGGGACAGTGTAGAGGGAGCTTTACTCTGTATCTAACCCTGTGCTGTACCTGTCCTGGGAGTGTTTGACGGGGACAGTGTAGAGGGAGCTTTACTCTGTATCTAACCCCGTGCTGTACCTGTCCTGGGAGTGTTTGTTGGGGACAATGTTGAGCCTTACTCTGTTTCTAGCCTGTCGTGGAAGTGTTTGCTGGAGCCCTATCCCGTGTGGTATGTTAATTTTATGATCTTTACTTTTCTCAGGGTGACACACAAAATAAGGTTGAATGTTTGGTGTATTCAGCACACCACAGAATCTGCAACGTGAGCTTCCCAGTCTTCAGATCATTGATGCAGGTATGTTCTTCAGGACAGACAACACAAGCTGTGCTTGTCAGGATATCTGGAGAAGAGTTAACGTTCCCCCCTTGCTGTTCCATGTTCCTCTTGGTCTCCATTGCAGACTGTTAGTTCTGAGGCATTGACTGAGCTGGAACTCAGTGCAGGTCTCTTTCCTCTGCTTGCTGGCAAATGATTGCTACCTAGAGTTCAGTTTGGCACATTCTCCATATGTTCACTATAGTCAGTAAGTGTCTTAAATCCAGCGCAGTCAGTGATCCTAGTTTGAATCCTCCTGATTAGGCCCAATCTCAGAGAGGATGCTACTGACCAATTGACCTGCCTTGATCCAAGGGCAAAAAATCAGCCAGCATTCCCATCCGTGATCAAGGTCGAGTGACCCCCGCTGGAACGTACATTCATGTGGGATGTGACGAGAAAAGGGTTGCATTCAACTGTGCTGCCTGCCACAGTTGACTAGCCTGTGTGTAATATTTATTAGGCTCATGCAAGAAGGATGTTTACTAAAACAGGGTACCTGAATTCCATTGGAATGTAGGAACTGCAGTCCAGCAAGAGACTAAGCCCCCTTAGGCCAGGATTAGAAACAACTAAAGATATTGATAAGGAAATGATGGTAACTGCAGTGAGAAGAGAAATGCTTGTGTTTCTTTGAGTTTTCAATTTTGAAGATGCAGTTTCATGTAGAGAACAGCGTTTCCTGTCTGACCTATGAAATGAATTGTTTTATTTTCCCCACAGGTGTCCTTTCGGGTGGAGTTTGAGTTCCATTGTTCACTCCTCTTGGACGAAGTGGAGCTATACCTCAATGTTACCAGGTCAGAGAGCACAGAGCCCATCTCACTTCATTGCTTTCTTCCACTATCTCTCACATAAAGCTTCGGGTCCACTTCTGCAGGTTGAGACTTGTGAGGGAAGCAGGATTAGATGGTCTCGAGGCAGCACCTGAAGGTGGGATGCATACACAAGGCATTGAGCTCACCCGAAGCTCTGCTTCCTGTATCCTAATTCGCAACAAGTCCTGTTCATTCATCAGCCCTGTGCTCGCTGTTTGGGGTGCCCTGCCCAACATCACCCCCATTTTAAATTTCACATCCTTCCATAGCCTCGGCCTTCCATGGAGTTGCCAGACGTGGTTCAGTGGGTCACACTCTCGCCTCTTGGGTCACAAGGTTGTGGGTTCAAACGCCTGTTCAGGACTTAAGCACAAGGATGTAGGCTGACACTCCATTGCAGTACTGAGGGCAATCTGCACTGTCTTTCGGATGTGATGTTAAACCGAGACCCCATCTGCCCTCTCTGGTGAACACAAAAGATTCCATGACACTATTTCAAAGATCTGGGACCAATAGTTAACGCTCACTGAACATCAGAAAAACACATTGTCTTAACACATCGCTGTTTGTGGAAGCTTCCACAAAATCCCACCAGGTTTCCTAAATTTCAACAATGATTACACTTCCAAAGTATTTCATTGGTGGCAAAGTCCTTTGGAATGTCCGGTGGTGTAACAGACACTATAGAAATGCAAGTCTTTCTTTTCCCATTTCTGTAACCTCCTCCAACCCCACAACTCTCGGATATCTCTGCCCTCCTCCAACTCTGCCCCTCTTCCAAATCCCTGATTTTAATCACTTCGCTATTGACAGTGCACAAAGTATGTTTAATTGGTTAAAATGGTCATTTCTTTCACCCCTTCAGAGACCAATAAGATTTTAAATTTATATTTACAAGTACAAAAGCAGCATAGACATAAACTTACTTTCGAGTTGATCCAATCCACTGTACAATATCTTTCAGGTTCCATCCCATTAGGACTATTTTTATTGTGTTGCATCTATTAATTATATACATATGTAAACCATTCGCTTGAGAACATTGAAATAAAATCATTCATGATGGCCCAGAGCAAACAAAAAATATTTCAGGCCCCCCCAATATGATTATCAGATGGTTTCCACTGCTCCACCACACCACCCCACAGTATCAAAACATGTGAGGTCACAGCCTGTCCTTTACCAACTCCAGCTGCCAAAGACCTAAACTCCATCCCTAAATTCCTCTGCCCCTCTACTCCCTTAAGATTTTCCTTAAAACCTACCTCATTGACCATGCTTTTGGTCAGGAGTATGAATGGGGGGCTTGGTGTCAAATCCTTTGTCAGATTATGTTCCTCTGAAGTACCTTGTGAGGTTTTACTGAGTTAAAGGCACAATATAAATGCACCTTTCTGTTGCTGATTGAGTTCTGAAAGCAGCTATGCTGAATTATGGCTCAGCTTTTTGATCAACAACTTCACACAGGTTTCTTTGAGGGTCGTGGATTGGCTATCTGTCTTGTTACTTTGTTCCATTCCCTCTGTTTCTTCCTCTGCTACAGCAACTGCTTGAGGCTGTCACAAGAACACAAGAAATAGGAGCAGGAGCAGACCTTATGGCCTGCCGAGCCTTCTCCGCCATTCAATACAATCATGGTCAATCTTGGGCAATCCATTTACCCGCTCGCTCCCCATATCCCTTAATCCCCTGAGAGACCAAAAGCCTGTCTATCCCCAGCCTGAAATATATTTAATGATGGAGCATCCACAACTCTCTGGGGTAGAGAATTCCAAAGATTCACCAACCCTCTGAGTGAAGAAATTTCTCCTCATCTCAGTCCTAAGTGATGGGCTCCTTATCCTGAGATGGTGCCCCTGTGATTCCCCAAGCAGCAGAAACAAGCTCTCTGATCTTACCCTATCCAGATCCTTCACAGTCTTGGAGGTTTCAATGAGATCACCTCTCATTCTTCTAAGCTCCAGAGAATATAGGCCCAGCCTGTCGTCATATATCCCAGGGCCCAATTTGGTGAAGCTTTGCTGTACCACCTCCAATGCAAGACTATCTTTTCTTCAATCTGACTGCAAGGAGATGTTGACTGAGTCAGTGTGACTTCCTTCTTTGCTCATTACCTTCTGTCCTTTTGATGGAAGCTCTTGGTCATCACATTTTGCCCACCCTCTCGCTTGCTTTGAGGGGCATTGCAGGGTACGAGGGGAAGGGGCCATACATTGGGTTTGACCTGGAGGTGTGGCTGTCCTCGGTGAGGTTCAGTGCCTCCAATGTTATTGAAATCTTTTCCCTTTTGCAGTGACAGCACTGAGATGAATGAAACCCTTCATGATAACACAGTCTACATCTGGGCTGCAGTCCGGTACGAGTCAGATCTTCTCCTCACCAGGTAAGTGGTACCAATTCTGCAGTCTCATCATGCTGGTACATCAGTATCACACGACTGTTAAACAGATTTCAAATCCTGAAAATTACAAACAAAAACAGGCAAAACTGGAAGTTCAGAACATGTAGGACACCAATATCGGAACTCGAGAAACTTTCAGCTGCCTCACTGGTCTGATCTGATGTGTACTTCCAGCATTTTATGTTTGAATTAAAAATGAGGTGAAACCAGCTTTGATGGTGACCATCTCCACTTTGTACGCCGTTCTATTTCTGTTGATGTGTGTGGGCTTGTGTTGCCTCTTTGTTCTGTTCCTTTGTAAACATTGTTGATCTATAATATCTGACAGCCCTGAAGAAAGCTTCAGACTGGAATCATCTTGTTTGTTCTCTCCACAGTAGCTGCTGAGGCTTTCCAGTATTTTCAGATTTCCAACCAATGCAGTATTTTGCTTAACTACAATACAATACTTAAAATACAGCACGCAGCTCTGAAGAAGTGTCATACAGACTCGATGCATTAACTCTGCTTTTTCATTCCACAGATGCTGTCAGGCCTGCTGAGTTTTTCTGTTTTTCGGGCAGTATTTTGCTTTTTGTTTATGCTGGAGGATAATCAGTTATCACTGCGTTTCTTCATTCCTGGTTTGAATTCCTGCTTTAATGGATGTGATGAAATTCTCTGCCCTCTGCAGTTTGTACAGGTCCCGCGTGAAAAGAGCCTGAGGCTGACCCAGCTCAGTGACGACTCACATCACATAGCAGACTCTCAGTCACAGAGGCCCCAGAATAGCGACTGTGTGAGAGAAAAATAAAACCAGCTGATGCAGCAAAGGGAGGCTCTACTGGGGCTGGGACATGTGCACAGTGTAGAAGGCTCAGTGTAATGGGAAATTTATTCTGCATTCAAATCCGCACAGCTTCACGAGCAGGCTGCCTGCTATGGAGAGATACAAATGGGAAGAAAGATTTGCAAAATTAGGGCCTTTCATTAGAAGAGAGGATGTTACTGGGAGATTTGATAAAATTGTTTAATATTATGAAGGGAAGGGACAGAGTAGATAGATAGAGGTTAGTGAAGGGATGTAAGATTAAATTGGAGATTTAGGAGAGAGCAGGGAAAACCTTTCATACAGAAGATTGAATCTGTGTAACACACCATCAGCTTAGTGACTGAAGGGGCTCTGTCAGCATTTAAGAATAGATTAGATATGGGCTTGAAGGAAAGGGGGATAAAGGGATATGGGAACAGGAGAGGGATTCAGATGCTGCTTGTGTGGAGGATAAACATCAATATGGACCAGTCAGGCTGCATGGCCTGTTTCAGTGTAATTCTAATCCGGCTGTGCATGAGTTCAGGAGCAGAAAATTTAAGATGTTTTACTTGTGCCACTGTTCCTAAGAATATAATTACTGATATTACAAAGATGGCTGTGCCAATGCCATTGTTAAAACGAGCTGCTTTTTCCTGGCAGTGAATCCAGTCTCCAGCGCTATGAGGTGCAGCCAGTGACCGAGTCAGTGCTTGAAGAAATTCATCCCGAGTTCAAGTACATCTTTAAGGTAGAGATGGCCAGAGAATGAAGCAATTACTGCCTGAACCCTTGGCCTTTGTGAATGGTGATGGTTAAACTAACCCTTGTGGCGTTTCAAGTTGCTTCTGTTATCGGTGACTGAATATGTGTGTGTGGTAACGTTCCCTGACACCAAGGTATGCTGCAGGCAGAGGAGTGAGAGGGCTTGGGTTCCCCCCTGTACCCCCAGCCTTGCCTTCTCTCTTCCCCATCTGCCAACACTCTGGGAATCGGAGACCAGGACCCACCATCCATCGCTGTAACCACAAGTGTGATTGCTCTATGTGTATGTGTGTGGACAACCAAAGCTACGCAGATCCCTAATCCTTAGCTGAGCTGGGTAAATGCTCACCCTGTCTGGTGCTGAGCCTTGTCCTCTAGGAATGTCCTGGTTTGTGCTCTGTCAGCCACCCCAGCCAGGTACCAGTTGAGGACAGAGAACACTTCAGTCGACCTTACAGTTTCTACATTAGGGAGGGTAACTCAGCTAGGACTGCTGCTGCTGATCATGATCCAGTTCCTCTGTGAACATAGGAACAGGACACCATTCAGCCCCTCGAACTTGTTCCACCATTCAGTTAACCGATGGTTGCTCTGTATCTGAATTTACCCACTTTGATTCTGTAATCCCTTAACACCCTGCCCAATAAAACTCCATCAATCACAGTTTTGAACTTTTCAATTGACCTGATGGCTTTTTATGGAGTCAGTGCAGCACAAAAGGAGGCCATGTGTCTGGTTGGAAGTTCCAGATATCCACCATTCTTATGGGCAAATAGCTAGCTGACACTTGGAGCTGAAGCAATTAAGGTAAAGGAAAGGGGGGGGAATGTACCCCAGCAAAGGTCGGTGCCTGGAAAAGAGGGAAGAACGTGAGTATTGGTGGGGAGGAGTATAATGGTCACCGCAGCGACTATGTGTTTGCTGTGTTTCTCTTTCATTGGTTCCTGAGCCCAGGGATGTCTTTCCCCCGAGTCCTGTCCTGGGTGATGTTGGTCCTGGATGAAGACCTGAAAGCAAAACTGTAGATATTGGAACATGTGTCACTCTGCAGCATAGTTGGCACAACGCGGGAGTTACACAAAGCTACAACTTAAATTTGCTTTCCTTCCTTTGAAATAGTCCCTTAGTGAGCTGCTGCTGCGGTGCCAGGATGTTTGAAGGGGCTCTCCAAAAACATAGCAAGCTGTTAGTGGTGGTCTGGAATTGCCAAATGGGTGTGCAATCTTCATCACATCTTATTTGTGTCTTTAGATCAAAAACCTTGGCTGCTTTCCTGCTGAGGATTTGGAAGCTAAGATCTACATTCCGACCATGACCAGCGCATACTATCACCTTTCTGCAGTGACCACTGCCTTTACCAAGCCAGTAAGTACATGGCCAGAACCAGGTTCAACCACTGAGCTCCCCTATAACCTTCCTCCGCCTGTTAAATGGTAGACACATTGGTTCGTTATTCACAGAAAAGTAGCCAGATTTGAAGGTTAGAGTTAGAGGGGGAGGAATGAGAAATATGATATATGTGAAGTGAAAGTGAGTCACCCACTGATGGATGAGTGCAGCATCCAGTGTGGTACTGAGACACAGAGTGGGAAGGTCCCATGCAACATTCCTATTCTGTACTGAGTTAACTAGTGTCAGGGAGGGCAGCAGTTGAGCTGTTGCAATTTGCCTCAGTTGGCCTGTGCTGCGGAGACTTAATTCCTGCGCACTGATGCCACTTAGAAAGTAGATATTGTGTGAAGATCAAGATTAGCTGTGACGCACCCTCAAATAGTCCACTACCTTTGATAAAGGATCACTTCATGAGGTGCAGGAGATCAGGCAGTGCCTTCAGCAGATGGGTAATGTTTTTAGCAGTTCATTGTTCCTCTTAGCACATTGTGCTTATGACTTTAGGTCCTGGCTTTTTTTCCCAGGTAAGGTTGTGTGGGAGTTGGTGGGTTACACTACACGTGGTCTCCTCCTGTTCTCAGTAGCTCTGTTTTTTCACAGGTCACTGGGATAAATTGCTCCATGGATAATGCTACAGATCCACTGAGGGGAAACCAGGAAGCCACACATTTACTTCCCAGAGATCTCCGACATGTGGACCGCCTGGTAATTAATCAAAATTATCAGCAGTCAGTCGATGGGTAGCACAGAAATTGAGTATTGCTGAAAGAAAAGACATCTTTGCCAAAGCTTTTCAAGTTGCACTCATCAGAATACAAATCCATGGGAGACAACAAATTTATACTGTATAAGAGAGGGCGGATTGGTTGGCAAGGGGATTCTGATAGAGGTGTTGCCATGGAGAATGCACTAGTTGATGGTGACTGACAGTTAACTGCCAAACATGGTTTAACATTTAAACCAGGCAGCTTGACTCTGATTGGTAAGGCATTGCCCTGAAGAATGCCACTTGCTGGTTCATTCTCAAGAGAGAGGGTGAAATAGAGAGAGGATAATTCATGGATAGAGGCAGTGAGATAGAGAGAGGGTGATGGGCAGAGAGGATACTGGATGCAAGATGTGAGATAGAGAATAATCAGCAGTCGGAATGAGGCAGAGAGAGGGTAATGAATGGACAGAGGGAGTAAGATAGAGAGGGTAATGGACAGGGAGAGTGAGATAGAGACAGAGTAATGGATTGAGGGAGTGAGAAAGAGAGAGGTTAATGGACAGAGGGAGTGAGATAAAGGAAAATGGACAGAGGGAGTGAGATAGAGAGGGCAATAGACAGAAAGTGAGATGGAGAGAGGGTAATGGATAGAGGGAGAGAGATAGAGAGAGGGCAATAGACAGAAAGTGAGATGGAGAGAGGGTAATGGACAGAGGGAGTGAGATAGAGAGAGCAATGGACAGATAGTGAGATAGAGAGAGGGTAATGGACAGATAGTGAGATAGAGAGAGCAATAGACAGAAAGTGAGATAGAGAGAGGGTAATGGACAGAGGGAATGAGATAGAGAGAGCAATGGACAGATAGTGAGATAGAGAGAGGGTAATGGACAGATAGTGAGATAGAGAGAGGGTAATGGACAGATAGTGAGATAGAGAGAGGGTAATGGACAGAGGGAGTGAGATACAGAGAGGGCAATGGACAGATAGTGAGATAGAGAGAGGGTAATGGACAGAGGGAGTGAGATAGAGAGAGCAATGGACAGATAGTGAGATAGAGAGAGGGCAATGGACAGAGAGTGAGATAGAGAGAGGGTAATGGATAGAGTGTGAGATACAGAGAGGGCAGGAGACAGAAAGTGAGATAGAAAAAGTGTAATGGATAGAGGGAGAGAGATAGAGAGAGGGTAATGGACAGAGAGTGAGATAGAGAGAGGGACTGTTCTTGCTGATTTCCATTTAATGAGCCCCTAACGTATCTAAAATTTGCCATGCACTACAGTGTCTTACTCTAGCTGTAAATACTCTGTTATAAATGCCGCTGAGCTGTACAGACAACAGGTCCCGGTGTGATCCCTGCTCCGTGTTGTGTTTGCTGATCTCAGTCAATGCAGCAATAATAGATCAACAATTGGATTCAGTAACCTGAAAATCAGCTAGTGGCCTGCCCTTGATTGCTACATGTGAGGTATTTAGTATGGGCAGGACTGAACCTGACTGTGATGACATGTATTAAACTGAAGGCATCTGAGATTGACCTTTGGCTATTGATCGGTATCTCAGAGCTTTCAGGAGGGGAGAAGGAGGCCTGGAGTTGCTCCAATTCTGAGTGGAATGTCTGAGGTCAAATTCCTCCGGGTTGGTAAAAGCAAAATACTGCAGATGCTGGAGATTTGAAATAAAAACAGAAAATGCTGGAAAAACTCAGCAGGTCTGACAGCTTCTGCGGAGAGAGAAGCAGAGATAATGCTTCGAGTCCGTATGACTCTTCTTCAGAAGGGTCATACGGACTCTGAAACGTTAACTCTGTTTCTCTCTCTCCACAGAATCTGTCAGACCTGCTGAGTTTTTCCAGTGTTGTCTGTTTCAATTTCCTCACTTGGTGCCATGCAACCTGCTGGTAGGAGTCATGGTTTGTGGTGGAAGTTCACTGAAATGGGGAAGCAGTTAATTATCATCAGTGAAGGTCAGATTGATTCTTTCTGTGCGTTCACTCTAACAGGACTGCAGTAACTCCTTGTGCAACACACTCACCTGCCACATGAAGACACTAGACAGGAATGAGGAGATGGCACTTCATGTTGGCTACATGCTGTATGGCAAATTCTTCAGGACGGTGAGTTTGAGGTTATTTGTAACTTCCCCCCTTTGGCAGCCAGAGTCAATCAATGCCTCGGTGCGATATTGTTGGACAGTGTGTAGCCCTTGAACTTTTCTCACCCTGCAGCCAGTGATATTTCACAGGGTCAGTTCTAGATCTGAAGAGCAGGCAAGTATATCAGGGTTCAGCAGCATTCTTGGAAAGTAATAAATCTCCAGTCAACCCCAAACCTCCACACACACTAACCCCAGCCCTCCCCATTGCTCAGTTTGGTCCAGCAGGAGCAGCACTTGTTTTGGTACAATGAGTGAGTTCCTTATCTAACATATCGCTGGAATCCATCAAACTGTGTTTTCTGACCGAGGACTTAATGTGCCCGGAAACAGAGATTTCAGTGATGACTGTGGGTGCAGCATAACGCTCAGCCCAGTAGTCTGCTGATCTTCAAACATAAACTGTATGGGAGGCTTGTCCTCGACTGCCAGAGTCTCTGTGCTTTGCCCCTGTACAGATGTGTTGTAGGTCAGACAGGTTATGCCCAGTTTCCTCTGTAACAATAGTGTTTGATTGCAGAGCTGCCAGTGAAAGCTTGCTGTAACCTCTGCATTTCAACGAGCCCTAAACACTTGTGTTTTTGGATCTGTTTTTAAACAAGCCCTATTGCAGGTTCTGAGCCCTGATCCAGCTCGGGACTGTGGGCTGTCAGTTGGCTTAAGGATGTGCTGAAACTATCAAACCCTATTTCTGCAGGCAAAGTTCAAATCCCTGAAGATCGTGACCACCTTCACTCTGGATGTGCGGACGCCTCAGGTCCTGACTGTTACAGAGACGGCTCGGTATCGAGAGGTAAACAGCACTTCCTGTTAATTTGCACTGGAATAAAAAGGGAGGGAATTATATTCTGACAGCTAGTTATTTGTTAAAATCCAGAGTGTGAAGAACTCTGAATGTACAGGCAGACAGGAGGTCAAATGTCAAGGTTCAGATCGCTAGAGTGTAGGAATCACACTATTCCCACATCTGATACCCAGGACAGGGACAGCACAGGGTTAGATACAGAGTAAAGCTCCCTCTACACTGTCCCCATCAAACACTCCCAGGACAGGTACAGCACGGGGTTAGATACAGAGTAAACCTCCATCTACACTGTCCCCATCAAACACTCCCAGGACAGTTACAGCACGGGGTTAGATACAGAGTAAATCTCCCTCTACACTGTCCCCATCAAACACTCGCAGGACAGGTACAGCACGGGGTTAGGTACAGAGTAAAGCTCCATATACACTGTCCCCATCAAACACACCCAGGACAGGTACAGCACGGGTATAGATACAGAGTAAATCTCACTCTACGCTGTCCCCATCAAACATTCCCAGGACAGGTACAGCACGGGGTTAGATACAGAGTAAAGCTCCCTCTACACTGTCCCCATCAAACACTCCCAGGACAGGTACAGCACGGGGTTAGATACAGAGTAAAGCTCCCTCTACACTGTCCCCATCAAACACTCTGAGTTCGAGTAGGAGATTGTAGAATTAGACTGGTCTCTTGCTTGCTGATGTGTCTAATTTCATGTCCAGGTGACTTTAGAGCTGATCAAACCAGTGGTGATTGCCGTCTCTCTGTGGATTATCATCGGCAGCACGCTTGGGGGTCTCCTGCTGTTGGCTCTCATTGTCTTTATTTTGTGGAAGGTAAATGTCTGGTGTTTCTTTATAGGCTCAGTGCCCATTGTTAATACTGAAATCTGAGATTAAAAGAGACTGAGAGTAATCCTTGTTGAAGGTATGTCAAAGTACAGAGAGTTCTGGGAGAGATCAGAGACAGGATTTTGTTGAGAAGGCTGAGCTGTCCTAAAAATCCAATATATGAATTAGGAGAAATTCCTCTCCTGTTCCCTGAGGCAATCAAGTAATCCTCAGGGCTCCGTGATAATTCCTCCTAATGCCAGCTAAGACACAATTAACTCTAAGTGGAAATGTGTTCACCCTCAACAACTCGTCAGACTCCATTCTCAATGACCACGGGCATCCACACTCACCGTCCTTTATCTAACCTCACTCTTTACGCGCACGCCACCATTTTGTCCCATCTTCATCCATCTTAAGTGACAGGTCTAACCTTCTTCATTTTTAAAAACTTCAATCACTATCTTCTCTAATCGCCCGCTCCTCTGCTACCCAGCTGTAACTCCTGGTAACAGCTCACCAGCACTTGTACATCAGTTTAGCCACTTGTTCAGTATCTTCTCCAGGACCTCAGTAACACCAGGTATGGGAGGCCAAACAGGATGCAATGGTTTAAGTGTTGCTGACCCAAGGCTTTAAGTAGCTAAATACATTAACTCTTGTGCCGTATTATCAAAAGGCAACGGGCTTGTTACTCCTATCTGCAAGATCAAGGAATGGGATGAGTGAAGAGGCCAAAGAGAAAAGTATACTTGCTGCATTAATATTACAAACCTGTTTCCCCTACAGTCTGGATTCTTTAAGAGGGAACGCAAGGAGGAACAAAGTGAGAACAAGGAGGAGGATGATAAGAGAGAGTGAGGCTCAGGCTGCTCCAGTGCAGCAGCCAGTACGCTGAGCGTCAGCAATCTCTGACATACCCACGCCGTCCCATCCAACACAGACTGACCGCTCTGCACTTCCTTGAAGCTTTTTTCAATTTGCAAGTACCCTTCAAAGGGGCCATGTCACCTTGTCCAAAACTCTTGGGACCAATCCAGGGTGGGGTGCCAGGAAACTGTGTGTGTTCCAATGGTTGTGACTCACGAGACACAATCTGTATGGTGGATTTTATTGCATCGTTCAAAGGTTGTTCCTGTTAATGCGTCAGGGAGATTCAGCAATGTGGGGTGTCCATTCCTATTGTCAAGCAACACAGCCCCTTTCAGCCAGTCACACCCTGCTAACCCCACCCCACTGAGGCTGCTTACTACATACAGCCACTACCTATTCTGCACTGTTGCCATCTTGAGATGCGTGGCTTGTGCTGGAAATGATGCCAAAAGATATCTTTGGTTGTAATTAAATGAGTTGACGGTGAAATATGTGCTCACCTTTATGCTGCCAACTGAGCGAGTCAGAGATCAAACACACCAGGGGAAATGTGCAAGAACGTAACTGCCAGCAACTGGACACCAGACACTGGTGTGGACCAGATAACCCTAAAATGTACAGTCACCTTTATTCTACTGTTTTTGTCCTTTCCCCAGTCCATGCTGTTAACTGTCAAAGGACCAGGGAGTCCTGGGACCTGTGTTCAGATCCAGCTCACCCACGTGATGACAATCTTTGATTTGCAACAGCCCCATGCATTTCAAATCTGTGGGACAAACATTCACGAGATGAGAGTACACAGCGTTTGTCCAAGTGTTGATTAGTCGAGGTTGGGTTTGAACGCAGACCTGTCACACCTGGATCAGGACAGATTGTATCACTCAGACTGTTTCCCCCCAGCTCGTGTGTGAGAATGGACTGCTCCAAATCATCTCTCATTTTGATTTGAAGCCAAGTAAAAGCTGAGGGAAAGGGCTGCCTGGGTTCCCCCAGGGCAGTCAGCCATCTTGCTTACCCCTCTCCAATTCCAGCTTCTCACTGACACTGAAGTCACTCAGCCTAAGGAACAAATATTTACGTGCACTTTATTTAAAGCTTTCATTTTTTGGAAATAAACATTTAAAGAAATAAAACCTGATTTATAGTTTTTGTCTCATTATTGTGCATACAAAATTCGAATTTACTCTTTTTACATTCAGTAGTATTTTAGATTAAGGAATGAGACAGATGGGGGCAGCAATATTCCCACTCTCTGATTATCTTTGTGATTCTGGCTATTAGCTGAGCCGAATAGACCAGATGTCTGCTGAGTTAGCTTCACTAACTGGTAGAAATTAGCCCAGGCTCCTGCTCTTGATTATTGCTGACTCACTCCTGCTGGGAATCATATGGATAACAGGTAGTGAAGGGAAAAAATTAATTCCTGATATAAGATTATTGCTGCTCCCAGGCTCAGCCATATCAAGGACATTCTGTCTGTATTGAGGTATATTTTCATTTCCACTTTCCCTATTGTATGTTGACAGGATGACATCTTACGTTATGACATGTTGATGACATCAACATTAGCAGCCGTGAAGGTGACAGCAAAATGCTGTGGTGAAACATCAACTTCCTTCACTGGGATAGTTTCTGTTCATGACTGCACTACTTGGACAGGGTAGGAAGGGCAGCAAGACTGAACACTTGGCAGAAAAAGATAACTATGTCAGAGCCACTCTAGCACAGTTGGACAGGCAGCAAGGGAAACAACAGCATGAAGAGAAGACACAGGTAAAAAGTAGGATCTATACTGGTTGACAACTTTACTGTTTAGGACACTCTTGGATTAGTTTGGGAAGAGTGGAAGTTACTTATGAAAATCCCAGCTATTAGTACCCAGATGGCATGTTATCTACTGCAAGAAACAGGGCAGAGGGAGCTTTATTCTGCATCTAACCAGTGTTGTACCTGCCCTAGGAGTGTTTGACGGGAGCTTTACTCTGTGTTTAACGTTTTAGCTGTTTTAACAACGGTCGCTGGGGGATGATCTTCCGGGGGTGAGGTGATTTTCCAGGCTCCACCTTGTGAGAGCTCACCAAGTAATGGTGCTTTGCTTAATGGAATTCTCTTGTGACCACTGTGGAAATGTTATTTTGCAGACCAGCATGGGGCTGGGCAGTTGCTAGTTATGTTTTCTTTTTAAAAAAGTTATTGGCTTTTTGTGGAGTCATACCTTGTTTTAACTCATTTATGGGATATGTATGTTGTTGGCTAGGCCAGCATTTATTGCCCATCCCTACCTGCCTTTGAGAAAGGCACAAAGGAAGATGGCTGTGGTTGCTGCCAGCTCCAGGCCATCGCAAATGGAGTTCCTCAGGGTACTGTCCTCGGCTCAACCACCTTCAGCTGCTTCAGCAATGACCTTCCCTGCATAAAGTCAGAGATAGGGATGTTCACGAATGATTGCACAACGTTCAGCCCCATTTGTAAATCCTCAAATACTGAAATAGTCCGTACCCCCATGCAATGGAATCTGGACAACATTCAGGCTTAGGCTGATAAATGGCAAGTAACATTCACACCCCACAAGCAAGGACCATCCCCAACAAGAGAATATCTGACCATCTCCCCTTGACATTACCATCACTAAATTCCCCCCACCATCAACATCGTAGGGGATCACCATTAAGCAGAAACTGGCTGGGAATGCTGTGGCAAGTTACTCACCACCTGGCTGTCTTGAAGTCTTTCCAGCATCTACACAGCACAAGTCAGGAGTGATGGAATAGTCTCTACTTCCCTGGATGAGGGCAGCCGTAACAATACTCAAGAAGCTTGATGCCATCCAGGATAAAGCAGCCGACTGTTTCTGGCAGCCCATCCACCACCTTAGTCATTCACTCCCTCCATCACTGTGCACCGTGTCTTATCTACAGGATGCAGCAACTCTCAGACATGCAACTTCCATCACCTGGAAGGGCAAGGACAGGAGATGGATGGGAACACCATCACCTCCAGGTCATGCACCATCACAACTTGGCATATGTTCATTGTCACTGGGTCTAAATCCTGGAACTCCATTCCTAATAGCACAAGGGAACACAGTCACCACACAGAATGCTGTAGTTCAAGATGGCCAGTCTCCACCACATCAAGGCAGCAAGGGAGATTTCGGATGGTGAGCAGGAGCCATGAAGACAAAGGAGGGTGAGCATGCGCAGAAACCCTGTCCCTTCCTTAAGCCCAGAGGAACTGAGGTCAACACAACTGCTAGTTTGATTGGACTCTGCTAAATTAGCACAGGCCAAGCTAGAACCTGGGTCCTTCCTGCTCTGTGGCTTACTATTGTAGAAAGCTGCAAAAGACACAGTGCAGACGGGCTGGACAAGTGGAAACCATCTCTCAATTTTCTTTTGGTTTATTTACAAAATAAAAACCTTTAAACCAATGACAGAGCAGAGTTAAACATTTACAACTACAAAAAAACATAATGCAATACCAGATGAGTGTCTTCTAGTGAGCAGAACTGTTTCATTCTTAATTCATTTTATTTGAAGAGTTTGACAGTGGTTCTTAATGCAGAATTTGGCTCCTGTTTCATTTTTAACTGCATCACCAATTAACACACTCATACAATGCTTTGGGTGGGGTAGTATAGTGAACGTGAAAGGCAGTCTATCTAAAATAAAAGATGTGATCCTTAATGAAGGTAATAATACAGTAGACACTGGGTTTTCAGATGCACCAGGCAAAGGGAGCAATTTGTTCCTGTCTGCTATTGTATGACTTGTGTGTGCCTCCATTTTATCTCCTGTGCATACTCGGTATGACAGGTACATTGTACAGTCACTGCAGTAAATAAGCTGGCACCAGGGCAAGGACCTGCAGTTAAAGCCAGGGGTTGGAGTCAGAGCATATTGTTTGGATACATTTTGGACAGGAGCAATACCTGCAAAACTAAGCTGGCATGTGGACCTAGATTAAACAGCTCTTTCATAGAGCTGGCACAGGTTTCACAGGCTGAATGGCCTCCTTCTGTCCTGAAAGATCTTGTGCACATTTATAAAGTTCACATTGTATTAGGTTTCTTTGTCTCCTTGCTGCAGTTTCAGGGATGAAGCACAAGGGACAATGGTACATGTTGGTGGGTGGCCCTTTGCTATACAGAGTTCAGAGTCAGTGCTGCAGTGACATGTCTCTGTCCTTAGCGAGTAACCAAAAGTGTACTGCTCCCCTCATGGCTGGAAAGTGGTGCTGCACAATCACAGCTCACTCCACAGGCCCAAGTCCCAGACCAGAGATAATGTAAACTGTCATACATTTTTACCCCATGCAAACCAATATCTCCCACTGCACAAATTCAGAGTTAAAACCAATGGGCAATTCTGGGTTTCAGGATTAAACTAATGGCTGTACTAAGTTCCACATTGGTTACTGTTGAAAGTAGATCACACTGTCGAGATTTTAATTAAACTTCATGCATCACTATTTACAAACCCATCCAAGTTGTAGCCAATTTTAGTATTTGTGAAAGAACTGATTACATAAATAAATGACAAAGATGTTTATGAAATTGCCCAGTGCTATTTTCACTGTGACAGTGTGTCATTTTTCAAGCACTTCCTTTCCCCAGTCACCGCTCCCTTTGCCATTTGCTCCTTTGTAACCAACATAGTAGCTCAGAACCTACCAGTGTGAAATATCAGCAACTCCTTGTGTCTCAGACACAAGAGGCTCTGACCTCTATCTCTCCCACCGGGTCTGAATGTTGCCTTTCAGAATACCGTATTGTGGAACACTTTCATTAATGCCACTGCTCTCCTTGCTCCAATGAACATACCCTCTGGATGACGTTGTAGGTTGAAGAGGTAACAGAAAGAGGAATTCTCCTTCATGAATACTGTCAGAATATGATTAAAAATGAAGATTTCCCGCTCATTAGGATTTATGAGCTTCGGCAGTTAATCCAAGGATGGTTTGACCCTGATTTGTCAAGCACATCCTGCTCAACACAAACAGGTGCTCTTTGGAAATATGAAAAGGTTTTCAAAAATTCACCAAATCCGATTCAATAGAGCAATACAAGCCATGGAAATTGAATCTCCTACTGACACTTGCTATTGAACTGAGGAGTTGTGACCATGGCCAAGTAGCTGAAATCTCTTGGAGTTTATAGATCCATCCCCCAGCAAGAATCAGTGCCTGTGGAGATGAAGTGCGGGAGAAGCATAGGAGGAAGGAGATACTAAATATAGAAAACTCTGCTCCCCAGTTTCCAATTGTCCCTGGTTCCTGAGCGTGCTATAATATCACTGCCCACTAGGGGATGCAGTAAAGCAACTGAGGAAAGCTGTCGCTGAGATCAGTGCTTCCAGCCGAGGTGAGGGCAAGAGGTAACATACCGCCCCTGTAATTATTTACTCGTTCTTGTTTTCTTGAATTCCATTGTTTTCCCTTCCTGTGACCTGCCGTTTTTTCTGCACTATGCCGTTTGTTAGAGGATGTCTTAACTACATGGGTTTTTAAAGGCTGCCTGAAGTGGCTAGGATACCTGGCTGTAAATGCAAGGTGCTAACGGGGGGGGGGGCTAGAGAGGGAAAGCCCTTTGCAGACATCCTCCATGAGACAGTTCTTAGAACCAATCCCAGATCGCCTCATAAGACTGGGGAGGATTTTGAGACAAAAGCAGAACTACCTGGAAAAACTCAGCAGGTCCTGGCAGCATCGGTGGAGAGGAGCAAAGTTGACGTTTCGAGTCCTCATGACCCTCCAAACGTCAACTCTTTTCTTCTCCGCCGATGCTGCCGGACCTGCTGAGTTTTTCCAGGTAATTCTGTTTTTGTTTTGGATTTCCAGCATCCGCAGTTTTTTGTTTTTTTATCTCTGACGATTTTGAGAACTAGCTCAACGTGGAGTGCTGGGTAAGGGCCATCTGGGGAGTAGCCACTTTCAACTGCACTGGGTGTAATGACCCGAGGAACTCATCAGCACTCAGTTTAAAATCTGAAAGTGGAATCCTAGGATGAGGGGCTGAATGATGCAGATCAGGAATTAAATGTGGAGCCTGCAGGAGGAAAACCTTTACAGTCAGACCATGTATTGGGTATGATGCGATTGGTTAGCTAGTAAAGCCTCGAGGGAGGGAGGGAAGCAGGCAGAGTCTCTGCTCCTGAGTGCTACTCAGTGACACCCCGCTGGAAAGTGCACAAGTGTGGATGTCAGGATCAATGACGAACACTCCCACAGCTAAACATTCTGCTAACATACGCTCTCTCGGCTCACCCTTGATGAATAATCACTCTGCAAGGTGTCAAGGGTGGCTAGCTCTTGTGGGACCCATATCCTCACTTTCAGTTGGGGGCATAAAATGGGGATGCACAGTGGAGGGAATCCAAACAGATGGTGCCCTGTGGCCATTGACTGGAAAGGTATATTCTAATCCAGACCCCCAGATTTTTAAACACATATTTCTGGGGTATGAGAATGACAATCAGTCAGTTTATATTTGGCACAATGGTTCAAGGGCTTTAATAGTTTCTTTTTGTGTCTTTGTGAGAGTCTGTCTGGTACTGTAATATTTCAGCGCTGACTCTCTCTCTTCTCCACCACCACTGCCACCCCGTCAGTCTCTCGATAGTCAAGGCCTTCCTGGAACAAAACCAGCAGCATTCCCATTTATTTTCACAGATCCACCCGTCATTTCACCGGGATTGTCTAATCTTTCACCCACAACCTCCCTCATGCCCTCTTACTACAAAAAATATCTTACGAGCTTTGAAAAGTGGAATTTTCCACTGGTGAAATTAAAATCAATTTGCCATGGCGTTTTGAACGAAGCAAGGTTCGAACAAACTGAGCATAAAACTATTATTTTTGTGCAACCATTGAAAAGCGAATCGATCCCACATTGTTAAACACATAATTCACAGAATGAAAGATAGGCCCCCTGTAAATGCCATCAGTTTAGGTGCAGCCACTCAGCTGTGGCATGTGCCCACTTCTTTCTTTAATATATATAATTTACAATAGAAGTAACAATATTACTGATTGAGTTATGCAGGGGTTGGGGTGCAAAGTACTTCCTGCAGAGTCCTTTAGTATGTCCAGGGGTCCCGCTGCCGGGTTTCACTGCCGGATAACTCCTCTGAAGTTTGCCGATGACCCATGGTGACCTCTCCATTCAAACTCTTGCGACACACGGGACAGGTGTCATGCTGGAACAGAACAGGGTGCTTGAGAATGAAATACTGCAAATCCCAGAGTAATCAGACTGCAGTCACGAAATATATCATGGATATTTCACTCTGTGCATTATTAATGCAGACTCTAGGAGCGTTACAGTTCAATCATCTTACCACAGTACAGCAAATAAGCATGCAGAAAATCTTCAAGTAATCTATCTAATGGTTGGCATTTTAAAACAGATCCAATTACAGATAGGGGCTGATCTAGGTGCAGGAGAGTGATGAAGGATGGGAGGATTCCCAACTGAGACGTAGGGGCACAGACTCCCTGCTAGACTGTAAGGTTACTGTGGTACTTCCATTCTCTGCACAGAGTCCCACCGCTTCACAAACACATTTTCGAACTTGGGAAACCTGCACTAGAGAAGCCAACACACCAACAGCGAGCAAGTGTGGTATTTTAATAAAACTATTGTTGGACAAAAAGACTCACCAGTTCTAACCAGGGTACGATGCAGTCGCTGTGGAAGAAGTGATTGCAAGGCAGCTGTCGAACTTGTTCCCCAAGGAGATAATCCTCTTTACACACCGGACATTCTAAACCTGAATCTACAGCAACACAAGGTAGAGGTTTACATAAACACACAAGCAACAATTCTGCTTTATTTCTTAATGTACAAAGTCCTACAACTCCCCATTATCATCTCCCCTAACTATTTGTTACCCCATCCTCATGTCAAACACCAGTCCCAGTGCAGAGGGTCCAATCTGTCCAACAGATGTATCTGCAATGTCCCTCTGTAGACCATTGTGTTCCTTTGCTCACTGCTTCACTCAGTGACTCTCGTTAACTCCTTCTACCATCTCTCCCCCAACATCTCTCACTCGTGCCTCCCCACTATCCTAAGATCTGGACCGAGGTACAGGAGCATTAGCAATTACAAAAAATAGACTTTGCTGTTCAATGTTTTAACAATTCCTAGTGTTGAGACACAGAGTTTCCCAAATTGCTTTCCCTGAGTGACAGGCTTCAATTCTCAGCTGATTCATACCCTGTAACTCAGTGTCAGTCAGCAAATAAATGAAACCTTGCAATTTCTGGAATCAGTTTAACATCTGCCTCCCCCTGTCCCATTAATACCCCACACCCTGGAACAGTCTGGAAATACAGACAGTTATAGTAGAACTCGTTACAGATTGGGAATGAATGGCACGCACCGATCTGCTCCTGTGTGACGTGCACTGTCGGGAGGGCTGTGATTTTGTCTTTATCTGCCGGGGGAGGTCCTGTGTTTTCTAGTTGTCCCAGAAGCTGTGGAAGGGAAGCAGTGATTTGAGATCAATGATATGGCTGGTTGTAATCAGCCTTTAACCTGCTAGGGACTTTGCAATTTTCTCCTCTCCATCAGGCCATAACTTTTGCTAACAATTCTACAAGTGCCCTCTGTGAGGAAGGAGGGAAGCAGGGAGTTTAACTAGGGGGAGAGAGCGTTACAAAAAATACTCACCATTTTTGAGCATGTACACACACACACATGCGCACACACTTTCCAGCAAGGGTCAGCAGACAGCAATGCTGAGACCTCTTGGAATGTCCCAAAAGCAAGCCAACTACCTCAGTGCTGACTGGCAAAGGAAGCTCGGGCATGTGTTGCTCCTGATGGTGCCACATCACAAAGAACAACGTGTCACTCGCAGATCCATCAGAGAGCGTACATCGCTCTTACCTTTTCCCTATGGACCACACCCCAACCAACTGGCCAGGCTAGTAATCACCTCCCAGCTTCTCCACATGAGGGCGGGATGCGGGGCAAAAGACATAAGACCACCCTGATTTCCAGTGTCTGTATTACTGAGATCAGTACGAAAGTCACAGGCACATGCCTGTATCCTCCTGTGATGTCTCAGTGTGATGTCCAGTAGAGCACCATGAAACTAGTGTGAGTTATACTGTGCCCACCCATATTACTCAGTACTGGAGAATGAAGATCACTGGCTGGTCAGAGAATAGACATTGAGCAGCTGAACTACAGGCAAACAAAATGGAAGTGACACAGAATCTGTGAGAGCTCAGCACAGACATGGTGGCCAAAAGAGCAGTAAAAGCACAATGGATACAGAGGAAAGAAAACAGAAAAAGAGTAACAAGCAAAAAAAAAGTAATTCGATGGAATGGGAGAGAAAGCGAATGACATGAAGACAAAGGGTGTCTGTGACACAGGTAAAAAAGGAGAGAGGGAAGGAGGGAATCCAGGTCAAAGAGACAATGTGTTTTATCTTTAAATCATTGTTTGTTAAAGACTTAGCTGCCTCTTTAAAACAACTCAAACTCAAGCGCAGGAAACCTAAAACACTTCAACAAGCATTGGGACTGAACTGACTCACCTGTGTAATAACGGCGTCGAGTCCGCTCTGTCCCCAGGCATAATCGGCAGGGTTTGAGTGCAGCATCCCGCTCCTCAGGAAGGAGAAGAGATTGAGAACACTTCACCAACACAGGGTTACTCCAGGAATAAATCACCAAAATTCGCAAATTTCTGTTCATTACCCCACATACACTGCATTCCCAGGGTAGCACCAGCATAGGGTTAGATACAGAGTAAAGCTCCCTCTACGCTGTCCCCATCAAACACTCCCAGGACAGGTACAGCACGGGGTCAGATACAGAGTAAAGCTCCCTCTACACTGTCCCCATCAAACACTCCCAGGACAGGTACAGCACGGGGTTAGATACAGAGTAAAGCTCCCTCTACACTGTCCCCATCAAACACTCCCAGGACAGGCACAGCACGGGGTTAGATACAGAGTAAAGCTCCCTCTACACTGCCCCCATCAAACACTCCCAGGGCAGGTACAGCACAGTGCTAGATACAGAGTAAACCTCCCTCTACACCGTCCCCATCAAACACTCCCAGGACAGGTACAGCACGGGGTTAGATACAGAGTAAAGCTCCCTCTACACTGTCCCCATCAAACACTCCCAGGACAGGTACAGCACGGGGTTAGATACAGAGTAAAGCTCCCTCTACACTGTCCCCATCAAACACTCCCAGGACAGGTACAGCACGGGGTTAGATACAGAGTAAAGCTCCCTCTACACTGTCCCCATCAAACACTCCCAGGACAGGTACAGCACGGGGTTAGATACAGAGTAAAGCTCCCTCTACACTGTCCCCATCAAACAATCCCAGGACAGGTACAGCACGGGGTTAGATACAGAGTAAAGCTCCCTCTACACCGTCCCCATCAAACACTCCCAGGACAGGTACAGCACGGGGTTAGATACAGAGTAAAGCTCCCTCTACACTGTCCCCATCAAACACTCCCAGGACAGGTACAGCACGGGGTTAGATACAGAGTAAAGCTCCCTCTACACTGACCCATCAAACACTCCCAGGACAGGTACGGCACGGGGTTAGATACAGAGTAAAGCTCCCTCTACACTGTCCCCATCAAACACTCCCAGGACAGGTACAGCACGGGGTTAGATACAGAGTAAAGCTCCCTCTACAGTGTCCCCATCAAACACACCCAGGACAGGTACAGCACGGGGTTAGATACAGAGTAAAGCTCCCTCTACACTGTCCCCATCAAACACTCCCAGGACAGGTACAGCACGGGGTTAGATACAGAGTAAAGCTCCCTCTACAGTGTCCCCATCAAACACACCCAGGACAGGTACAGCACGGGGTTAGATACAGGGTAAAGCTCCCTCTACACTGTCCCCATCAAACACTCCCAGGACAGGTACAGCACAGGGTTAGATACAGAGTAAAGCTCCCTCTACACTGTCCCCATCAAACACTCCCAGGACAGGTACAGCACGGGGTTAGATACAGAGTAAAGCTCCCTCTACACTGTCCCCATCAAACACTCCCAGGACAGGTACAGCACGGGGTTAGATACAGAGTAAAGCTCCCTCTACACTGTCCCAAGGGGGTTTGGAGTGGGGGGACAGTGAAGAGAGGGAGAGATTGGGAAATGAAAGGTGCAGAGTATGTTGCACTTACCAGGAGAATGTCTGCGGAGAGCCTGAGATTCCAGCGTTGAAGAGTCCTGCAAACAGCTGCTGGATTATTCTGCAAATACACAAAAGACAAGAAATGAGCCACAGCCAGTCATGCAGTGTCCAGGAAAACCACTGGGGTTCAAGAGGTCACCTGGGATACACATGGAGTTTCAATTGTTTCATTTAATTCATGGGATGTGAGAGTTGGTGGCTCCGCCGCAACATTTATTACCCACAGATAAAAGCAAAACACCGCGGAAGCTGGAAATCTGAAATAGAAACAGAAAATGCTGAAAAAACTCAGCAAGTCTGACATCATCTGTGGAGAGAGAAACAGTGTTAATGTTTCGAGTCCGTATGATCCTTCTTCAGAGTTAAAGGGAAGTAGAAATGTGATGAAATTTATGCTGTTTACAGGGGGTGGAGCAGGTGAAGCTGGATAGAAGGTGGGGGCGAAAGAGAGATTGAGAAAAGATGTCCTGGACAAAAAGTTAAAGGGATTGTTAATGGTTGTCCATGATATCTTTTCCTAATCTCTCCTTCGCCCCCACCTATCGCTGGCCTTCTATCCAGCTTCACCTGCTCCACCCCCTATAAACAGTATAAATTTCATCACATTTCTACTTCTCATTAGCTCTGAAGGATCATACAGACTCGAAACCTTAACTGTTTCTCTCTCCACAGATGCTGTCAGACCTGCTGAGTTTTTCCAGCATTTTCTGTTTTTATTTATTACCCGTCCCTAATTGCCCCTCGAGAAGGTGGTGGTGAGCTGCCTTCTTGAACCGCTGCAGTCCATATGGTGTAGGTACACCCAGTGCTGTTTGAAAGGGAGTTCCAGGATTTTGACTCAGTGACAGTGAAGGAACAGCGATATATTTCCAAGTCAGGATGATGTGTAGCTTGCAGGGGAACTTCCAGGCGGTGGTGTTCCCGTGTATCTGCTGCCCTTGTCCTACTAGGTGGTAGAGGTTTTGGATTTGGAAGGTGCTGTCGAAGGAGCCTTGGTGAGTTTCCACACTGCATCTTGTAGATGGTACACACTGCTGCTACTGTGTGTCAGTGGTGGAGGAAGTGAATGTTTAAAGTGGTCAATGGGTGCCGATCAAGCGGGTTGCTTTGTCCTGGATGGTGTTGAACTTCTCAAGTGCTGTTGGAGCTGCACTCATCCAGGAAAATGCAGAGTATTTAGTCACACTCCCAGCTTGTGCCTTGTAGATGGTGGACAGGCTATGGGGAGTCAGGTGGTGAGTTACTAGTTGCAGAATTCCCAGCCTCTGACCTGCTCGTGTATCCACAGTATTTATATGGCTGGTCCAGTTCAGTTTCTGGTCAGTGGTAACCCTGAGGATGTTGATTGTGAGGGATTCAGTGACTGTAATGTCATTGAACGTCATGGGGAGATGGTTAGGTTCTCTCTTGTTGTAGATAATCATTGCCTGGCACTGGTGTGATGCAAACTTATTCTTGCTACTTATCAGCCCCAGCCTGAATGTTACATATGAACATACAAATTAGGATCAGGAGTAGTCCACTCAGCTCCTCGAGCCTGCTCTGCCATTCAACAAGTTCATGGATGATCTCATTTTAAACTCAACTTCACATTCCTGCATACCCCTGATGACCTTTCACTCCCTGGCTTATCAAGAATTATGCACCTCTGCCTTAAAGATATTCAAAGACTCTGCCCCAGCCACCTGTTGAGGAAGAGAAATCCAAACGCTCACAGCCCTCAGAGAAAAAATGTTGTTTATGCCTTGCTGCATGCAAGCCCCTCAGTACTCTGGAGGACACCGGGTTCTGTATCGAGCATATGAAATAGGCCATTCAGCCCCTCGAGCCTGCTCCACTATTCAGTAAGATCATGGCTGATCTGTTTGTGTTTCAAATTCCACATTCCCATCTACCCCTGATAACCTATGATTCCCTTGCCTAAACAAGAATCTATCTCCTTCTGCCTTAAAAATATTCAGTGACCCCTCTCTTCCGTTTTCTGAGGCAGAGAATTCCAAAGTTGCACAACCTCTAGAGAAAAAAAAATCCTCTTCTCTGTCCTAAAAGGGTGACCCCTAATTTTAAAACAGTGCCCCCTAGTTCTGGACTCACCCACAAGAGGAAACATCCTTTCCATGTCCACCTTGTCAAGGCCGTTCAGGATCTTATATACTTCAATCAAGTCACCCCCTCACTCTTCTAAACTCCAGTGGAAACAAGCCCAGTCTGTCCAACCTTTCCTCATCAGACAACCCACTCATTCCAGGTATCAATCTAGTAAACCTCCTCTGAACCGCCTCCAATGTGTTTACATCCTTCCTTAAATAAGGAGACTAAAACTGCACACAGTATTCAAGATGTGGTCTCACCATTGCCCTGTATAACTGAAGCATAACATCCTTACTTTTATGTTCAATCCCTCTCATAATAAAGGATAACATTTCATTAGCCTCCTTATTTACTTGCTGTACCTGCATACTAACTTATTGTGACTCACGCAGTAGAACACCCAGATCCCTCTGCACCCCAGAATTCTGCAGCTGTTCTCTGTTTAATTAATACTCTGCTTTTTTATTCTTCCTGCCACAGTGAACAACTTCACATTTTCCCACATTATATTCCATCTGCCATGTTTTTGCCCACTCACTGAACCTATCTATATCCATCTGCAATCTTATGTCCTCTTCACAACATACTTTCTGACCTATCTTTGTGCCATCTACAAATTTAGCTACCATGTCTTCGCTCCCCTTATCTAAGTCATTGATGTGAATTGTAAAAGTTCAGGACCCAGCACAGACCCCTATGGAACTCCGTTCGTCATAATCTGCCAATCAGAAAGAGACCCATTTATGCAAACTCTGCTTTCTGCCAGCTAGCCAATCTTCTATCCATGCTAATATGTCACTCCCTACACCATGAGCTTGTATTTTCTGTAATAACCTTTGATGTGGCACCTTATCAAATGCCTTCTGGAAATCCAAGTACAGCACGTCTACAGGTTCCCTTTTATCCACTGCACATGTTACTCCTTCAAAGAACTCCAATAAATTGGTTAAACATGATTTCCCTTTCACAAAACCATGCTGGCTCTTCCTGACTGCCTTGAGTTTCTCCAAGTACCCAGCTATAACTTCTTTAATGATCGACTCTAACACTTTACCCACGACAGATGTCAAGCTACCTGGCCTATAGTTTCCTATTTTCTGCCTCCCTCCCTTCTTGAATAGAGGGGTTATATTTGCTACTTTCTAGGCTGATGGAACCTCTCCAGAATCTGGTGAATTTTGAAAAATTAATACCAATGCATCTACTATTTCATTAGCCACCTCTTTTAAGACCCTAAGATGAAGTCACTTTCATCCAGAGACTTGTCAGCCTGCAGCTCCATCAGTTTGCTCAGTATTGCTTCCCTGGCAAAGGAATTTCACCAAGTTCCCCGCACCCTTCTACCTCCTGATTTACAGCTTCACTGGAATGCTTTTTGTATCTTTTATAGTGAACACAGAAGCAAAATATCTGTTCATTTCATCCGCCATTTCCTTTTCATCTACTATTAACTCCCCACTGACACTCTCTAGAGGATAACACTCACTTTACTCACTCTTTTCCTTTTCAAATACCTGTAGAAACTCTTGCTATCCGTTTTTACATTTCTAGCTAGCTTCCTCTCATTATCATTTCTTTCTCCTGATTAAGATTTTAGTCATTCTCTGCTGTTCTTTATATTCTGACCAATCATCTGTCCTGCCACTCATCTTTGAGCAGTAATATGCTTTTTCCTTAAGACTGATGCTTTCCTTAACTTCTTCAGTTAGCCACGAACGGTGGGTCCTCCCCTTAGTTTTTCTTTTTAGTAGGAATATACTTATTCTGTGTATTCTGAAATAACCCCATAAATGTCTGCCACTGCTTCTCTATTGATCTACCCCCTAGCCTAGTATCCTAGTTCACTTCAGCGAGCTCAGCTTTCATGCCCATATACTTTTCCATATTTAATTTTAAAATACTCGTCTTAAATTCACTCTTCTCCCTTTCAAACTGGATGTAAAATTCAATCACATTGTGGTCGCTGCTACCTAGTGGTGCCTCTACTCTGAGGTCATTAATTAATCCTGTCACATTACACAACGCCAAGTCTAATATAACCTGCTCTCTGGTTGGTTCCACAACAAGCTGCACTTAGAAATTATCTATCTTGAAAGCATTCTATGAACTCCTCATCCAAGCTACTACTGCCAGTCTGATTTCTCCAATTTATATGTAGATTAAAATCACCCTCGATTGTCGCTGTCCCTTTATTACAAGCACCCAATATTTATTCTTGTATACTTTGTCCTATATTGTGGTTACTGTTAGGGAGCCTGTAGACCATTCTCACTAGTGACTTCTTTCCACTGCTATTCCTCATCTTCACCGGAACTGATTCTATGTCCTGAACCAAGGTAATGCTTGATTAACAGTGCTACTTCTCTACCTTTACCTAGCTTTCTGTTCTTCTTGAAGGTCATATACCCCTCAACCTTCAGGACCCAATCTTTGTCAACCTGCAGCTACTTCTCTGTAATGGCTATCAGATCATATTTATTTACTTCAATGTGCGCTATCAATTCATTTACTTTGTTATGAATGCTACGCACATTCAGATACAGAGCCTTCAGTTTGATCTTTTTGTTATTTTTGTAACATCTAGTCTTGACTACTAGTGTATTCCTATGTTTTTCTCTCTCTCTTTCCCTTCCTGCCATTCTCTGACCCTCATTTCCTATTTTACCATTTTGCTCTCCTGTCATGACTCTACCCCTTGATTTGCCACATCTATCCAAGCTCGATCCCTTGTTTAGTTTAAAGTTTTCTCTACTTTCTTAGTTCCGTGGCTTGCTAGAACATTGGTTCCACTATGGTTCAGGTGTTGACTGAGCCAACATTACAGCCCCCACTTTCCCAAATACTGATGCCAGTGCCCCACGAACCAGAGCCCACTTTTCCCACACTGGGCTTTGAGCCACACATTCATTTCTCTAATTTTATTTGTCCTTTGCCAATTTGCAGGTTATGCTTCTTAATTCGGTGTCTAGCTCCTCATACTGACTACCCAGAGCCTTCTTCCTTGTCCTGCTTATGTCAATGGTACCTACATGGACCACAACAAGTAGATCCTACCCCTCCCACTGTAAGTTCCTCTCGAGCCTTGAGCAAATGCCCTGAACCCTGCCACTGGGCAGACAACACAGCCTCTCACTCATTGCTGCAGAGAACAGTGTCAATCCCCCACACTATACTGTCCCCTACTACCATTACATTCCTGTTTGCTCCCCCCACTTGAATGGATTCCTGTACCACAGAACCAGCCTGCAGCCCCCACTCTCAAGCAAACAAGCTGAAAGAACCTCAAACCTTTGGAAATTGCAGAGGCTGACACTTCTGCCTTCTGAGTCCCCTTACCTGCCTCACTCATAGTCATACCCTCCTGTCCCTGACGACTTTCCAAATCGTAAGACCCTCTCCTAAGGGGTGTGACCATGTCCTGGTACAAAGCGTCCAGGTAACTTTCCCCCTTCCTGATATGTCGCAGTGTCTGCAGCTCAGCTTCCAGTTCAATAACTCTGAGCTGAACTGCAGACACTTACTGAAGACATATTTGCCCTGACTAGTGTCACACTGGTGTCGGTAGCTCCCACATGCTGCAGCCATGTCACATCACCTGTCCTGCCATCCTTATGTGTTTTTATTAACTAATTAAAATAAAAAATTAAACAAAACAAATAATTGAATAAAATAATTATGTATTCTATTAATCTTACCACAAATTCCTTACTATTTTAAACCTTAGGAATAGAATAGACTAACCACACACCAGGTACTCACCAAATCATCTAGCTTTTTCCCTGTAGTAGAGCAAGAACTTGTTCCTCGAGGGTGAACAAGTTAGAAAAAGCATGGGAGCACCTCCCTCCCCTCCTCACCGAGCTCCCTGAACTCACCAAACTCCCAGTACTCCGTTGACGTTGCACTCCAGTGCTAGGTCACACTGAAATCGTTTCAGCAGTGCCTCCCTCCCTAATTCACATTCTCTGAGAGTAATTGCTGTCCCCAATGTAGCATGGAGTTACTTCCAAGTAAATTTCAAGTATAACTGGGCAGCAGTAGTTGCTACTTATAGTTCGGAGGCCTGAGTCAGGCCAGCAGGGAAAAATATTCAGCCAGGAATCCTGCTCCTCATTACAATCGAGACCATTGCTGATGTTAACCAAGAACAGGACTGGTCTTAGCTGCGATGCTTGTTGCCCAGGGCCACACGTGAAGTGAGTATGGGGGGGGGGGCAATGAATCACAGATCCTGCACCAAGCAAGAGTCAGCACCTGCAAGAGACATTAGGAAATAGAACAGAAGACTAAATGCACAGAACAAATAGCAAAAGCTGATTACTTCTACCAAGCACTGGCCCTCCAGTTCTAACAGCACAACGCAGGCAGAGGTTTGGTAACTAACCTACCCTTCAATGGCTGGAGACCTCTCAGGGCGCGATGTTCCCCGAGATCGGTATCTTCTAGCCATTGGTAACCTTGTGTGCCGGCTGGGACCCCAGATGTCATTCTGCTGGCTTCCTCGCTCTGTCTCTCCACTATCGTGATCTAGAGAGGTCCCGCTACGCAAGGGTCTCCCATCAACGAACAGGAAGGTCTGGTCCAGGTTTAGGAAGGTGCGATCCCATAGCTGCACAACAGAAACAGAGTTGTAACACCATCTGGGGCTGGGTGGAGACTGCAGCAGAGACTGGACAGCAGCATCAGTAGGGACACGGGGCAGTTCCAGCAGGCTGCTGGAGGGGTAACTGCATCACTCACCAGTTGGGCAACAGATAGACCATCAGAATATATCTCAGCACTCCAGAGTTAGGAATCAGCCAGGTCTCCCGCTCCTGGTCATTGAGCAGTGGTCCTTGCTGGAACCTGGCGAAGGTGGAGGAATCGGACTGGGCTGTGATGTCCTCCACGATGCAATAACCTGTTGGCACTCACTATACAGGATGATCGGGTGTGAGCACAAGACTTGACAGGAAGATCCTCCTTCTGTTGTATTAAAGAATTATTAGGTGTCCAACACAGGCTGGATGCACAGTACAAAGGGTTTTTAAAAAAATTTGCTCTTTTATGGATGTGTGCAATTGCTGTTAAAGCCAGCATTTGTTGCCCATCCCTAACTGCCCTTGAAATGAGTGGCTTGCTAGGCCATTTCAGAGGGCAATTAAGAGTCAAACACATTGCTGTGGGGTTGGAGTCACGTGTAGGCCAGACCGGGTAAGAATGGCTGATTTCCTTTCTTAAAGGGCATTCGAGAATCAGATGGGTTTTTACAACAATCGACCATCGTTTCATGGTCACCATTTACTCGGACTAGATTTCAATTCCAGATTCAGTCATTGTACCCTGTTCATATTTCTCAGCCGCCAAATTACCTCTGCAAACTGGGTGGCTGAATCATCATCAAGTCCATTGGTTCCACTGTCCAAGAAGCTGCAGAGACACAAGCACAGTATACAGGGCAAATGATAATCTGTCTTTGCAGATTCATCCGAAGCATTTTCCTTCAACATAAGCACTCTGAGACCCATTGACCCGGGCCCCCTTTCACAGAGTGTTTCAGGAAGAGATGGAGTCAGGTGAAAGGGCATGGTCTCCTCTTTTGCTCACACACCCAACACCAAAATTTTACATTTTATTTCAAAGCTCCTATCAGTCCCCCTCCAAATATATCCCAAAATCACCTTTCAAATTCTTGCCCCACCATACTCCCCAACCCCCTTACTCCCAAACCCACCCCAGCACTCCCCTGCTATTCTCTTCCCTCCCTCACATTCCCTCTTACTCTCCACCTCCCCCTTTCTCTTACATCACTTTTCCCTGTCAGCTTTCACATTCTCTTTGCTCCTCTACCTTACCTCTCTCCCTCCTAGCCTCACACACCACTCCTCTCATCCCCTTTCCACTCTCAATTCCCCCTTTTGCCCACTTCCTCGTCCCTTCCCCCACCCCTCCACTCCTGCCTAATTCCTTCATCAATCCCGCTGCCTAATCACTCTCAGCTCTTCCCCTCACCCTCTCCATTCCTGCCCAATACCCCTCCTCCCCCCTCTAAGCTAAAATTTTGGGCGGGAGTTCGAAGAAAAAAATCAGCATTGGTTTCTGCTACAGGCTACTATCAGACCTTCCTAGTGGAAATGCCTGGAACTGTACACAGGACCAGGCCAGTATCAGATGCCTCTCACCACTGAATAATCCAATATTCATCTGCCGGGCTTAAAAAGATGAGGTGGAAATACTCTGCTAAACAATCAACACCACCAATATCCAAGTTACAAATGCTGGTGACAGTCTGCACCGTCAGGAGACCAGCAGCTTAATAATTGACAAAGCTCCACACACCTCGTTTCATCTGTGACCTCCTCTATAAACCCGGATTCACACCGAGGGCAGGTGTATTCCTGGAAGGGAATAAAACACACCCATTACAACCAGCCTGGCAAGGGCAGACGGGAATCATATCTATAGTTGCTTGATAGCACAGAACTTGAGTATTGCTGAAAGAAAAAGACACATGCTGTCGAAACTTTTTGTCTTGTACTCATCAGGACAGATGTAGGAATGCCAAACTTCAAAGGGAACCACAATTTATACTGCATGAGAAAAGGGGTGCTGATTGATTGGCAAGTCGGCTCTGATTGGTTGAGACGTCGCCATGGCAAATGCACCAGGGAGCTACTGTCCCCCATGCTTTTGTTTATTCCAAAAAGGGGCAATGTCTGGACATATTCCTTGTGCCTGCAGAGGATAGTTCCTTGCATGTGACTATATGTAACTTCTAGCAAGTGTAAGTGAGCTACATTGTGAGGCCAACTGCTAATCTTAACTTGATTGTTAGTGCAATTCTTAGCAAATGCTGTCAAACTGCAGAATTGCATCTAATGTTAGACATTATGTTCTGAGTTTTACAAGCACAGGTTGGTTGTGTAAGGTCAGTAGTCCGCCTATTGTGAACAGACAAAGGGACGTGCTGTTTGATGTGATCTGCCAGTCAGTGGGACGTACAGCCTATATGCTTGGCATCACATTGGCACTGAAATTCATATACCACATTACTCATTTGTGTGGCAGGCAGAATCTCTTTCTGGCTTGACGGCAGAATCCGGTTAGTGGAAAACACCACTCATGTTGCCACTGCACTGTCGAAGCACGTTGCTTCAAATATACTCTCCCTGTGACAATAGTCTTCAGAGAGACCGTACCTGACCCATATCCAGACTGGGTGTGTGTACCTGACCCATATCCAGGCAGTGTGTGTGTACCTGACCCATATCGAGGCAGTATGTGTGTACCTGATCCATATCCAGGCACTGTGTGTGTACCTGACCCATATCCAGGCAGTGTGTGTGTACCTGGCCCATATCGAGGCAGTGTGTGTGTACCTGACCCATATCCAGGCAGTGTGTGTGTACCTGACCCATATCCAGGCAGTGTGTGTGTACCTGACCCATATCCAGGCAGTGTGTGTGTACCTGACCCATATCCAGGCAGTGTGTGTGTACCTGACCCATATCGATGCAGTGTGTGTGTACCTGACCTATATCGATGCAGTGTGTGTGTACCTGACCCATATCCAGGCAGGGTGTGTGTACCTGACCCATATTGAGGCAGTGTGTGTGTACCTGACCCATATCCAGGCAGTGTGTGTGTACCTGACCCATATCCAGGCAGTGTGTGTGTACCTGACCCATATCGAGGCAGTATGTGTGTACCTGATCCATATCCAGGCAGTGTGTGTGTACCTGACCCATATCCAGGCAGTGTGTGTGTACCTGACCCATATCGAGGCAGTGTGTGTGTACCTGACCCATATCCAGGCAGTCTGTGTGTACCTGACCCATATCCAGGCAGTGTGTGTGTACCTGACCCATATCCAGGCAGTGTGTGTGTACCTGACCCATATCGATGCAGTGTGTGTGTACCTGACCTATATCGATGCAGTGTGGGTGTACCTGACCCATATCCAGGCAGTGTGGGTGTACCTGACCCATATCCAGGCAGTGTGGGTGTACCTGACCCATATCGAGGCAGCGTGTGTGTGTGTACCTGACCTAGACAAGGCAGTGTGTGTGTACCTGACCCATATCCAGGCAGTGTGCGTGTACCTGACCCACATCGAGGCAGTGTGTGTGTACCTGACCCATATCCAGGCAGTGTGTGTGTACCTGACCCATATCGAGGCAGTGTGGGTGTACCTGACCCATATCGAGGCAGTGTGTGTGTGTATCTGACCCATATCGATGCAGTGTGTGTGTACCTGACCTATATCGATGCAGTGTGTGTGTACCTGACCTGTATCGATGCAGTGTGTGTGTACCTGACCCATATCCAGGCAGGGTTTGTGTACCTGACCCATATCCAGGCAGTGTGGGTGCACCTGACCCATATCGAGGCAGCGTAATGTGTGTGTACCTGACCCACATCGAGGCAGTGTGCGTGTGTACCTGACCCACATCGAGGCAGTGTGCGTGTACCTGACCGACATCCAGGCAGTGTGCGTGTACCTGACCCATATCCAAGCAGTGTGTGTGTACCTGACCCATATCCAGGCAGTGTGCGTGTACCTGACCCATATCCAGGCAGTGTGTGTGTACCTGACCCATATCCAGGCAGTGTGGGTGTACCTGACCCATATCCAGGCAGTGTGGGTGTACCTGACCCATATCCAGGCAGTGTGTGTGTGTACCTGATCCACATCGAGGCAGTGTGCGTGTACCTGACCCACATCGAGGCAGTGTGCGTGTACCTGACCCACATCGAGGCAGTGTGGGTGTACCTGACCCATATCCAGGCAGTGTGGGTGTACCTGACCCATATCCAGGCAGTGTGGGTGTACCTGACCCATATCCAGGCAGTGTGGGTGCACCTGACCCATATCGAGGCAGCGTGTGTGTGTACCTGACCCAGACAAGGCAGTGTGTGTGTACCTGACCTATATTCAGGCAGTGTGCGTGTACCTGACCCACATCGAGGCAGTGTGTGTGTACCTGACCCATATCCAGGCAGTGTGTGTGTACCTGACCCATATCCAGGCAGTGTGTGTGTACCTGACCCATATCGAGGCTGTGTGTGTGTACCTGACCCATATCGAGGCAGTGTGTGTGTGTACCTGACCCATATTGATGCAGTGTGTGTGTACCTGACCTATATCCAGGCAGTGTGCGTGTACCTGACCCACATCGAGGCAGTGTGTGTGTACCTGACCCATATCCAGGCAGTGTGTGTGTACCTGACCCATATCCAGGCAGTGTGTGTGTACCTGACCCATATCGAGGCTGTGTGTGTGTACCTGACCCATATCGAGGCAGTGTGTGTGTGTACCTGACTCATATTGATGCAGTGTGTGTGTACCTGACCTATATCGATGCAGTGTGTGTGTACCTGACCCATATCCAGGCAGGGTTTGTGTACCTGACCCATATCCAGGCAGTGTGGGTGTACCTGACCCATATTGAGGCAGCGTATGTGTGTGTACCTGACCCACATCGAGGCAGTGTGTGCGTGTACCTGACCCACATCGAAGCAGTGTGCGTGTACCTGACCCACATCCAGGCAGTGTGCGTGTACCTGAGTCATATCCAGGCAGTGTGTGTGTACCTGACCCATATCCAGGCAGTGTATGTGTACCTGACCCATATCCAGGCTGTGTGTGTGTACCTGACCCACATCCAGGCAGTGTGCGTATACCTGAGTCATATCCAGGCAGTGTGTGTGTACCTGACCCATATCCAGGCAGTGTATGTGTACCTGACCCATATCCAGGCAGTGTATGTGTACCTGACCCATATCCAGGCTGTGTGTGTGTACCTGACCCATATCCAGGCAGTGTGTGTGTACCTGACCCACATCGAGGCAGTGTGCGTGTACCTGACCCACATCGAGGCAGTGTGCGTGTACCTGACCCACATCGAGGCAGTGTGCGTGTACCTGACCCATATCCAGGTAGTGTGTGTGTACTTGACCCATATCCAGGCAGTGTGTGTGTGTACCTGACCCATATCCAGGCAGTGTGGGTGTACCTGACCCATATCGAGGCAGCGTGTGTGTGTACCTGACCTAGACGAGGCAGTGTGTGTGTTTACCTGATCCATATCCAGGCAGTGTGCGTGTACTTGACCCATATCCAGGCAGTGTGTGTGTACCTGACCCATATTGAGGCAGTGTGTGTGTGAACCTGACTCATATCCAGGCAGTGTGTGTGTGTACCTGACCCATATCCAGGCAGAGTGTGTGTGTACCTGACCCATATCCAGGCAGAGTGTGTATACCTGACCCATATCCAGGCAGAGAATGTACCAGAATAAAATCCACATCGAATACATCAGAAGAACATCCACAGAGGGAGGCTACCAGAATGATACCCACAGTGAGAGAGAGTATATCAGAACAATATCCAATGAGAGAGAGCATACTGAAACAATATCTACAGTGTGTGTGTACTGGAAAAATATCCACACATAGAGGACATGCCGGAACCATATTCACACAGCCAATGCCTGTGCACCAACTACAAGGCACAAGGCAACTACACTCACAAAGCTCGACACCATCAAGGACAAAGCAGCCCGCTTAATTGGCACCCCATCCCCCACCTTAAAGATTCACTTCCTCCACCACCAACGCACAGTGGTAGCAGTTGGTACCATCTACAAGATGCACAGCAGCAACTTGCCACGCCTCCTTCGACAGCACCTTCCAAACTCAGCTAGAAGGACATGGGCAGCAAACGCATAGGAAAACCACCACCTACAAGTTCCCCTCTAAGCCACACACCATCTTGACTTGAACTATATCACCGTTCCTTCACTACTGCTGGCCAAAAACCTGGAATTCCCTTCCTATCAGCACTATATGTGTACTTACAGCACATAGACGCACAGTTCAAGACGACAGCTCACCAGCATCTTCTCAAGGACAAACAGAGATGGAATGCTGGTCTTGCCAGCAAGGCTTACATCTCATGAAATTATACAGAGTATACCGGAAAATATAGAGACTGTATACCAGAAAACATACAGAGAGAGTATACCGGAAAATATACAGAGGATACTGGAAAATATACAGAGGATACTGGAAAATATACAGAGAGGAAAAACTGGAAAATAATGCACAGAGGGAGAGTATACTGGAAGACCATCCACACAGGCAGAATATACCAAAACCATATCCATACAGAGTTAAGTGCACCAGAAAATATATAGACAGAGCACACCGCAAGGCTACCCGACACGGGGAGAGCGGTGTGCAAGGCTACCCGACACGGGGACAGTACACTGAAGACTGTCCACACAGACAGAGTACACTGAAGAATGTCCACACAGAGAGAGTACACTGAAGAATGTCCACACAGAGAGAGTATACTGAATAAAGTTCACACACAGAGAGTACACTGAAGAATGTCCACACAGAGAGAGTACACTGAAGAATGTTCACACAGAGAGAGTACACTGAAGACTGTCCACACAGAGAGAGTACACTGAAGACTGTCCACAGAGAGAGTACACTGAAGACTGTCCACATAGAGAAAGTACACTAGATGACTATCCACAGAGACAGAGTCTACATGGAAGGAGAGTGTATACTGGAACCATATCCACACAGAGAAAGCGTAGACTGGAAGAGTATTCACACAGAGTGTGTATTGTGGAACCACTAAGATCAGTAGAGATACTGTCAGTAACACAGGGTTTGGGGTTAGAGGGGTTACTGAGTGACAGTGTGAGGGAGCTGGATTAACATCAGTAGAGATACTGTCAGTTGCACAGGGTGCATGAGGGAGAGGGGTTACTGAGTGACAGTGTGAAGGAATGGGATTAACATCAGTAGAGATACAGTCAGTAACACAGGGAGCTGGGCGAAGAGGGGTTATTGAGTGACAGTGTGAGGCAGCTGGATTAACATCAGTCGAGATACAGTCAGTAAAACAGGGCGCTGGGGGAGAGGGGTTACTGAGTGACAGTGTGAGGGAGCTGGATTAACATCAGTAGAGATACAGTCAGTAACAGAGGGCGCTGGGTGAGAGGAGTTACTGAGTGACAGTGTGAGGAAGCTGGATTAACATCAGTAGAGATGCAGTCAGTAACATGGCGTTGGGTGGGGTGGGGTGGGGTGGGGTGGGGGGGAGTGGGGGGTGAGGTGCGAATGAGTGAGAATGTGAGGGAATTGGATTTACATCACTAGAGTTAGAAGCCAGGATGGAAAGAGAATATTCAATTGGAGCATTTGACATTAATTCAGCTCATCAGTATTGTTACATTCAGAAATTGCACTGTCAGTTCCACAAGTCCTTCAGTATCAATGTTTAAGGCAACCTATTTATTTAAAACAGCCTCCACAAAATAGTCACCATCAAAATTTCTCAGTTATTCAGGGCACTAATGAGATGCTCTCTAATATGGGTTTGACTCACAAATCCTATCACAAAAACCACACTCTCAGTGTCACCATCCCACTCATCCATTTGAAGATGTGTTTTTACTGGGCTCAATGGAGGATCGATCCCAATATCACTAAACACTGGAGAGAGGGCTTCAATAAACCAGCCTTGAATAGATAAGAGGTCTCCATGGTGACCATCGCCAGGGGATGGTCTCCATGGTGACCATCGCCACGGCATGGGTGGGTGGTTTCTATGGTGACCATCGCCAGGGGATGGGAGGGGGTGGTCTCCATGGTGACCATCGCCAGGGAATGGGAGGGGGTGGTCTCCATGGGGGATCATCGCCAGGGGAAGGGAGGGGGTGGTCTCCATGGGGACCATCACCAGGGGGAAGGGAGGGGGTGGTTTCCATGGGGACCAGCGCCAGGGGATGGTCTCCATGGAGACTATCGCCAGGGGATGGGAGGGGATGGTCTCCATGGTGACCATCACCAGGGGATGGGAGGGGGTGGTCTCCATGGGGACCAGCACCAGGGGATGGGAGGGGATGGTCTCCATGGTGACCATCGCCAGGGGATGGGAGGGGATGGTCTCCATGGTGACCATTGCCAGGGGATGGGAGGGGATGGTCTCCATCGCCAGGGGATGGGAGGGGGTGGTCTCCGTGGTGACCATCGCCCGGGGATGGGAGGGGGTGGTCTCCATGGTGACCATCGCCAGGGGATGGGAGGGGGATGGTCTCCATGGTGACCATCGCCCGGGGATGGGAGGGGGTGGTCTCCGTGGTGACCATCACCAGGGGATGGGAGGGGGATGGACTCCATGGTGACCATCACCAGGGGATGGGAGGGGGTGGTCTCCGTGGTGACCATCACCAGGGGATGGGAGGGGGTGGTCTCCGTGGTGACCATCACCAGGGGATGGGAGGGGGATGGACTCCATGGTGACCATCACCAGGGGATGGACTCCATGGTGATCATCACCAGGGGATGGACTCCATGGTGACCATCACCAGGGGATGGACTCCATGGTGACCATCACCAGGGGATGGGAGGGGGATGGACTCCATGGTGACCATCACCAGGGGATGGACTCCATGGTGACCATCACCAGGGGATGGGAGGGGGTGGTCTCCATGGTGACCATCACCAGGGGATGGGAGGGGGTGGTCTCCATGGTGACCATCTCCAGGGGATGGGAGGGGGTGGTCTCCATGGTGACCATCACCAGGGGATGGGCTGTTGTCAGTTGATTGGAATGAATGATTTTCATGGCTGCCCATGATTCCCAATGACCCCTGCCCTCCATCACTAATCCCTAACACATCTCTGATCTTTAACTGGGTGACATTTACCCCTCTCCAGACCTTCCAAAGTCGGGTTTAAAATCCAAAAATGTTTCTAAACTACACAAATAAAGATAATTCGATAAAATAGCAGTTTTGGGTCTAAAGATGTGTTGGGTGTCGGATAAGGGGAAGAAAGTGTGTGTGCTGGGCAGAGCCCCCCTTACCGGCAGCTTGGGACAAACCTCCCCCTTGCAGCAGTGGCAGAAGAAGCGAAGCGGAGAGACGGCCGCAGCCTCCGCCATCTTACCCGCTGACGTCACTCGCTGTCCCGGCAGCCCACAGGCCGCCGCCAGCCGCGGAACTGGATCCGCGGGCTCGCGATGGCGGCCATGTTTGAGCGGGGCAGGGACCGGAAGTCCCGTTGCAAATAGGGTCCGGAGGAACAATAGGAGACGGCCGGGGAGGGAAGCCGCACGCGCGGAGGGCGAGGGCCTTTACCCCCGGAAGTAGAAAGTGGCCCGACGACGACAAGGAGCCCGTGAGCGGTCAGTGAGTGAATGAGAGGCCGAGGCTTCAGGGGAAGGGAGGCCGCGGGGAGGGAACAGCATGGCGTTTAGTACAGAGTAAATCTCCCTCTACACTGTCCCCATCAAACACTCCCAGGACAGGTACAGCACCGTGTTAGATACAGAGTAAATCTCCCTCTACACTGTCCCCATCAAACACTCCCAGGACAGGTACAGCACGGGGTTAGATACAGAGTAAAGCTCCCTCTACACTGTCCCCATCAAACACTCCCAGGACAGGTACAGCACGGGGTTAGATACAGAGTAAAGCTCCCTCTACACTGTCCCCATCAAACACTCCCAGCACAGGTACAACACGGGGTTAGATACAGAGTAAAGCTCCCTCTACACTGTCCCCATCAAACACTCCCAGCACAGGTGCAGCATGTCTGGCATCCGTCTGTCCTGGGAGACGAAGGACTGCTGCAGGTGTCTGTGTCACTGCTGGATTAGACATTGTTTGTTGTGGCTGTAGAGGCTGATTCACGGGGTGGCCGTCTCTCCTGCAGCTGGCACGGCTGAGTGGCATGGACGTGAGGTCGATGTTTTTTCTCATTCTGGCGCGTCTCTTTTCCAACATCTCGTCATTTCTTTTCTCCCCCCCCCAATTTTTTCCCACACCCTTCCAGACTGCTTGTCTCCAGGCAGTCTGGTCAGCAACCAGGACTTCCTATGCATTGACTCCAGTCCTGGTCGTCTTGAGGTCTTACTTACAGACGTCCTTGTATCACAGGTGGAGGCAACCTGTTGGTCTTGTGTGGATAGCAAACTTGCCATAGAGCATGTCTTTGGGGATGTGGTCGTCATTCATTTGGCTCACATGACCCAGCCATCAGAGCCACCACCTCTTGAGAGCAGACGTGCTGGGGATCTCTGCACCCTGGTGCAATTCCATACTTGGAACTCGGACCTGGCAGGAGATGCCCCATATTTGTCTGAGGAAGTGCAGGTGGAAGCTGTTCATCCGATTTTCTTGACTAGTATGAGCTGTCCTTGCTTCCCGATGGTTAGGGAGGCTGCTGAGAACTCAAGCCAGGAACACGGAGCTTTGTATTTTCGGTTAGTTTGCTGATGGTCCATACTGGATATCCTGCCTTTGCCAGCTGCAGCCTTCGGCAATCCTGTTGCTAATTTCGGCATCTAGGGCCAGGTGCTGGAAATTGTTGATCCTCCAGTGTAAGCTTGTGATGTTTGAAAGAAGGTGGAATTTCTAGGTTTCGGCCCATGAATTTTGTCTTCCTGAAGTTGCTTGTCAGCCCGAACCCCCCCCCACCCCCCCAACAGGCCAGGAAGAACCGATTTACAAGCTGTTGCAAATGAACTTCATTATGAGGTGCCAGTGCGGTGTATCAGCAAACAGCAACTCACAGACTCGAACATTACACACACTGATCCTGGCATGCAGTCCTCTCAAGTTGAACAACTTGGCATCAGCTCTGGCGTGCAGGTCCACACTCTCATTTGAGCAGCTGAAAGTGTACAAGCATGGAGCAAGATATACCAAAGAGAGATGACATAGAATGCAGCCCAGCGCTCCCAGGACAGGGACAGCACGGGGTTAGATACAGAGTAAAGCTCCCACTACACCGTCCCCATCAAACACTCCCAGGACAGGTACAGCACGGGGTTAGATACAGAGTAAAGCTCCCACTACACCGTCCCCATCAAGCACTCCCAGGGCAGGTACAGGGTAAAGTTCCCTCCACACCGTCCCCATCAAACGCTCCCAGGTCAGGGACAGCATGGGGTTAGATACAGAGTAAAGCTCTCTCTACACTGTCCCCATCAAACACTCCCAGGACAGGTACAGCACGGTGTTAGGTACAGAGTAAAGCTCCCTCTACACTGTCACCATCAAACACTCGCAGGACAGGTACAGCACGGGGTTAGATACAGAGTAAAGCTCCCACTACACTGTCACCATCAAACACTCCCAGGACAGGTACAGCACGGGGTTAGATACAGAGTAAAGCTCCCTCTACACTGTCACCATCAAACACTCCCAGGATAGGTACAGCACGGGGTTAGATACAGAATAAAGCTCCCTCTACACTGTCCCCATCAAACACTCCCAGGACAGGTACAACATGGGGTTAAGTACAGAGTAAAGTTCCCTTTCCACTGTTCCAAAAAATATTTCTGAATCTCACTAGCACCTTTTATATTTTTGCTGCTTGTTTTCTCCAGATTATGTTCTAACTGCCTTTGACTTCAATGTCTTTGCAAAATTAACGGTCTTTCATTGAACCTGTAGGACTGTACCTAATGTGATCAAAGGCGGATCAGGAATGACGCACCTTGAGTCACAGATCTGCTCCCGTCTGCTCCTGGCACACTACGGCCAGATCGTGGCCAAAGTTGGCACCCACCTGATTCGCACGGGATGCCAACCTCTGCGGCTGATTGCCAACGACACCGAGACGCCAATCGATCAGGTATCAGTGTGTGCACGTGAATCTCCTGGTGCAGGCTGCTGCTGCTCCTGAGTCCAGCTGATCTGATTCTCAGTATTCGAGGGAAAATCAGGCACCTTTCCTGCCACATGCTCTCCACAGAGATTTCAGGATAGTTTGTGTGGGGGGGAAACAGTGCGACAGGAAGCAGCGAGTATATTTATAACTTAATGCATTGTTGGACTTGTACTGAATTGTCGCGTGGTCCCGGCTAGGCCTGAACCCCCAGTGGGAAACTGTGCTGAGGGGAGAGGAGGGGGATTCAGTTGCACAGGGGAGGTTGGGTTTGTGGGGGCCTTGACTCACACTTTGCTATATTCCAGGTTAAGAAAGCTCTCTGTGTCCTGATCCATCACAACTTTGCCTCCTATCATGTGCACAAGCGGGGCTTTGTGGAATACGAGGTACACTGTGCGCACATCATTCGCATCCTGCGCTACCCACGCTATATCTACTCAGCCAAGACGCTGTACGGAGACACGGGGGAGCTGATCATCGAGGAGCTCCTGCAGAACGGCAAGATGACAATGAGTGCAGTTGTGAAGAAAGTGGCTGACAGGCTGACGGAGACGATGGAGGGTGAGAGTGTAAGACTAAAGAGAGAAGGAGGAAGGGGGAGAGGGTGTGAATGGAGAGAAGGAGGGAGAGAGAGTGTGAATGGAGGGAGGGGGAGGGAGAGAGTGTGTGAATGGAGGGAGGGAGAGGGAGAGGAGGGAGGGGCAAGGGGAGAGGAGGGAGGGGCAAGGGGAGAGGGGGAGGGAAGGGGGAGGGGAGGGAGAGAGAGTGTGAATGGAGAGGGGGACGTCTTACAGGATGGTCTGCGTAGAGGAGTCAGTGAGGTATTACAGGACGGTCTGTATAGAGGGGTCAGTGAGGTATTACAAGACAGTCTGTATAGAGGGGTCAGTGAGGTATTACAAGACAGTCTGTATAGAGGGGTCAGTGAGGTATTACAGGACGGTCTGTATAGAGGGGTCAGTGAGGTATTACAAGACAGTCTGTATAGAGGGGTCAGTGAGGTATTACAAGACAGTCTGTATAGAGGGGTCAGTGAGGTATTACAAGACAGTCTGTATATAGGGGGTCAGTGAGGTATTACAAGACGGTCTGTTACACGGTGGTTCTGTTGAATACGGTTTGCGATTAGTTTGCTCAGGTTATTGGCTCTTTCTCCCCACAGACAGTAAGACCAGGGAATACAGTGAGACCTCCAATACCTTTATACGTTTGGTGCAGACGCACTTTCTGCAGAAATGTGGGATGGTCTCAGATTGTGTGAATGCTGAAGGACCGCGACCTTCTCCTGCTCCCACCCTGGTCACTGATGAGAAGGAGATGTACACAGTGCCCAATCTCAGCGTTGTCGGTAAGGAGTTCTGAGCATGCTGTCTGCTTTCATTAAGGTTGCAATTTTTGTCTGAAGCCAGTAAGTTTTTCCTCCTTATGTGAGTGCACCAGTGCAAACCTGTCTTCACTCAACATCCTTACAGAGTTTCCAGTGGTAGCCCTGTTTCCTCACTGCTCCAGGGTACTGTTCTCTCTGAGCCTGGTCACTGCCTGATTTTGAGCAGCTCAATCAGGACAGCCGAGGCTGGAGTCTGAGGCACATCTGGGGCCCAGTACATTTATCGCCAGATCTGTTGAAGGACCAGGTCAGTGTTTCAGTTGCTAACGTCCTGTCTGGCTGAGTAACGAGGCTCCTGGTCTCCCCGGCTGTAGTTTGCTCTGTATTCACTCTCCGAGCTACTGGCAGCTTCTGAGTAATGAGGCTCCCAGTCTGCCCGGCTGTTGTTTGGTCTGTATTCACTCTCCGAGCTACAGGCAGCCTCTGTGCTTTTGTTTTTATGGATGTTCAGTCTCCCTCACTCAGGTCAAGGCAAACGCAGGCGAACGTCTGAGGATGGCTGTGAACCCAAATCCAAGCGATCAAAGCAGGATCACGGGGACCAGGAGGTGAGCTGTCTGTGTGTTTGGACATGAGTAATGTGCTCTGGGATGGGTGATTTCACCCCTGCTCAAAGGCCCAGGTTCCTTTCCCAACTTGGACTGGCCACAGCGTCAGGACCAGAGCCAATCGGCATTCTGCAAAATGACCCCCTCTGCCCTCTGACCCCTCCGTCCCCTCCGTCCCCTCCACCCCCTCAGCCTCCGCCTCCTTCGCCCCTCCACCCTCCGCCCTCCGACCCTTCCATCCTCCACCCCTCCATCCTCCGCCCCTCTGCCCCCTCCCCACTCTGTCCCCTCCACCCTCCGCCCCTCCACCCTTCGCCCCTCTGCCCCCTCCCCACTCTGTCCCCTCCACCCTCTGCCCCTCCACCCTCGGCCCTCATCTTCCGATTAGGGACTTTACAATCCTTCTGGATTAACATTTGAGTTCAACAACTTCAGACCCTGAAACTCTCGCCTCCATCTCGACCTCTTTAATCCAATTTTAATTTATTTTTTATATTCTTTTATTTATTTGTTCATTATTTTATCCTTTTTCTCCCGACCTCCCCTCCCCTCCCCCCACAGGGCCTGTCCCTTGTATTTGTTTTGCTTTCAGGGAGCACTGACCCCTGTTCTGCTATAACACATTCTGCTACCTGACCTTTCTGCCACTATCAGCACCTCCTTTAGCCTTTACCGCTACCATTAACACTCCCTCTGTCTTGTGTCCACAACATCTTTGTCAGTCTCTCGCCACCTATCCCTGGCCTTCTGTTCAGCTCCACTTGCTCCACCCCCTGTATAAATTCCATCACATCACATTTCTGCTTCAGCTCTGAAGGAGGGTCATACGGACTCGAAACATTAAATCTGTTTCTCCCTCCACACTCGCTGCCAGACTTGCTGAGTTTTTCCAGCATTTTCTGTTTTTATTTCCGATTTCCAGCATCCACAGGATTTTGCTTTTATAAAATAAAGGATACAATTCTAAAGGGGGTCCAAGAGCAGCGAGACCTGGGTGTATCTGTGCGTATGTTATTGAAGGCGGCATGCAGTCTCCTAGGATTCATTATTAGGGCCATAGAAGACAAGAGCAAGGAGGTTATGTTGAATGTGTATAAGACACTAGTTCAGCCTCAGCTGGAGTGTTGTTTACCGTTCTGGGCACCACACTTTGGGAAGGATGTGAAAGCATTGGAAAGAGTGTAGAAAAGATTCACAAGAATGGTTCCAGGGAAGAGGAACTTCAGTTATCAAGATAGATTGGAGAGGTTAGGACTATTTTCCTTGGAGAAGAGAAAGCCGAGAGGAGATTTGATAGAGGTGTACAAAATCAAGAGGGGCCTGGACAAAGTGGATAGGGCGAAACTGTTTCCTTGGGCAGAAGGATCGAGAACAAGTAGGCACAGATTTAAGTTAATTGATTAAAGAAGTAAATGTGATATGAGGAAAAACTTATTCACACAGTGAATGGTTAGGGGCTGGAATGCACTGTTGAGAGTGTTGGGGAGACAGGGTCAATCGAGTGGTTAAGATCTGGAATGCGCTGCCTGAGAGTGTGGTGGAGACAGGGTCAATCGAGTGGTTAAGATCTGGAATGCGCTGCCTGAGAGTGTGGGGGAGACAGGGTCAATCAAGTGGTTAGGGTCTGGAATGCACTGCCTGAGAGTGTGGGGGAGACAGGGTCAATCAAGTGGTTAGGGTCTGGAATGCACTGCCTGAGAGTGTGGGGGAGACAGGGTCAATCGAGTGGGTTGGATCTGGAATGCACTGTCTGAGAGTGCGGTGGAGACAGGGTCAATCGAGTGGTTAGGGTCTGGAATGCACTGTCTGAGAGTGTGGTGGAGACAGGGTTAATCGAGTGGTTAGGATCTGGAATGCACTGTCTGAGTGTGTGGTGGAGACAGGGTCAATCGAGTGGTTAGGTCTGGAATGCACTGCCTGAGATTGTGGTGGAGACAGGGTCAATCGAGTGGTTAGAGTCTGGAATGCGCTGCCTGAGAGTGTGGGGGAGACAGGGTCAATCGAGTGGTCAGGATCTGGAATGCACTGTCTGAGTGTGGGGGAGACAGGGTCAATCAAGTGGTTAGGATCTGGAATGCACTGTCTGAGAGTGTCGGGAGACAGGGTCAATCGATTGGTTAGAGTCTGGAATGCACTGTCTGAGAGTGTGGGGAGACAGGGTCAATCGAGTGGTTAGGGTCTGGAATGCACTGTCTGAGATTGAGGTGGAGAGAGGGTCAGTGAAGCGGTTAGGGTCTGGAATGCACTGTCTGAGAGTGTGGGGGAGACAGGGTCAATCGAAGCGTTCAAAAGGGAATGAGAGTGTTATCTGGGAATGTGCAGGGTTACAGGGAGAAGGCGCAAATGGCAGTAAGGGAATTCCTCATTCAGTGAGCTGGTGCAGATAGGATGGGCTGAATGGCCTCCTTCAGTGCCGTAACAATTCTGTTCTTTTTTTGTTTATCACAGCTTCCCCCTGATGATGGCATTTACTGGCAGGTGAATTTTGAGCGCTTTCACCAGCACTTCCGGGACCAGGTGATTGTGGCTGCAGTTGGAAGCAAACTGGACCAGGTATCTGAGGCCAATTGGCTTAAAGCTCAGGGACTTCACCCTCTGTGTCTGCCTCCCTCCTCCCTTGGGTGATGTCACTTTAAATATCATGTCTTGTGTGTGTGGCAAGGCCAGTGCAGGCTTGGGACGGTGGTGTTGGGGGGGGGTGTGGGTTTGTATGGGAGAAGGACCTGGGTGTTGTAGCACAGGGACCTCTGACGATTCACAGCCAGTGCTGCCAGACTGCAGCAGATGTGTATAGAGAGTCAGCATGTGCTGCAAGCTGAACGCAGACTGAAGTCAATGCACAAGAGCAGGCTTCAGTCTCAGCTCCAGTGCACTTTTGGTCACTTGTGATGGTGGCTGTTGCTGATGCCCTGGAGAAAGATTTATTAGACTTGACTATTCCAACACACTCCTGGCTGGCCCCCCACATTTTACCCTGCATAAGTTGAGGTCATCAAAAACTCTGCAGCCAGTGTCTTAACTGGCACCACGTCACCTTCCCCTATCACTGCTGTGCTCACTGACCGACATCAGCTCCCGGTCGAGCAACATTTTTAATTTTAAAATTCTCATCCTGATTTTCAAAGCACTCCAAGGCCTCAGCCCTGCCCATCTCTGTTATCTTCTCAAGCTCCAAAACCCTCCGAGATCACGGTGCTCCTCTCGTTCTGACCTCTTGTGCATTCCCAGTTATCATCGCTCCACCGCTGGCGGCTGTGGAATTCTGTCCCGAAACTCTCTGCCTCTCTCTCCTCCATCAAGACTCTTAATAAAACTGACTACTTTGAGCTAATTTTGAACGCGATGGCATGGCGGTATTGTCGCTGGACTAGTAATCTAGAGGCCCAGGTTAATGCTCTGGGAACCCGAATCTGAATTGAATTCAATAAAGACCTGGAACTAAAAGTCTAATGATGACCATGGAACCATTGTCGATTGTTGTAAAAACCTATCTGCTTCACTAATGTCCTTTAGGGAAGGAAATCTGTTGTCCTTACCAATTCTAGCCTAAATGTGACTCCAAGCCCACAGCAATGTGGTTGACTCTTAAATGCCCTCAGAAATGGCCTAGCAAACCACTCAGTTGTAACAAACCGCTACCAAGTCACAAAAAAGGAATGAAACCGGACGGACCACCCGGTATCAACCTAGGCACCGGAAATGACAACGGCAATCTCAGCCCTGTTACCCTGCAAAGTCCACCTTAATAACCCCTGGGAGATAGCGCCAAAATTGGGAGAGCTGTCTCACAGACTAGTCAAGCAACAGCCTGACATGGTCATCCTCACAGAATCATATCTTAGAGATAACGTCCCAGACACCACCATCACTATCCCTGGGTATGTCCTGTCCCACCGGCAGGTCAGACCAAGCAGAGATGGTGCCACAATGGGAGAGAGTTGGGAGAGAGTTGCCCTGGGAGTCCTCAACATTGATTCCAGGCCCCATGAAGTCTCATGGTATCAGGTCAAACATGGGCGAGGAAACCTCCTGCTGATTACCATGTACCACCCTCCTTCAGCTGATGAATCAGTGCTCCCTCATTTTGAACACCACTTGGAGGGAGCACTGTGGATGGCAAGGGGGCAGAATGTACTCTGGGTGGGAGACTTCAATGTCCATCACCAAAAGTGGCTCGGTACCACCACTACAGACCAAGCTGGCCGAGTCCTAAAGGACATAGCTGCTTGACTGGGTCTGTGGCAGGTGGTGAGGGAACCAACAAGAGGGAGAAACGTACTTGACCTCCTCCTCACTAACCTGCCTGCCACAGATGCATCTGTCCATCAATGTGTCGGTAGGAGTAACCACCGCACAGTCGTTGTGAAGACGAAGTCCCACCTTCACATTGAGGATACCCTCCATCGTGCTGTGTGGCACTACCACCATGTTAAATGCGATGGATTTCAAACAGATCTAGCAGCTCAAGGCTGGGCACCCATGAGGCGCTGTGGGCCATCAGCAGCAGCAGGATTGTACTCACCACCCTGACTTGGAAATATATCGGCCGTTCCTTCACTGTCGCTGGGTCAAAATCCTGGAACTCCCCCCCTAACAGCACGGTGGGTGTACCTACACCACAGGGTCTGCAGCGGTTCAAGAAGGCAGCTCACCCACCACCTTCTCAAGGGCAACTAGGGATGGGCAATAAGTGCTGGCCCAGCCAGCGAAGCCCACATCCCTGAATGAATAATAAATTACTTTGTTGTCATATACCTAGGTTAAAGAACCTGTATCGCAATAGAGCCCAAAGTACTCCTGCACCCCAGTCACACCCACCATCCCTGATATCTGGTGCCGGGTTCCCTGCGGTTTGACGGTGCCGGGTTCCCTGCGGTTTGACGGTGCCGGGTTCCCTGCGGTTTGACGGTGCCGGGTTCCCTGCGGTTTGACGGTGCCGGGTTCAGTGCGGTTTGACGGTGCCGGGTTCAGTGCGGTTTGACGGTGCCGGGTTCCCTGCGGTTTGACGGTGCCGAGTTCAGTGCGGTTTGACGGTGCCGGGTTCCCTGCGGTTTGACGGTGCCGGGTTCAGTGCGGTTTGATGGTGCCGGGTTCCCTGCGGTTTGACGGTGCCGGGTTCCCTGCAGTTTGACGGTGCCGGATTCCCTGCGGTTTGACGGTGCCGGGTTGAGTGCGGTTTGACGGTGCCGGGTTCAGTGCGGTTTGACGGTGCCGGGTTCCCTGCGGTTTGACGGTGCCGGGTTCCCTGCGGTTTGACGGTGCCGGGTTCCCTGCGGTTTGACGGTGCCGGGTTCCCTGCGGTTTGACGGTGCCGGGTTCCCTGCGGTTTGACGGTGCCGGGTTCCCTGCGGTTTGACGGTGCCGGGTTGAGTGCGGTTTGACGGTGCCGGGTTGAGTGCGGTTTGACGGTGCCGGGTTGAGTGCGGTTTGACGGTGCCGGGTTGAGTGCGGTTTGACGGTGCCAGGATCCCTGCGGTTTGACGGTGCCAGGTTGAGTGCGGTTTGACGGTGCCGGGTTCCCTGCGGTTTGACGGTGCCGGGTTCAGTGCGGTTTGACAGTGCCAGGTTGAGTGCGGTTTGACGGTGCCGGGTTCCCTGCGGTTTGACGGTGCCGGGTTCCCTGCGGTTTGACGGTGCCGGGTTGAGTGCGGTTTGACGGTGCCGGGTTGAGTGCGGTTTGACGGTGCCGGGTTGAGTGCGGTTTGACGGTGCCGGGTTGAGTGCGGTTTGACGGTGCCGGGTTCAGTGCGGTTTGACGGTGCCGGATTCAGTGCGGTTTGACGGTGCCGGGTTCCCTGAGGTTTGACGGTGCCGGGTTGAGTGCGGTTTGACGGTGCCGGGTTGAGTGCGGTTTGACGGTGCCGGGTTGAGTGCGGTTTGACGGTGCCGGGTTGAGTGCGGTTTGACGGTGCCGGGTTGAGTGCGGTTTGACGGTGCCGGGTTGAGTGCGGTTTGACGGTGCCGGGTTGAGTGCGGTTTGACGGTGCCGGGTTGAGTGCGGTTTGACGGTGCCGGGTTGAGTGCGGTTTGACGGTGCCGGGTTGAGTGCGGTTTGACGGTGCCGGGTTGAGTGCGGTTTGACGGTGCCGGGTTGAGTGCGGTTTGACGGTGCCGGGTTGAGTGCGGTTTGACGGTGCCGGGTTGAGTGCGGTTTGACGGTGCCGGGTTGAGTGCGGTTTGACGGTGCCGGGTTGAGTGCGGTTTGACGGTGCCGGGTTGAGTGCGGTTTGACGGTGCCGGGTTGAGTGCGGTTTGACGGTGCCGGGTTGAGTGCGGTTTGACGGTGCCGGGTTGAGTGCGGTTTGACGGTGCCGGGTTCCCTGCGGTTTGACGGTGCCGGGTTCCCTGCGGTTTGACGGTGCCGGGTTCCCTGCGGTTTGACGGTGCCGGGTTCCCTGCGGTTTGACGGTGCCGGGTTCCCTGCGGTTTGACGGTGCCGGGTTCCCTGCGGTTTGACGGTGCCGGGTTCAGTGCGGTTTGACGGTGCCGGGTTCCCTGCGGTTTGACGGTGCCGGGTTCCCTGCGGTTTGACGGTGCCGGGTTGAGTGCGGTTTGACGGTGCCGGGTTGAGTGCGGTTTGACGGTGCCGGGTTCCCTGCGGTTTGACGGTGCCGGGTTCCCTGCGGTTTGACGGTGCCGGGTTGAGTGCGGTTTGACGGTGCCGTGTTCCCTGCGGTTTGACGGTGCCGGTTTCCCTGCGGTTTGACGGTGCCGGGTTCAGTGCGGTTTGATGGTGCCTTTGGCACTCGTTCTTGGTTAATGTGGATCGATTGGTTGAGTTTCAGAGGGATCTGGGAGACTTCCTTCGCTGACGGTGTACAAACTATCGAGAACTGGACCTTGCTTTTTCCAACTCTTGATCCATCGCCTTTGGGAGGCAGATAGGGATTCCTGAAGTTACCACATGGCTTAAGACAGGTTTGACAGATCACTGTACCCGTGCCTGCCCTGGTTGGTGCCTGTGTTGAAATGCTGGAGAGGCTCAGGCTGGCTAGAAGTTCCCACATGCTCTGTGCCTTGCCATCCAGTCCCTGCTGCTTCCTGTCGAGGTGGGGGTCCCCCGGCAGACCATCCTTCAGACTCAGTATTGCTGGGATATTTGACTGCGGGGGTGTTATGACTAAAAATGTTCCTGTTGGAAAAGTGGGGGAATGGGCAAAGGCAAATAATTGCTCTTACCTTTCTGCTCCACACAGACCAGCAGTGAGATTGTCCGAACCATGCTGAGAATGAGTGAGGTCACCACGTCTTCCAGCTCCTCCCACACACAGCCGCTTTCATCCAATGAGGTGAGAAACATAACTCCACATTGGTGAACATGGGGACAGTCAGTCAGCACTCGGACACCGTTCTGTCATAGTATTTGGCTTCAAATTGGGACTAGACTTTACAGAGGAGCCAATGTGCTGCTTGGTATCCTGTGAACTTAAACTGAGTCAGGTGGTCTAGTCAGATTTGGACACACTCAGTCCCATTTCACTGTCCCCATCAAACACTCTCAGGACAGGTACAGCACGGGGTTAGATACAGAGTAAAGCTCCCTCTACACTGTCCCCATCAAACACTCCCAGGACAGGTACAGCACGGGGTTAGATACAGAGTAAAGCTCCCTCTACACTGTCCCCATCAAACACTCCCAGGACAGGTACAGCACGGGGTTAGATACAGAGTAAAGCTCCCTCTACACTGTCCCCATCAAACACTCCCAGGACAGGTACAGCACGGGGTTAGATACAGAGTAAAGCTCCCTCTACACTGTCCCCATCAGACACTCCCAGGACAGGTACAGCACAGGGTTAGATACAGAGTAAAGCTCCCTCTACACTGTCTCCATCAAACACTCCCAGGACAGGTACAGCACGGGGTTAGATACAGAGTAAAGCTCCCTCTACACTGTCCCCATCAAACACTCCCAGGACAGGTACAGCACGGGGTTAGATACAGAGTAAAGCTCCCTCTACACTGTCCCCATCAAACACTCCCAGGGTAAGTTGGACATAGGGTAAGTTCTGTTAACTCTGGCTTTCTTCTGAAAATTTCATTTGTCATAATCTTCTTCACATCAGATTTTCCGAGCTATTCCTGCTGGATACAACCTCTCCAAACAAGTGCTGGACCAATACCTCACTCTCCTGAGCGATGATCCGGTGGGTATTCCACATATTTGCCTTTTTCCTTGTCCACATGTGTCACAGCTCAGCCTGTGTAACACAGAAAATAGCAGAATGTCTTCGAAAACACTCCGCAGGTCAGTCAGTGTCTGCTGTTACAGGCCTGAATTGCCAACCCACCTCATCCCATCTCATTCAGAGCCCCCCCACTAACATGTTCATCTGCCCTTACATCTGTACCTGGGGATGCAGAGGGCCCATTGCCCATGTGGATTAGGTTAGACACATTGCCTGACTGCTCATGTGAGTTAGTGCTGATAAGCAGGGGTGTATTTACACACTGACCCGGGGTGGGGGAGGTGTATTTACACACTGAGCCGGGGTGGGGGAGGTGTATTTACACACTGACCCGGGATGGGGGAGGTGTATTTACACACTGACCTGGGGTGGGGGAGGTGTATTTACACACTGACCCGGGGTGGGGGAGGTGTATTTACACACTGAGCCGGGGTGGGGGAGGTGTATTTACACACTGACCCGTGGCGGGGGAGGTGTATTTACACACTGACCCGTGGCGGGGGAGGTGTATTTACACACTGAGCCGGGGTTGGGGTGGTGTATTTACACACTGTCCTGGGTTGGGGGAGGTGTATTTACACACTGAGCCGGGGTGGGGGAGGTGTATTTACACACTGTCCCGTGGCGGGGGAGGTGTATTTACACACTGTCCCGTGGCGGGGGAGGTGTATTTACACACTGTCCGGGGTTGGGGGAGGTGTATTTACACATTGACCCGGGCAGGGAGCCGGGATGGGGGAGGTGTATTTACACACTGACCCGGGGTGGAGGGGGGAGGTGTATTTACACACTGACCCGGGGTGGGGAGGTGTATTTCCACACTGAGCCGGGGTGGTGGAGGTGTATTTACACACTGAGCCGGGGTGGGGGAGATGTATTTACACACTGACCCGGGGCGGGGGAGGTGTATTTACACACTGACCCGGGGCGGGGGAGATGTATTTACACACTGAGGCGGGATGGGGGAGGTGTATTTACACACTGACCCGGGGTGGGGGAGGTGTATTTACACACTGAGCCGGGGTGGGGGAGGTGTATTTACACACTGAGCCGGGGTGGGGGAGGTGTATTTACACACTGACCCGGGGTGGGGGAGGTGGATTTACACACTGACCCGGGGTGGGGGAGGTGTATTTACACACTGAGCCGGGGTTGGGGAGGTGTATTTACACACTGAGCCGGGGTGGGGGAGGTGTATTTACACACTGAGCCGGGGTGGGGGAGGTGTATTTACACACTGAGCCGGGGTGGGGGAGGTGTATTTACACACTGACCCGGGGTGGGGGAGGTGTATTTACACACTGACCCGGGGTGGGGGAGGTGTATTTACACACTGACCCGGGGTGGGGGAGGTGTATTTACACACTGAGCCGGGATGGGGAGGTGTATTTACACACTGAGCCGGGATGGGGGAGGTGTATTTACACACTGAGCCGGGGTGGGGGGAGGTGTATTTACACACTGAGCCGGGGTGGGGGAGGTGGATTTACACACTGAGCCGGGGTGGGGGAGGTGGATTTACACACTGAGCCGGGGTGGGGGAGGTGGATTTACACACTGAGCCGGGGTGGGGGAGGTGGATTTACACACTGACCCGGGGTGGGGGAGGTGGATTCACACACTGAGCCGGGGTGGGGGAGGTGGATTTACACACTGACCCGGGGTGGGGGAGGTGGATTTACACACTGAGCCGGGGCGGGGGAGGTGGATTTACACACTGACCCGGGGCGGGGGAGGTGTATTTACACACTGACCCGGGGCGGGGGAGGTGTATTTACACACTGACCCGGGGCGGGGGAGGTGGATTTACACACTGACCCGGGGTGGGGGAGGTGGATTTACACACTGAGCCGGGGCGGGGGAGGTGTATTTACACACTGACCCGGGGCGGGGGAGGTGTATTTACACACTGAGCCGGGGCGGGGGAGGTGTATTTACACACTGAGCCGGGGTGGGGGAGGTGGATTTACACACTGACCCGGGGTGGGGGAGGTGGATTTACACACTGAGCCTGGGCAGGGGAGGTGGATTTACACACTGACCCGGGGCGGGGGAGGTGTATTTACACACTGACCCGGGGCGGGGGAGGTGTATTTACACACTGACCCGGGGCGGGGGAGGTGTATTTACACACTGACCCGGGGTGGGGGGGATGTGTATTTACACACTGACCCGGGGTGGGGGGGAGGTGTATTTACACACTGAGCCGGGGTTGGGGAGCCGGGATGGGGGAGGTGTATTTACACACTGAGCCGGGGTGGGGGAGGTGTATTTACACACTGAGCTGGGCTGGGGGAGGTGTATTTTCACACTGACCCGGGGTGGGGGAGGTGTATTTACACACTGAGCCGGGATGTGGGAGGTGTATTTACACACTGACCTGGGGTGGGGGAGGTGTATTTACACACTGACCTGGGGTGGGGGAGGTGTATTTACACACTTACCCGGGGCGGGGGAGGCATATTTACACACTTACCCGGGGTGGGGGGGGCATATTTACACACTTACCCGGGGTGGGGGAGGTGTACTTACACATTGAGCAGGCGTGGGGGAGGTGTATTTACACACTGACCCGGGATGGGGGAGGTGTATTTACACACTGAGCCGGGATGGAGGGGGGAGGTGTATTTACACACTGACCCGGGGTGGGGGAGGTGTATTTACACACTGAGCCGGGATGGGGGAGGTGTATTTACACACTGAGCCGGGATGGTGGGGGGGAGGTGTATTTACACACTGACCCGAGGTGGGGGAGGTGTATTTACACACTGAGCCGGGGTGGGGGAGGTGTATTTACACACTGACCCGGGGTGGGGGAGGTGTATTTACACACTGAACCGGGGCGGGGGAGGTGTATTTACACACTGAGCCGGGGCGGGGGAGGTGTATTTACACACTGACCCGGGGTGGGGGAGGTGTATTTACACACTGACCCGGGGTGGGGGAGGTGTATTTACACACTGACCCGGGATGGGGGAGGTGTATTTACACACTGAGCCGGGGTGGGGGAGGTGTATTTACACACTGACCCGTGGCGGGGGAGGTGTATTTACACACTGACAGGGGTGGGGGAGGTGTATTTACACACTGACCCGGGGTGGGCGAGGTGTATTTACACACTGATCCGGGGTTGGAGGAATTGTATTTACACTCTGAGCCAGGGTTGGGGGAATTGTATTTACACACTGATCCGGGGTGGGGGAGGTGTATTTACACACTGACCCGGGGTGGGGGAAGTGTATTTACACACTGAGCCGGGGTGAGGGAGTTGTATTTACACACTGACCTGGTGTGGGGGAGGTGTATTTACACACTGACCCGGGGTGGGGGAGGTGTATTTACACACTGACCCGGGGTGGGGGGGAGGTGTATTTACACACAGCCCGGATGAGGGAGGTGTATTTACACACAGACCCGGGGTGGGGGAGGTGTATTTACACACTGAGCCGGGATGGGGGGAGGTGTATTTACACACTGACCCGGGGTGGTGGAGGTGTATTTACACACTGAGCTCTTGTGGAGGAGGTGTACTTACACATGGGCCACCAGGAGGATTTATTCATACACAGTGCCTGTGTTAGTATTGGAATTTCTGTCAATAAAATAAATTTCTCTCTCTAATAAAAGGATTTTGTTCTTCTTTCAGATGGAGTTTGTTGGTAAATCAGGTGATAGTGGAGGTGGGATGTTTGTAATCAGTATCCTTTTTAGCGATGTCTGTGGACACTGCTCCCTCTGTTCAGAAAGAGCTCTCTGAGTTCTCCAGCTACCACATCATCTTCCTCCATTTAATAGTCCGAAATCTTCAAGCATGTTACACTTGTTACACATCACAAGCAGTTGGAAGCTTCCAGATTCCCTGCTTTCACACAAAATACTTCTAAAGTAAAGATGTACAAATATTTTCCAAGGTGGAGACATCAATCAGTGTAAAATATCTCCCTGAGAGAGAAACCAGTCAGTGTACTGATATCTCCCTGAGAGAGAGAGAGAGACTGAGAGACACCAGTCAGTGTACAGATATCTCCCTGAGAGAGAGAGAGAGAGGACTGAGAGACACCAGTCAGTGTACAGATATCTCCCTGAGAGAGAGAGAGAGAGACTGAGAGACACCAGTCAGTGTACAGATATCTCCCTGAGAGAGAGAGAGAGGACTGAGAGACACCAGTGTACAGATATCTCCCTGAGAGAGGGGGAACTGAGAGACACCAGTCAGTGTACAGATATCTCCCTGAGAGAGAGAGACTGAGAGACACCAGTCAGTGTACAGATATCTCCCTGAGAGAGGGGGAACTGAGAGACACCAGTCAGTGTACAGATATCTCCCTGAGAGAGGGGGAACTGAGAGACACCAGTCAGTGTACAGATATCCCCCTGAGAGAGTGAGGGGACTGAGAGACACCAGTCAGTGGACAGATATCCCCCAAGAGAGAGAGGGGACTGAAAGACACTAGTCAGTGTACAGATATCTCCCTGAGAGAGGGGGAACTGAGAGACACCAGTCAGTGTACAGATATCCCCCTGAGAGAGTGATGGGACTGAGAGACACCAGTCAGTGTACAGATATCTCCCTGAGAGAGAGAGGCTGAGAGACACCAGTCAGTGTACAGATATCTCCCTGAGGAGGAACTGAGAGACACCAGTCAGTGTACAGATATCTCCCTGAGAGACTGAGAGACACCAATCAGTGTACAGATATCTCCCTGAGAGAGAGAGACTGAGAGACACCAGTCAGTGTACAGATATCTCCCTGAGAGAGAGAGACGACAGAGAGACACCAGTCACTGTACGGATATCCCCCTGAGAGAGAGAGGGGACCGAGAGACACCAGTCAGTGTACAGATATCTCCCTGAGAGTGATAGGGGACTGAGAGACACCAGTCAGTGTACAGATATCTCCCTGAGAGAGAGAGAAGGGACTGAGAGACACCAGTCAGTGTACAGATATCTCCCTGAGAGAGAGAGGGGACTGAGAGACACCAGTCAGTGTACAGATATCTCCCTGAGAGAGAGGGGAGTGAGAGACACCAGCCAGTGTACAGATATCTCCCTGAGAGAGAGAGACTGAGAGACACCAATCAGTGTACAGATATCTCCCTGAGAGAGAGAGACTGAGAGACACCAATCAGTGTACAGATATCTCCCTGAGTGAGAGAGACTGAGAGACACCAGCCAGTGTACAGATATCTCCCGGAGAGAGAGGGGACTGAGAGTCACCAGTCAGTGTACAGATATCTCCCTGAGAGAGAGACTGAGAGATACCAGTCAGTGTACAGATATCTCCCTGAGAGAGAGAGACTGAGACACCAGTCAGTGTACAGATGTCTCGCTGAGAGAGAGAGACTGAGACACCAGTCAGTGTACAGATGTCTCGCTGAGAGAGAGAGACTGAGACACAGCAGTCAGTGTACAGATATCTCCCTGAGAGGGAACTGAGAGACACCAGTCAGTGTACAGATATCTCCCTGAGAGAGAGAGGACTGAGAGACACCAGTCAGTGTACAGATATCTCCCTCAGAGAGAGAGGAGGGACTGAGAGACACCAGTCAGTGTACAGATATCTCCCTGAGAGAGAGGGGCCTGAGAGACACCAACCAGTGTACAGATATCTCCCTGAGAGACTGAGAGACACCAGTCAGTGTACAGATATCTCCGTGAGGGAGAGGGACTGAAAGACACCAGTCAGTGTACAGATATCTCCCTGAGAGAGACAGGGACTGAGAGACACCAGTCAGTGTACAGATATCTCCCTGAGAGAGAGGGGACTGAGAGTCACCAGTCAGTGTACAGATATCTCCCTGAGAGAGAGAGGACTGAGAGACACCAGTCAGTGTACAGATATCTCCCTGAGAGAGAGCGGACTGAGAGACACCAATCAGTGTACAGATATCTCCCTGAGAGAGACAGGGATTGAGAGACACCAGTCAGTGTACAGATATCTCCCTGAGAGAGAGAGAGAGGCTGAGACACAGCAGTCAGTGTGCAGATATCCCCCTGAGGGAGAGAGGGGTCTGAGAGACACCAGTCAGTGTACAGATATCTCCCTGAGAGAGAGAGAGGGACTGAGAGACACCAGCCAGTGTACAGATATCTCCCTGAGAGAGTGAGGGGACTGAGAGACACCAGTCAGTGTACAGATAACTCCCTGAGAGAGTGAGGGGACTGAGAGACACCAGCCAGTGTACAGATATCCCCCTGAGAGAGTGAGGGGACTGAGAGACACCAGCCAGTGTACAGATATCCGCCTGAGAGAGTGAGGGGACTGAGAGACACCAGCCAGTGTACAGATATCTCCCTGAGAGACTGAGAGACACTAGTCAGTGTACAGATATCTCCCTGAGCGAGAGAGGTGACAGAGAGACACCAGTGAATGTACAGATATCTCCCTGAGAGAGAGAGGGGACTGAGAGACACCAGTCAGTGTACAGATATCTCCCTGAGAGAGACAGGGACTGAGAGACACCAGTCAGTGTACAGATATCTGCCTGAGAGAGGGGACTGAGAGTCACCAGTCAGTGTACAGATATCTCCCTAAGAGAGAGGGGACTGAGAGTCACCAGTCAGTGTACAGATATCTCCCTGAGAGAGAGGGGACTGAGAGACACCAGTCAGTGTACAGAGACATCCCCCTGACAGAGAGCGGACTTAGAGACACCAGTCAGTGTACAGATATCTCCCTGAGAGAGAGAGGGGACTGAGAGACACCAGTCAGTGTACAGATATCTCCCTGAGAGAGAGCAGACTGAGAGACACCAGTCAGTGTACAGATATCTCCCTGAGAGAGACAGGGATTGAGAGACACCAGTCAGTGTACAGATATCTCCCTGAGAGAGAGAGAGAGGCTGAGACACAGCAGTCAGTGTGCAGATATCCCCCTGAGGGAGAGAGGGGTCTGAGAGACACCAGTCAGTGTACAGATATCTCCCTGAGAGAGTGAGGGGACTGAGAGACACCAGTCAGTGTACAGATATCTCCCTGAGAGAGAGAGAGGGACTGAGAGACACCAGCCAGTGTACAGATATCTCCCTGAGAGAGTGAGGGGACTGAGAGACACCAGTCAGTGTACAGATAACTCCCTGAGAGAGTGAGGGGACTGAGAGACACCAGCCAGTGTACAGATATCCCCCTGAGAGAGTGAGGGGACTGAGAGACACCAGCCAATGTACAGATATCCGCCTGAGAGAGTGAGGGGACTGAGAGACACCAGCCAGTGTACAGATATCTCCCTGAGAGACTGAGAGACACTAGTCAGTGTACAGATATCTCCCTGAGCGAGAGAGGTGACAGAGAGACACCAGTGAATGTACAGATATCTCCCTGAGAGAGAGAGGGGACTGAGAGACACCAGTCAGTGTACAGATATCTCCCTGAGAGAGACAGGGACTGAGAGACACCAGTCAGTGTACAGATATCTGCCTGAGAGAGGGGACTGAGAGTCACCAGTCAGTGTACAGATATCTCCCTGAGAGAGAGGGGACTGAGAGTCACCAGTCAGTGTACAGATATCTCCCTGAGAGAGAGGGGACTGAGAGACACCAGTCAGTGTACAGACATCCCCCTGACAGAGAGCGGACTTAGAGACACCAGTCAGTGTACAGATATCTCCCTGAGAGAGAGAGGGGACTGAGAGACACCAGTCAGTGTACAGATATCTCCCTGAGAGAGAGCAGACTGAGAGACACCAGTCAGTGTACAGATATCTCCCTGAGAGAGACAGGGATTGAGAGACACCAGTCAGTGTACAGATATCTCCCTGAGAGAGAGAGAGAGACTGAGAGACACCAGTCAGTGTACAGATATCTCCCTGAGAGAGAGGGACTGAGAGTCACCAGCCAGTGTATAGATATCTCCCTGAGAGAGAGAGAGAGAGAGACTGAGAGACACCAGTCAGTGTGCAGATATCCCCCTGAGGGAGAGAGGGGTCTGAGAGACACCAGTCAGTGTACAGATATCTCCCTGAGAGAGAGAGAGGGACTGAGAGACACCAGCCAGTGTACAGATATCTCCCTGAGAGAGAGAGAGGGACTGAGAGACACCAGTCAGTGTACAGATATTTCCCTGAGAGAGGGGACTGAGAGACACCAGTCAGTGTACAGATATTTCCCTGAGAGAGACAGGGATTGAGAGACACCAGTCAGTGTACAGATATCCCCCTGAGAGAGAGAGGGACTGAGAGACACCAGTCAGTGTACAGATAGCTCCCTGAGAGAGAGAGGGACTGAGAGACACCAGTCAGTGTGCAGATATCTCCCTGAGAGAGACAGGGATTGAGAGACACCAGTCAGTGTTCAGATATCTCCCTGAGAGAGAGAGAGAGAGGACTGAGAGACACCAGTCAGTGTACAGATATCTCCCTGAGAGAGAGAGAGAGACTGAGAGACACCAGTCAGTGTGCAGATATCCCCCTGAGGGAGAGAGGGGTCTGAGAGACACCAGTCAGTGTACAGATATCTCCCTGAGAGAGTGAGGGGACTGAGAGACACCAGTCAGTGTACAGATATCTCCCTGAGAGAGTGAGGGGACTGAGAGACACCAGTCAGTGTACAGATATCTCCCTGAGAGAGTGAGGGGACTGAGAGTCACCAGTCAGTGTACAGATATCTCCCTGAGAGAGAGAGAGAGGGACTGAGAGACACCAGTCAGTGTGCAGATATCTCCCTGAGAGAGTGAGGGGACTGAGAGTCACCAGTCAGTGTACAGATATCTCCCTGAGAGAGTGAGGGGACTGAGAACACCAGTCAGTGTACAGATATCTCCCTGAGAGAGAGAGAGAGAGAGACTGAGAGACACCAGTCAGTGTACAGATATCTCCCTGAGAGAGAGAGGGGACTGAGAGACACCAGTCAGTGTGCAGATATCCCCCTTGGGGAGAGAGGGGTCTGAGAGACACCAGTCAGTGTACAGATATCTCCCTGAGAGAGTGAGGGGACTGAGAGACACCAGTCAGTGTACAGATATTTCCCTGAGAGAGGGGACTGAGAGACACCAGTCAGTGTACAGATATTTCCCTGAGAGAGACAGGGATTGAGAGTTACCAGTCAGTGTACAGATATCTCCCTGAGAGAGGGAGGGACTGAGAGATACCAGTCAGTGTACAGATATCTCCCTGAGAGAGAGAGACTGAGACACCAGTCAGTGTACAGATGTCTCGCTGAGAGAGAGAGACTGAGACACCAGTCAGTGTACAGATGTCTCGCTGAGAGAGAGAGACTGAGACATAGTCAGTGTACAGATATCTCCCTGAGAGGGAACTGAGAGACACCAGTCAGTGTACAGATATCTCCCTGAGAGAGAGAGGACTGAGAGACACCAGTCAGTGTACAGATATCTCCCTCAGAGAGAGAGGAGGGACTGAGAGACACCAGTCAGTGTACAGATATCTCCCTGAGAGAGAGGGGCCTGAGAGACACCAGCCAGTGTACAGATATCTCCCTGAGAGACTGAGAGACACCAGTCAGTGTACAGATATCTCCGTGAGGGAGAGGGACTGAAAGACACCAGTCAGTGTACAGATATCTCCCTGAGAGAGACAGGGACTGAGAGACACCAGTCAGTGTACAGATATCTCCCTGAGAGAGAGGGGACTGAGTGTCACCAGTCAGTGTACAGATATCTCCCTGAGAGAGAGAGGACTGAGAGACACCAGTCAGTGTACAGATATCTCCCTGAGAGAGAGCGGACTGAGAGACACCAATCAGTGTACAGATATCTCCCTGAGAGAGACAGGGATTGAGAGACACCAGTCAGTGTACAGATATCTCCCTGAGAGAGAGAGAGAGGCTGAGACACAGCAGTCAGTGTGCAGATATCCCCCTGAGGGAGAGAGGGGTCTGAGAGACACCAGTCAGTGTACAGATATCTCCCTGAGAGAGAGAGAGGGACTGAGAGACACCAGCCAGTGTACAGATATCTCCCTGAGAGAGTGAGGGGACTGAGAGACACCAGTCAGTGTACAGATAACTCCCTGAGAGAGTGAGGGGACTGAGAGACACCAGCCAGTGTACAGATATCCCCCTGAGAGAGTGAGGGGACTGAGAGACACCAGCCAGTGTACAGATATCCGCCTGAGAGAGTGAGGGGACTGAGAGACACCAGCCAGTGTACAGATATCTCCCTGAGAGACTGAGAGACACTAGTCAGTGTACAGATATCTCCCTGAGCGAGAGAGGTGACAGAGAGACACCAGTGAATGTACAGATATCTCCCTGAGAGAGAGAGGGGACTGAGAGACACCAGTCAGTGTACAGATATCTCCCTGAGAGAGACAGGGACTGAGAGACACCAGTCAGTGTACAGATATCTGCCTGAGAGAGGGGACTGAGAGTCACCAGTCAGTGTACAGATATCTCCCTGAGAGAGAGGGGACTGAGAGTCACCAGTCAGTGTACAGATATCTCCCTGAGAGAGAGGGGACTGAGAGACACCAGTCAGTGTACAGACATCCCCCTGACAGAGAGCGGACTTAGAGACACCAGTCAGTGTACAGATATCTCCCTGAGAGAGAGAGGGGACTGAGAGACACCAGTCAGTGTACAGATATCTCCCTGAGAGAGAGCAGACTGAGAGACACCAGTCAGTGTACAGATATCTCCCTGAGAGAGACAGGGACTGAGAGTCACCAGCCAGTGTATAGATATCTCCCTGAGAGAGAGAGAGAGAGAGACTGAGAGACACCAGTCAGTGTGCAGATATCCCCCTGAGGGAGAGAGAGGGACTGAGAGACACCAGCCAGTGTACAGATATCTCCCTGAGAGAGAGAGAGGGACTGAGAGACACCAGTCAGTGTACAGATATTTCCCTGAGAGAGGGGACTGAGAGACACCAGTCAGTGTACAGATATTTCCCTGAGAGAGACAGGGATTGAGAGACACCAGTCAGTGTACAGATATCCCCCTGAGAGAGAGAGGGACTGAGAGACACCAGTCAGTGTACAGATATCTCCCTGAGAGAGAGAGGGATTGAGAGACACCAGTCAGTGTGCAGATATCTCCCTGAGAGAGACAGGGATTGAGAGACACCAGTCAGTGTTCAGATATCTCCCTGAGAGAGAGAGAGAGAGGACTGAGAGACACCAGTCAGTGTACAGATATCTCCCTGAGAGAGAGAGAGAGACTGAGAGACACCAGTCAGTGTGCAGATATCCCCCTGAGGGAGAGAGGGGTCTGAGAGACACCAGTCAGTGTACAGATATCTCCCTGAGAGAGTGAGGGGACTGAGAGACACCAGTCAGTGTACAGATATCTCCCTGAGAGAGTGAGGGGACTGAGAGACACCAGTCAGTGTACAGATATCTCCCTGAGAGAGTGAGGGGACTGAGAGTCACCAGTCAGTGTACAGATATCTCCCTGAGAGAGAGAGAGAGGGACTGAGAGACACCAGTCAGTGTGCAGATATCTCCCTGAGAGAGTGAGGGGACTGAGAGTCACCAGTCAGTGTACAGATATCTCCCTGAGAGAGTGAGGGGACTGAGAACACCAGTCAGTGTGCAGATATCTCCCTGAGAGAGAGAGAGAGAGAGACTGAGAGACACCAGTCAGTGTACAGATATCTCCCTGAGAGAGAGAGGGGACTGAGAGACACCAGTCAGTGTGCAGATATCCCCCTGAGGGAGAGAGGGGTCTGAGAGACACCAGTCAGTGTACAGATATCTCCCTGAGAGAGTGAGGGGACTGAGAGACACCAGTCAGTGTACAGATATTTCCCTGAGAGAGGGGACTGAGAGACACCAGTCAGTGTACAGATATTTCCCTGAGAGAGACAGGGATTGAGAGTTACCAGTCAGTGTACAGATATCTCCCTGAGAGAGGGAGGGACTGAGAGATACCAGTCAGTGTACAGATATCTCCCTGAGAGAGAGAGAGACTGAGAGACACCAGTCAGTGCACAGATATCTCCCTGAGAGAGAGAGAGAGGGACTGAGAGACACCAGTCAGTGTACAGATATCTCCCTGAGAGAGGGAGGGACTGAGAGATACCAGTCAGTGTACAGATATCTCCCTGAGAGAGAGAGGGACTGAGAGACACCAGTCAGTGTACAGATATCTCCCTGAGAGAGAGAGGGACTGAGAGACACCAGTCAGTGTACAGATATCTCCCTGAGAGAGAGGGACTGAGAGACACCAGTCAGTGTACAGATATCTCCCTGAGAGAGAGAGGGACTGAGAGACACCAGTCAGTGCACAGATATCTCCCTGAGAGAGAGAGGGACTGAGAGACACCAGTCAGTGTACAGATATCTCCCTGAGAGAGAGAGGGGACTGAGAGACACCAGTCAGTGTACAGATATCTCCCTGAGAGAGAGAGGACTGAGAGATACCAGTCAGTGTACAGATATCTCCCTGAGGGAGAGAGGGGTCTGAGAGACACCAGTCAGTGTACAGATATCTCCCTGAGGGAGAGAGGGGTCTGAGAGACACCAGTCAGTGTATAGATATCTCCCTGAGAGAGAGGGACTGAGAGACACCAGTCAGTGTACAGATATCTCCCTGAGAGAGAGAGGGACTGAGAGACACCAGTCAGTGCACAGATATCTCCCTGAGAGAGAGAGGGACTGAGAGACACCAGTCAGTGTACAGATATCTCCCTGAGAGAGGGACTGAGAGACATCAGTCAGTGTACAGATATCTCCCTGAGAGAGAGAGACTGAGAGACACCAGTCAGTGTACAGATATCTCCCTGAGAGAGAGGGACTGAGAGACACCAGTCAGTGTACAGATATCTCCCTGAGAGAGAGAGAGACTGAGAGACACCAGTCAGTGTACAGATATCTCCCTGAGAGAGAGGTACTGAGAGACACCAGTCAGTGTACAGATATCTCCCTGAGAGAGAGAGGGACTGAGAGACACCAGTCAGTGTACAGATATCTCCCTGAGAGAGAGGGACTGAGAGACACCAGTCAGTGTATAGATATCTCCCTGAGAGAGAGAGGGATTGAGAGACACCAGTCAGTGTGCAGATATCTCCCTGAGAGAGACAGGGATTGAGAGACACCAGTCAGTGTTCAGATATCTCCCTGAGAGAGAGAGAGAGAGGACTGAGAGACACCAGTCAGTGTACAGATATCTCCCTGAGAGAGAGAGAGAGACTGAGAGACACCAGTCAGTGTGCAGATATCCCCCTGAGGGAGAGAGGGGTCTGAGAGACACCAGTCAGTGTACAGATATCTCCCTGAGAGAGTGAGGGGACTGAGAGACACCAGTCAGTGTACAGATATCTCCCTGAGAGAGTGAGGGGACTGAGAGACACCAGTCAGTGTACAGATATCTCCCTGAGAGAGTGAGGGGACTGAGAGTCACCAGTCAGTGTACAGATATCTCCCTGAGAGAGAGAGAGAGGGACTGAGAGACACCAGTCAGTGTGCAGATATCTCCCTGAGAGAGTGAGGGGACTGAGAGTCACCAGTCAGTGTACAGATATCTCCCTGAGAGAGTGAGGGGACTGAGAACACCAGTCAGTGTGCAGATATCTCCCTGAGAGAGAGAGAGAGAGAGACTGAGAGACACCAGTCAGTGTACAGATATCTCCCTGAGAGAGAGAGGGGACTGAGAGACACCAGTCAGTGTGCAGATATCCCCCTGAGGGAGAGAGGGGTCTGAGAGACACCAGTCAGTGTACAGATATCTCCCTGAGAGAGTGAGGGGACTGAGAGACACCAGTCAGTGTACAGATATTTCCCTGAGAGAGGGGACTGAGAGACACCAGTCAGTGTACAGATATTTCCCTGAGAGAGACAGGGATTGAGAGTTACCAGTCAGTGTACAGATATCTCCCTGAGAGAGGGAGGGACTGAGAGATACCAGTCAGTGTACAGATATCTCCCTGAGAGAGAGAGAGACTGAGAGACACCAGTCAGTGCACAGATATCTCCCTGAGAGAGAGAGAGAGGGACTGAGAGACACCAGTCAGTGTACAGATATCTCCCTGAGAGAGGGAGGGACTGAGAGATACCAGTCAGTGTACAGATATCTCCCTGAGAGAGAGAGGGACTGAGAGACACCAGTCAGTGCACAGATATCTCCCTGAGAGAGAGAGGGACTGAGAGACACCAGTCAGTGTACAGATATCTCCCTGAGAGAGAGAGGGACTGAGAGACACCAGTCAGTGTACAGATATCTCCCTGAGAGAGAGGGACTGAGAGACACCAGTCAGTGTACAGATATCTCCCTGAGAGAGAGAGGGACTGAGAGACACCAGTCAGTGCACAGATATCTCCCTGAGAGAGAGAGGGACTGAGAGACACCAGTCAGTGTACAGATATCTCCCTGAGAGAGAGAGGGGACTGAGAGACACCAGTCAGTGTACAGATATCTCCCTGAGAGAGAGAGGACTGAGAGATACCAGTCAGTGTACAGATATCTCCCTGAGGGAGAGAGGGGTCTGAGAGACACCAGTCAGTGTACAGATATCTCCCTGAGGGAGAGAGGGGTCTGAGAGACACCAGTCAGTGTATAGATATCTCCCTGAGAGAGAGGGACTGAGAGACACCAGTCAGTGTACAGATATCTCCCTGAGAGAGAGAGGGACTGAGAGACACCAGTCAGTGCACAGATATCTCCCTGAGAGAGAGAGGGACTGAGAGACACCAGTCAGTGTACAGATATCTCCCTGAGAGAGGGACTGAGAGACATCAGTCAGTGTACAGATATCTCCCTGAGAGAGAGAGACTGAGAGACACCAGTCAGTGTACAGATATCTCCCTGAGAGAGAGAGAGACTGAGAGACACCAGTCAGTGTACAGATATCTCCCTGAGAGAGAGAGAGAGACTGAGAGACACCAGTCAGTGTACAGATATCTCCCTGAGAGAGAGAGAGACTGAGAGACACCAGTCAGTGTACAGATATCTCCCTGAGAGAGAGGGGACTGAGAGACACCAGTCAGTGTACAGATATCTCCCTGAGAGAGAGGTACTGAGAGACACCAGTCAGTGTACAGATATCTCCCTGAGAGAGAGAGGGGACTGAGTGTCACCAGTCAGTGTACAGATATCTCCCTGAGAGTGAGAGGGGACTGAGAGACACCAGTCAGTGTACAGATATCTCCCTGAGAGAGAGGGACTGAGAGACACCAGTCAGTGTACAGATATCTCCCTGAGAGAGAGGGACTGAGAGACACCAGTCAGTGTACAGATATCTCCCTGAGAGAGAGGGGACTGAGAGACACCAGTCAGTGTATAGATATCCTCCTGAGAGAGTGAGGGGACTGAGAGACACCACAACACAGATTTTTCTAATATTTCCCGACAGCTTTTGCTGTATTCAGTGTGTAGGTTCCTTAACGCTGTGCTGATCTCCATCGTGCTCTTGCTTCACTTGCACGGGCAACAGTGGAGTCCGTTGTACAGGAAAGGTAAGTTGGTTTGTGACAGAGGCCATTCAGCCCATCATATCTGTGCTATTGTCGTAAACAGAGTTTCCTGCCCTGTCTGTTATCTTTTACAATGTGCAGTGTTCACCTGTCTGATTTATCCCCCTCTGTAATCCCAGGGTGCAGAGACCAGGCCAGGGAGGTACTGTGGGATCTTCCTGCTCAATACCACACTGGGTAAGATCAGCTCACATCCCAGGCCAGGCAGGGATGGTAGGATCTTCCAGCTCTGCTTTCCCCGAGCGATGAGCTATCTTATTGGTACAGCCCCATTACAAACATATGAAATAGGGCAGGAGTAGGTCACTCTTCAAGCCTGTTCCACAATTCACTAAGATCATGGCTGATCTGATTGTCGTCTACTGCTGATCACCTTTCACCCCCGAGTGAATCAGGAATCTAGCTCTGCCTTAAAAATATTTAATGATTCTGTTTCCACTACCTTTTGAGGGAGAGAGTTCCAAAGACTCACCACCCTCTGAGAGAAAAAAATTCTCATCATCTCTGTCATAAATGAGGGACCCTTTATTTTTAACCCATGACCCCTAGTTCTAGATTCTAGATTCTCCCACAGGAGGAAACACCCTCTCCACATCACCCTGTGGATCTTACATACTTCAATCAAGTCACCTCTCACTCTTCTAAACTCCAGTGGAAACAAGCCCAGCCTGTCCAACCTGCCCATTCCAGGTATTAGTCTGGTAAACCTTCTCTGAACTGCTTCTAATGCATTTACATCCTTCCTTAAATAAGGAGACCAATACTGTACACAGTATTCCAGATGTGGTCTCGCCAGTGCCCTGTGTAACTGAAGCATAACCTCTCTACTTTTGTATTCAATTCCCCTCCCAATAAATAACTTTCTATTAGCTTTCCTAGTGACCTGCTGTACCTACATACTATCCTTTTGTGATTCGTGCACTAGGACACCCAGATCCCTCTGCATCTCCGAGCTCTGCAGTCTCTCACCATTGAGGGAATTTTTAAAAAATTGTTTCTGCTAAAATGGACAATTTCACGTTTGCCCAAGTTATACTCCCATTTGCCAGATCTTCGCCCACTCGGATAACTTATCGATGTCACTTTGTAGCCTCCTCACATCCTCCTCACAATTTACTTTCCCACCTATCCTTGTGTCCTCAGCAAATTTAGCCACCATTCCTTGGGCTCCTTCAAGTCAGGCATATAAATTATAAAAAGTTGAGGCCCCAGCACTGATCCCTGAGGCACTTCACTCAATACATCCTGTCAACCAGAAAAAGAGGCATTTCTGGCTACCCTCTGCTTCCTGTTAGCCAGCCAATCTTCAATCCATGCCCCTGCACCAGGAGCTTTTATTTTCTGCGATACTCTTTGATGTGGCATCTTATCAAATGCCTTCTGGAAATCTAAGTACAGCACATCCACCGGTTCTCCTTTATCCACAGCACATGGGACCCCTTCAAAGAACTCTAGTTAAACATGATTTCCCTTTCACAAAACCATGTTGACTCTGCCTGATTGTCTTAAGCGTTTCTAAGTGCCCTGCTATATCATCTGTAATAATAGCTTCTGACATTTTCCCTATGACAGATGTTAAGCTAACTGGCCTGTAATTTCTTGCTTTCTGTCTCCCTTTTTGAATAAAGGAATTACATTTGCTATTTTCCAACCTAATGTATCCTTCCCCGAATCTAGGGAATTTTGGAAAATTAAAACCAACACATCAACCATTTCACTAGCCACTTTTCTCAAGACCCTAGGATGAATTCCATCGGGACCCAGGGATTTGTCGGTCCGCAGCTCCAACAATTTACTCAGTACCACTTCTCTGGTGATTGTAATTTTCCTGAGTTCCTCCTTCCCCTCCCATTTCCTGATTTACAGCTATTTCTGGGATGTTACTTGTATCCTCCATAGTGAAGACCAATGCAAAATACCTGTTCAATTCATCTGCCATCTCCTTATTTTCCATTATTAATTCCCCAGACTCACTTTCTATAGGACCAATGCTCACTTTGTTAACTCTTTTCTTATTTAAATATCTACAGAAGCTCTTACTATGACTTTTTATTAACAGCTAGCTTTCTCTCTTACTCTAATTTTTCCCTCCTCATTGATCTTTTAGTCATTCTTTGCTGTTCTTTACATTCTGTCCAATCTTCTGACTTGCTGCCCATCTTTGCGCAATGATATGCTTTTTCTTTAAGTGTTTTATTAACCACGGATGGTGGTTCTCCCTTGGAAGTTTTCTTATTGGAATTTATCGATTCTGTGTATTCTGAAATACCCCCTTGAAAATCTGCTACACCACCCCCACAAGTGACTTTTCGCCTTTGTTGTTTCTCATCTCAACCCAAACTGCTTCTAAATCTGGTTTCCTGAACTTTCCTCTTGAATGCACTAATACCATCATGAATTAACAGACCCACCCCTCTACCTTTTCCTAGCTTCCTGTCCTTCCTAAATGCCACATACCCTTCAACATTCAGGTCCCAATCCTGCTGCCATGTCTCTCGAATGGCTATCAGATGGTATTTGTCAGTTCATCTGTTTTGTTTCAAATGCTATGTGTATTTAGATACAGAGTCTTTAATTTTGTCCTTTTATTATTTTTGTAGTGTCTGGCCTTACTTGCTGTTTTATCATTTCCCATATTAATACCTTTCTCTCTTGCCTTGTCTTTACTCTGATACACCACATCTTTCCAAATTTGATTCCTTGCGCCCACTACTTAGTTTAAAGCCCTCTCCACTTCCCTAGTTATGTGGCCCACTAGAATATCAGTCCCAGCACAGTTCAGGTGTTGACCGTCCCAACAGTATAACTCCTCTATTTTTCCCAATTCTGGTGCCAGTGCTTCCAAACTGGAACCCATGCCTCCCACACCAGTCTCTGAGCCACGCATTTATTTCTCTAATCTTGTTTGTCCTACGCCAGTTTGTGTGTGGCTCAGGTAATAATCCAGAGATTATTACCTTTGAGGTTCTGCTTCTTAATTTGGTGCCTAGCTGCTCATACTGCCAATGCAGAACCTCCTTCCTTGTCCTGCCTATGTCATTGGTACCAACATGGATCATGACAACTGGATCCTCCCCCTCCCACTGCAAGTTCCTCTGCAGCCCTGAGTAGATGTCCCAAACCCTGGCACTGGGCAGACAAAACAGCCATCTGGACCCTTGCTCTTTGCTACAGAGACACAGTGTCAGTCCCCCTCGCTGTACTGTCCCCTGCTACCACTACGTTCCTTTGTGCTCCCCCCACTTGAATGCAGTGCTATGGTCAGTCAGCTTATCCAAACTGCAGCCCCCAGTCTCATCCAAACAAGCTGAAAGAACCTCCCCTGTTGGACAGCTGCAGAGGCTGACACTCCTGCAACCCAGGCCTCAGGGTCCCCTTACCTACCTCACACAGTCACAGCCTCCTTTCCCTGGCAACACTCCAGTCAGAAGACCCTATCCTAAGGGGTGTGACTGTCTCCTGGTACAAAGCGTCCAGGTAACTTCCCCCCTCCCAGTGTCCGCAGCTCAGCCTCCAGTTCAATGCCTGGGAGCTGAAACTGCTCAGGGCGCAGATACTGCAGACGAGTTTGTCCTGGATCACACTGGCATCCAGGAACTTCCACATGCTGCAGCCGTGACACACCACCTTTCCTGCTGTCATTGTGCTTTAATTCTTACTTAATTATTTTATTTAATTATTTATTTTCCTTTATGTATATTACGAATCTAACCAAAATTCCTGTAGTATTTTGAACCCTAGCAACAGAATAGACTGATCCACTTACCAGATACTTAACAAACAACTGGCTTCTACCCTGTAGTAGAGCAAGAACCAATTCCAAAATTAACAAAAAACAGTGGGGATTCCTCCCTCCTCTCCTCAGTGAACTCCCTCAGCTCACCAAATTCTAACACTCCATTAAAGTTGCATTCAGTGCGACCATTTGCTAAGGTTAATTGACCAAAGCCCTGGTGTGAGTGCAACAACCATGTGAATGCAGTTGTTTAATGAGATTGAATATTACAAATTGACTGCAGCTTCTCTCACTGCGCGTTCCTCGCAGGTTCGGATCGCGATCAGCTCGGATTTTCCGACTTCTGCTGCGCAAACGACACTTGGAGCAGAAACAAGTTGAGGATTTTGCTATGATTCCTGCCAAAGAGGCCAAAGAGATGATGTACCGAATGCTGTCAGAGAACTACATCTCCCTACAGGTACATCATCCTCCTCATCATCTCTCCCCCCCATTCTCTCTCCCATCCCCTTGCCTTCTCCTTCCCCACATCTTCCTGTCACTTTCTACCCCACCCCAGCCTACGCCTCTCCCTCCCATCTTCCCTCACCCCCTTCCCCTCACTCCCCATACCCATTTCTACCCCTTCATTCCATCCACCCCCATCCTCCGCTCTCTCTCTTCCCTTCTTTGTCTCTCACCCTCCCTCCCCCTCCATCTCTCTCTCTCTCAACTGGTCTTGGACTGAGGGCTGGATCTCTGCACAGCTCAGGAAATAACAGATTACTTTCCACCTTTTAGTCTTCCTTGTGCTGTTCGCTTCCAGGAAATTCCCAAAACTCCTGATCACGCACCCTCCAGAACGTTCTATCTCTACACAGTCAACTTACTGCCGACAGCACGAATGATTCTACAACGGTGTTACAAGGTAACCATAGCGACAAAATATAACCTGTACCTCACAATTAAATTTCAGCCTGCATCTGTTATTCTATATATAAATACCCCGAACCCCTCGATTAGATTCCAGTCTGTAACTCACTCCCGGGTATCTGTTATTCTATATATAAACCCCCCGAACCCCTCGATTAGATTCCAGTCTGTAACTCACTCCCGGGTATCTGTTACTCTATATATATAAACCCCTCCGAACCCCTCGATTAGATTCCAGTCTGTAACTCACTCCCGGGTATCTGTTATTCTATATATAAACCCACCGAACCCCTCGATTAGATTCCAGTCTGTAACTCACTCCCGGGTATCTGTTATTCTATATATATAAACCACCCCAAACCCCTCGATTAGATTCCAGTCTGTAACTCACTCCCGGGTATCTGTTATTCTATATATAGACTACCCTGAACCCCTCGATTAGATTCCAGTCTGTAACTCACTCCCGGGTATCTGTTATTCTATATATAAACTACCCTGAACCCCTCGATTAGATTCCAGTCTGTAACTCACTCCTGGTATCTGTTATTCTATAGATAAACCCACCGAACCCCTCGATTAGATTCCAGTCTGTAACTCACTCCTGGGTATCTGTTATTCTATATATAAACCCACCGAACCCCTCGATTAGATTCCAGTCTGTAACTCACTCCTGGGTATCTGTTATTCTATCTATAAACCCCCCGAACCCCTCGATTAGATTCCAGTCTGTAACTTACTCCGGGGTATCTGTTATTCTATATATAAACCACCCCAAACCATTCGATTAGATTCCAGTCTGTAACTCACTCCCGGGTATCTGTTATTCTATATATAGACTACCCTGAACCCCTCGATTAGATTCCAGTCTGTAACTCACTCCTGGGTATCTGTTATTCTATATATAAACTACCCTGAACCCCTCGATTAGATTCCAGTCTGTAACTCACTCCTGGTATCTGTTATTCTATAGATAAACCCACCGAACCCCTCGATTAGATTCCAGTCTGTAACTCACTCCTGGGTATCTGTTATTCTATATATAAACCCACCGAACCCCTCGATTAGATTCCAGTCTGTAACTCACTCCTGGGTATCTGTTATTCTATCTATAAACCCACCGAACCCCTCGATTAGATTCCAGTCTGTAACCCACTCCCGGGTATCTGTTATTCTACATATAAACCCCCCAGAACCTCTCGATTAGATTCCAGTCTGTAACTCACTCCTGGGTATCTGTTATTCTATCTATAAACCCACCGAACCCCTCGATTAGATTCCAGTCTGTAACCCACTCCCGGGTATCTGTTATTCTACATATAAACCCCCCAGAACCACTCGATTAGATTCCAGTCTGTAACTCACTCCCGGGTATCTGTTATTCTATATATAAACCCCCCGAACCCCTCAATTAGATTCCAGTCTGCAACACACTCCCGGGTATCTGTTATTCTATATATAAACCACCCTGAGCCCCTCGATTAGATTCCAGTCTGTAACTCACTCCCGGGTATATGTTATTCTATATATAGACTACCCCGAACCCCTCGATTAGATTCCAGTCTGTAACTCACTCCTGGTATCTGTTATTCTATAGATAAACCCACCGAACCCCTCGATTAGATTCCAGTCTGTAACTCACTCCTGGGTATCTGTTATTCTATATATAAACCCACCGAACCCCTCGATTAGATTCCAGTCTGTAACTCACTCCTGGGTATCTGTTATTCTATCTATAAACCCCCCGAACCCCTCGATTAGATTCCAGTCTGTAACTCACTCCTGGGTATCTGTTATTCTATATATCAACCCCCCGATCCCCTCGATTGGGTTCCAGTCTGCAAATCACTCCCGGGCATCTGTTATTCTAGATATAAACCCCCCCGAACCCCTCGATTAGATTCCAGTCTGTAACTCACTCCCGGGTGTCTGTTATTCTATATATAAACCACCCCTAACCCCTCGATTAGATTCCAGTCTGTAACTCACTCCTGGGTACCTTTTATTCTATATATAAACCCCCCCCGAACCCCTCGAGTAGATTTCAGTCTGTAACTCACTCCCGGGTATCTGTTATTCTATATATAAACCACCCCTAACCCCTCGATTAGATTCTAGTCTGTAATTCACTCCTGGGTATCTGTTATTCTACATATAAACCCCCCAGAACCTCTCGATTAGATTCCAGTCTGTAACTCACTCCTGGGTATCTGTTATTCTATATATAAACCACGCCGAACCTCTCGATTAGATTCCAGTCTGTAACTCACTCCCGGGTATCTGTTATTCTATATATAAACCCACCCGAACCCCTCAATTAGATTCCAGCCTGTAACTCACTCCCGGGTATCTGTTCTATATATAAACCACCCTGAACACCTCGATTAGATTCCAGTCTGTAACTCACTCCCGGGTATCTGTTATTCTATATATAAACCGCCCCTAACCCCTTGATTAGATTCCAGTCTGTAACTCACTCCCGGGTACCTGTTATTCTATATATAAATGCCCCGAACACCTCGATTGGATTCCAGTCTGTAACTCACTCCTGGGTATCTGTTATTCTATATATAAACCACCCCGAACCCCTCGATTAGATTCCAGTCTGTAACTCACTCCTGGGTACCTGTTATTCTATATATAAAACCATCCGAACCCCTCAATTGGATTCCAGTCTGCAACTCACTCCCGGGCATCTGTTATTCTAGATATAAACCCCCCCCCGAACCACTCGATTCAGTTCCAGTCTGTTACTCACTCCCGGGTATCTGTTATTCTATATATAAACCCCCACGAACCCCTCGATTAGATTCCAGTTTGTAACTCACTCCCGGATATCTGTTATTGTATATATAAACCACACTGAACCCCTCGATTAGATTCCTGTCTGTAACTCACTCCTGGGTATCTGTTATTCTATATATAAACCCAGCCGTACCCCTCAATTAGATTCCAGTCTGTAACTCACTCCCGGGTACCTGTTATTCTACATATAAATCCCCCGAACCCCTCAAGTAGATTCCAGTCTGTAACTCACTCCCGGGTATCAGTTATTCTATATATAAACCACCCCTAAACACTCGATTAGATTCCCGTCTGTAACTCACTCCTGGGTACCTGTTATTCTATATATAAACCCCCACGAGCCCCTCGATTAGATTCCAGCCTGTAACTCACTCCCGGGTATCTGTTATTCAATATGTAAACCACCCCTAACCCCTCGATTAGACTCCAGTCTGTAACTCACTCCTGGGTATCTGTTATTCTACATGTAAATTCTCCCGAACCTCTCGATTAGATTCCAGTCTGTAACTCACTCCTGGGTATCTGTTATTGTATCTATAAACCACCCTGAACCCCTCGATTAGATTCCAGCCTTTAACTCACTCCTGATATCTGTTATTCCATATATATAAACCACCCCGAACCCCTCTATTAGATTCCAGTCTGTAAGTCACTCCTGGGTATCTGTCATTCTATATATAAACCACCCTGAACTCCTCGATTAGATTCCAGTCTGTAACTCACTCCCGGGCAACTTTTATTCTATATATAAACCACCCCGAACCCCTCGTTTAGATTCCAGTCTGTAACTCACTCCGGGGCATCTGTTGTTCTCTATATAAACCCCCCGAACCGCTCAATTAGATTCCAGTCTGCAACACACTCCCGGGTATCTGTTATTCTATATATAAGCCACCCCGAACCACTCGATTAGATTCCAGTCTGTAACTCACTCCTGGAATCTGTTATTCTATATGTAAACCACCCCGAACCTCTCTATTAGATTCCAGTCTGTTACTCACTCCCGGGTATCTGTTATTCTATATATAAACCACCCTGAACAACTCGATTAGATTCCAGTCTGTAACTCACTCCCGTGTATCTGTTATTCTATATATAAACCCATCCGAACCCCTCAATTAGATTCCAGCCTGTAACTCACTCCCGGGTATCTGTTATTCTATATATAAACTACCCTGAACCCCTCGAATAGATTCCAGTCTGTAACTCACTCCCGGGTATCTGTTATTCTATATATAAACTACCCTGAACCCCTCGATTAGATTCCAGTCTGTAACTCACTCCTGGGTATGTTATTCTACATATAAGCCACCCTGAACCCCTCGATTAGATTCCAGCCTTTAACTCACTCCTGGTATCTGTTATTCTATATATAAACCACCCCGAACCCCTCGATTAGAGTCCAGTTTGTAACTCACTCCCGGGTATCTGTTATTCTATATATAAACGCCCCCGAACCCCTCAATTAGATTCCAGTCTGTAACTCACACCCGGGTATCTGTTATTCTATATATAAACCACCCTGAACCCCTCGATTAGATTCCAGTCTGTAACTCACTCCCGGGTATCTGTTATTCTGTATATAAACACACCTGAACCCCTCGATTAGATTCCAGTCTGTAACTCACTCCCGGGTATCTGTTATTCTGTATATAAACCGCCCTGAACCCCTCGATTAGATTCCAGTCTGTAACTCACTCCTGGGTATCTGTTATTCTATATATAAACCCCCCGAACACCTCGATTAGATTCCAGTCTATAACTCACTCCCGGGTATCTGTTATTCTATATATAAACCCCCCGAACCCCTCGATTAGATTCCAGTCTGTAACTCACTCCCGGGTATCTGTTATTCTATATATAAACTACCCTGAACCCCTCGATTAGATTCCAGACTGTAACTCACTCCCGGTTATCTTATTCTATATATAAACCACCCCAAACCCCCGATTAGATTCCAGTCTGTAAGTCACTCCTGGCTATCTGTTATTCTATATCTAAACCCCCCGAACCCCTCGATTAGATTCCAGTCTGTAACTCACTCCCGGGTATCTGTTGTTCTATATATAAACCACCCTGAACCCCTCGATTCAATTCCAGTCTGTAACTCACTCCCGGGTATCTGTTATTCTATATATAAACCCACAGGATCCCCTCCATTAGATTCCAGTCTGTAACTCACTCCCGGATATCTGTTATTGTATATATAAACCACCCTGAACCCCTCGGTTAGATTCCATTCTGTAACTCACTCCCGGGTATCTGTTATTCTATATATAAACCCAGCCGAACCACTAGATTAGATTCCAGCCTGTAACTCACTCCCGGGTGTCTGTTATTCTATATATAAACCACCCCTAACCCCTCGATTAGATTCCAGTCTGTAACTCACTCCCGGGTATCTGTTATTCTATATATAAACCCCCGAACCCCTCGATTAGGTTCCAGTCTGTAACTCACACCCGGGTATCTGTTATTCTGTATATAAACCGCCCTGAACCCCTCGATTAGATTCCAGTCTGTAACTCACTCCCGGGTATCTGTCTTTCTACATATAAGCTATACCGAACCCTTCGATTCGATTCCAGCCTGTAACTCACTACCGGTTATCTTATTCTATATGTAAACCACCCCGAACCCCTCGATTAGATTCCAGTCTGTAAATCACTCCCGGGTACCTGTTATTCTATATATAAACTCCCCCCGAACCCCTCGATTAGATTCCAGTCTGTAACTCACTCCCGGGTATCTGCTATTCTATATATAAACCACCCTGAACCCCTTGATTAGATTCCAGTCTGTAACTCACTCCCGGGTATCTGTTATTCTATATATAAACCCACCCGAACCCCTCAATTAGATTCCAGCCTGTAACCCACTCCCGGGTATCTGTTATTCTATATATAAACCACCCTGAACCCCTCGATTCGATTCCAGCCTTTAACTCACTCCTGGAATCTGTTATTCTATATATAAACCACCCCGAACCTCTCTATTAGATTCCAGTCTGTAACTCACTCCCGGGTATCTGTTATTCTATATATAAACCACCCCTAATCCCTCGATTGGATTCTAGTCTATAACTCACTCCTGGGTACCTGTTATTCTATATATAAACCCCCCCGAACCCCTCGATTGGATTCCAGTCTGCAAATCACTCCCGGGCATCTGTTATTCTAGATATAAACCCCGCCGAACCCCTCGATTAGATTCCAGTCTGTATCTCACTCCTGGGTATCTGTTATTCTATATATAAACCACCCTGAACCCCTTGATTAGATTCCAGTCTGTAACTCACTCCCGGGTATCTGTTATTCTATATATAAACCCACCCGAACCCCTCAATTAGATTCCAGCCTGTAACCCACTCCCGGGTATCTGTTATTCTATATATAAACCACCCTGAACCCCTCGATTCGATTCCAGCCTTTAACTCACTCCTGGAATCTGTTATTCTATATATAAACCACCCCGAACCTCTCTATTAGATTCCAGTCTGTAACTCACTCCCGGGTATCTGTTATTCTATATATAAACCACCCCTAATCCCTCGATTGGATTCTAGTCTATAACTCACTCCTGGGTACCTGTTATTCTATATATAAACCCCCCCGAACCCCTCGATTGGATTCCAGTCTGCAAATCACTCCCGGGCATCTGTTATTCTAGATATAAACCCCGCCGAACCCCTCGATTAGATTCCAGTCTGTATCTCACTCCTGGGTATCTGTTATTCTATATATAAACCCACCCGAACCCCTCAATTAGATTCCAGCCTGTAACTCACTCCCGGGTGTCTGTTATTCTGTATATAAACCACCCCTAACCCCTCGATTAGATTCCAGTCTGTAACTCACTCCCAGGTACCTGTTATTCTATATATAAACCCCCCCGAACCCCTCGAGTAAATTTCAGTCTGTAACTCCCGGGTATCTGTTATTCTATATGTAAACCACCCCTAACCCCTCGATTAGATTCCAGTCTGTAACTCACTCCTGGTTATCTGTTATTCTACATATAAACCCCCCCGAACCTCTCGATTAGATTCCAGTCTGTAACTCACTCCTGGTATCTGTTATTCTATATATAAACCGCCCCGAACCCGTCGATTAGATTCCAGTCTGTAACTCACTCCCGGGTATCTCTTATTCTATATAGAAACCACCCCGAACTCCTCGATTAGATTCCAGTCTGTAACTCACTCCCGGGTATCTGTTATTCTATATATAAACTACCCTGAACCCCTCGAATAGATTGCAGTCTGTAACTCACTCCCGGGTATCTGTTATTCTATATATAAACTACCCTGAACCCCTCGATTAGATTCCAGTCTGTAACTCACTCCTGGGTATGTTATTCTACATATAAGCCACCCTGAACCCCTCGATTAGATTCCAGCCTTTAACTCACTCCTGGTATCTGTTATTCTATATATAAACCACCCCGAACCCCTCGATTAGAGTCCAGTTTGTAACTCACTCCCGGGTATCTGTTATTCTATATATAAACGCCCCCGAACACCTCAATTAGATTCCAGTCTGTAACTCACACCCGGGTATCTGTTATTCTATATATAAACCACCCTGAACCCCTCGATTAGATTCCAGTCTGTAACTCACTCCCGGGTATCTGTTATTCTGTATATAAACACACCTGAACCCCTCGATTAGATTCCAGTCTGTAACTCACTCCCGGGTATCTGTTATTCTGTATATAAACCGCCCTGAACCCCTCGATTAGATTCCAGTCTGTAACTCACTCCTGGGTATCTGTTATTCTATATATAAACCCCCCGAACACCTCGATTAGATTCCAGTCTATAACTCACTCCCGGGTATCTGTTATTCTATATATAAACCCCCCGAACCCCTCGATTAGATTCCAGTCTGTAACTCACTCCCGGGTATCTGTTATTCTATATATAAACTACCCTGAACCCCTCGATTAGATTCCAGACTGTAACTCACTCCCGGTTATCTTATTCTATATATAAACCACCCCGAACCCCCGATTAGATTCCAGTCTGTAAATCACTCCTGGCTATCTGTTATTCTATATCTAAACCCCCCGAACCCCTCGATTAGATTCCAGTCTGTAACTCACACCCGGGTATTTGTTATTCTGTATATAAACCGCCCTGAACCCCTCGATTAGATTCCAGTCTGTAACTCACTCCCGGGTATCTGTCTTTCTACATATAAGCTATACCGAACCCTTCGATTCGATTCCAGCCTGTAACTCACTACCGGTTATCTTATTCTATATGTAAACCACCCCGAACCCCTCGATTAGATTCCAGTCTGTAAATCACTCCCGGGTACCTGTTATTCTATATATAAACTCCCCCCGAACCCCTCGATTAGATTCCAGTCTGTAACTCACTCCCGGGTATCTGTTATTCTATATATAAACCACCCTGAACCCCTTGATTAGATTCCAGCCTGTAACCCACTCCCGGGTATCTGTTATTCTATATATAAACCACCCTGAACCCCTCGATTCGATTCCAGCCTTTAACTCACTCCTGGAATCTGTTATTCTATATATAAACCACCCCGAACCTCTCTATTAGATTCCAGTCTGTAACTCACTCCCGGGTATCTGTTATTCTATATATAAACCACCCCTAATCCCTCGATTGGATTCTAGTCTATAACTCACTCCTGGGTACCTGTTATTCTATATATAAACCCCCCCGAACCCCTCGATTGGATTCCAGTCTGCAAATCACTCCCGGGCATCTGTTATTCTAGATATAAACCCCGCCGAACCCCTCGATTAGATTCCAGTCTGTATCTCACTCCTGGGTATCTGTTATTCTATATATAAACCACCCTGAACCCCTTGATTAGATTCCAGTCTGTAACTCACTCCCGGGTATCTGTTATTCTATATATAAACCCACCCGAACCCCTCAATTAGATTCCAGCCTGTAACCCACTCCCGGGTATCTGTTATTCTATATATAAACCACCCTGAACCCCTCGATTCGATTCCAGCCTTTAACTCACTCCTGGAATCTGTTATTCTATATATAAACCACCCCGAACCTCTCTATTAGATTCCAGTCTGTAACTCACTCCCGGGTATCTGTTATTCTATATATAAACCACCCCTAATCCCTCGATTGGATTCTAGTCTATAACTCACTCCTGGGTACCCGTTATTCTATATATAAACCCCCCCGAACCCCTCGATTGGATTCCAGTCTGCAAATCACTCCCGGGCATCTGTTATTCTAGATATAAACCCCGCCGAACCCCTCGATTAGATTCCAGTCTGTATCTCACTCCTGGGTATCTGTTATTCTATATATAAACCCACCCGAACCCCTCAATTAGATTCCAGCCTGTAACTCACTCCCGGGTGTCTGTTATTCTGTATATAAACCACCCCTAACCCCTCGATTAGATTCCAGTCTGTAACTCACTCCCAGGTACCTGTTATTCTATATATAAACCCCCCCGAACCCCTCGAGTAAATTTCAGTCTGTAACTCCCGGGTATCTGTTATTCTATATGTAAACCACCCCTAACCCCTCGATTAGATTCCAGTCTGTAACTCACTCCTGGTTATCTGTTATTCTACATATAAACCCCCCCGAACCTCTCGATTAGATTCCAGTCTGTAACTCACTCCTGGTATCTGTTATTCTATATATAAACCGCCCCGAACCCGTCGATTAGATTCCAGTCTGTAACTCACTCCCGGGTATCTCTTATTCTATATAGAAACCACCCCGAACTCCTCGATTAGATTCCAGTCTGTGACTCAGTCCCGGGTATCTGTTATTCTATATGTAAACCACCCCTAACCCCTCGATTAGATTCCAGTCTGTAACTCACTCCTGGGTATCTGTTATTCTACATATAAACCCCCCCGAACCTCTCGATTAGATTCCAGTCTGTAACTCACTCCTGGTATCTGTTATTCTATATATAAACCGCCCCGAACCCGTCGATTAGATTCCAGTCTGTAACTCACTCCCGGGTATCTCTTATTCTATATAGAAACCACCCCGAACTCCTCGATTAGATTCCAGTCTGTAACTCACTCCCGGGTATCTGTTATTCTATATATAAACTACCCTGAACCCCTCGAATAGATTGCAGTCTGTAACTCACTCCCGGGTATCTGTTATTCTATATATAAACTACCCTGAACCCCTCGATTAGATTCCAGTCTGTAACTCACTCCTGGGTATGTTATTCTACATAAAAGCCACCCTGAACCCCTCGATTAGATTCCAGCCTTTAACTCACTCCTGGTATCTGTTATTCTATATATAAACCACCCCGAACCCCTCGATTAGAGTCCAGTTTGTAACTCACTCCCGGGTATCTGTTATTCTATATATAAACGCCCCCGAACACCTCAATTAGATTCCAGTCTGTAACTCACACCCGGGTATCTGTTATTCTATATATAAACCACCCTGAACCCCTCGATTAGATTCCAGTCTGTAACTCACTCCCGGGTATCTGTTATTCTGTATATAAACACACCTGAACCCCTCGATTAGATTCCAGTCTGTAACTCACTCCCGGGTATCTGTTATTCTGTATATAAACCGCCCTGAACCCCTCGATTAGATTCCAGTCTGTAACTCACTCCTGGGTATCTGTTATTCTATATATAAACCCCCCGAACACCTCGATTAGATTCCAGTCTATAACTCACTCCCGGGTATCTGTTATTCTATATATAAACCCCCCGAACCCCTCGATTAGATTCCAGTCTGTAACTCACTCCCGGGTATCTGTTATTCTATATATAAACTACCCTGAACCCCTCGATTAGATTCCAGACTGTAACTCACTCCCGGTTATCTTATTCTATATATAAACCACCCCGAACCCCCGATTAGATTCCAGTCTGTAAATCACTCCTGGCTATCTGTTATTCTATATCTAAACCCCCCGAACCCCTCGATTAGATTCCAGTCTGTAACTCACTCCCGGGTATCTGTTGTTCTATATATAAACCACCCTGAACCCCTCGATTCAATTCCAGTCTGTAACTCACTCCCGGGTATCTGTTATTCTATATATAAACCCACAGGATCCCCTCCATTAGATTCCAGTCTGTAACTCACTCCCGGATATCTGTTATTGTATATATAAACCACCCTGAACCCCTCGGTTAGATTCCATTCTGTAACTCACTCCCGGGTATCTGTTATTCTATATATAAACCCAGCCGAACCACTAGATTAGATTCCAGCCTGTAACTCACTCCCGGGTGTCTGTTATTCTATATATAAACCACCCCTAACCCCTCGATTAGATTCCAGTCTGTAACTCACTCCCGGGTATCTGTTATTCTATATATAAACCCCCGAACCCCTCGATTAGGTTCCAGTCTGTAACTCACACCCGGGTATCTGTTATTCTGTATATAAACCGCCCTGAACCCCTCGATTAGATTCCAGTCTGTAACTCACTCCCGGGTATCTGTCTTTCTACATATAAGCTATACCGAACCCTTCGATTCGATTCCAGCCTGTAACTCACTACCGGTTATCTTATTCTATATGTAAACCACCCCGAACCCCTCGATTAGATTCCAGTCTGTAAATCACTCCCGGGTACCTGTTATTCTATATATAAACTCCCCCCGAACCCCTCGATTAGATTCCAGTCTGTAACTCACTCCCGGGTATCTGTTATTCTATATATAAACCACCCTGAACCCCTTGATTAGATTCCAGCCTGTAACCCACTCCCGGGTATCTGTTATTCTATATATAAACCACCCTGAACCCCTCGATTCGATTCCAGCCTTTAACTCACTCCTGGAATCTGTTATTCTATATATAAACCACCCCGAACCTCTCTATTAGATTCCAGTCTGTAACTCACTCCCGGGTATCTGTTATTCTATATATAAACCACCCCTAATCCCTCGATTGGATTCTAGTCTATAACTCACTCCTGGGTACCTGTTATTCTATATATAAACCCCCCCGAACCCCTCGATTGGATTCCAGTCTGCAAATCACTCCCGGGCATCTGTTATTCTAGATATAAACCCCGCCGAACCCCTCGATTAGATTCCAGTCTGTATCTCACTCCTGGGTATCTGTTATTCTATATATAAACCACCCTGAACCCCTTGATTAGATTCCAGTCTGTAACTCACTCCCGGGTATCTGTTATTCTATATATAAACCCACCCGAACCCCTCAATTAGATTCCAGCCTGTAACCCACTCCCGGGTATCTGTTATTCTATATATAAACCACCCTGAACCCCTCGATTCGATTCCAGCCTTTAACTCACTCCTGGAATCTGTTATTCTATATATAAACCACCCCGAACCTCTCTATTAGATTCCAGTCTGTAACTCACTCCCGGGTATCTGTTATTCTATATATAAACCACCCCTAATCCCTCGATTGGATTCTAGTCTATAACTCACTCCTGGGTACCCGTTATTCTATATATAAACCCCCCCGAACCCCTCGATTGGATTCCAGTCTGCAAATCACTCCCGGGCATCTGTTATTCTAGATATAAACCCCGCCGAACCCCTCGATTAGATTCCAGTCTGTATCTCACTCCTGGGTATCTGTTATTCTATATATAAACCCACCCGAACCCCTCAATTAGATTCCAGCCTGTAACTCACTCCCGGGTGTCTGTTATTCTGTATATAAACCACCCCTAACCCCTCGATTAGATTCCAGTCTGTAACTCACTCCCAGGTACCTGTTATTCTATATATAAACCCCCCCGAACCCCTCGAGTAAATTTCAGTCTGTAACTCCCGGGTATCTGTTATTCTATATGTAAACCACCCCTAACCCCTCGATTAGATTCCAGTCTGTAACTCACTCCTGGTTATCTGTTATTCTACATATAAACCCCCCCGAACCTCTCGATTAGATTCCAGTCTGTAACTCACTCCTGGTATCTGTTATTCTATATATAAACCGCCCCGAACCCGTCGATTAGATTCCAGTCTGTAACTCAGTCCCGGGTATCTGTTATTCTATATGTAAACCACCCCTAACCCCTCGATTAGATTCCAGTCTGTAACTCACTCCTGGGTATCTGTTATTCTATATATAAACCACCCTGAACCCCTCGATTATATTCCAGCCTGTAACTCACTTCTCATCCTGTGTAGTTTTTTGTTGAACGAGCTGGTTAGCTGCAGTTATGAGTTTTCGAAATGTGAACACTTTGTAATTCCTGAATCTGCAGCCTTTGGATTTAGTTGATGATTCTTTGAACTTTGCCTCAGAGTGACCCTGACCTTCCCCCCCTTATTGATCCTCTCACACCTTCTTCCCTGACCTTTCCTCTGGCAACTGTGAGTCCACCAGGGACATGGGGAACTCAGGGGAATGGATGTTTGAGGAGGAAGTTCTGATGTGTTCTAATTCCTGTAATGTCCACTTCTGCTGTCGGACTGTCACTTGGTGTGTGTTTCATTATTTCAGACTGTGGTCAATCTGATTGATCGTCGAGAACACGAAACCCGAGAAAACAAGTGAGTGACAATCAGCGATCAATCACTGGGGCTTGGAGGGATTGGTGTGGGAAGCTGGTTACCAGACTGAGCAGCTCATGTCACAGAGGGCTGGAGTATAAGAGGGAAAAATGGAATCAAATCGGGAACTGACCTCCTGGTTGCCTTTTTTGAAGGACTGCAAACGTCAAGAGGGAGGAGGATTTAAGTGAGGGAAGTGTCAGCATGCTGACTGACTGTCTGAGACGTTATGATGGAGGGGAGAATTCACCGACAGTGCCCTGAGATTTTTCTAACCAATTTATTATTGCTTTATTGTGCCCAGCTTTGGGTGTTTGACTGTGGGAAGGATGTTGGAGTTAGAGAGAGATTAACTGAAACGAGAAACTCGAAAACCTGGACTGTTGTTTAGTGGAACTCCAATAGAAACACATACATGCTGCAGGACAGAAACATGCCATTCGGCCCAGCCGGTCCATCAGTGCTAACCCACGTGTCAGTAGTTCCAATCACACTTACCTGGCCTGTTCCCCGAGCCTTCATCCACCGACCCAGTCTAATCTCATCTGAAGTGTCGACAGTTTCTGCCTCAATCTAACTCTGGGAGTGAGTTCCACAGCGGCACGACTCCAAACATTTCTCCTGCCCTGTCTTTCTAAATCTCTCACATTGAAGCTCATTTTTATTTCTCTTGTCCTAGATGCATAACTGGTGTTTGTAAAGCACGTTTCAGCTGGTAAACCATCCAAAGGCTGCACAGGAATGGTTACACACCAGATTTGACACTGTTCCTTAGGTGACATTGGACATGGTTGACCACAACCTTGCCCCAAGAGGTAGATTTTAAGCAGAAACTTAAAGGAGCCAAGGAAGTTTTAGGGAGAGAATTCCAGAGCTTAGGACCCCAGGCAGCTGAAGGCACAGCCGCCGATGGTGGAGCAATGGGAATCGGTGGTGTGCATGTAGCCAGAATTGGAGGAGCGCAGAGATAGGGAATGGGTGAGGCCATGGGGGCATTTAAACACAAGAATGAGAATTTTAAGATCGGGATGTTGCTTATCTAGGATTTATCAGTCAGCAAGAGGGTGCTAGATAAGACGTGTTAAAAATTTGGAGAAGGGCAGCAGAGTTTTGGATGAGCTGAAGCTTATGGAAGGCAGGCCAGGATTGGGATGGAATAGTCAGGTCTAGAGGTCACAGAGGAATGGGTGAGGGCTTCGGCAGCAGATGAGCTGAAACAGAGAGAAGTCGTCAGGTGTTATTACGGAGATAGAAGTGGGCGATCTTGATGGAGAAAATATGAAGTCGGAACAGTTTGGACCAGTCTCAAGGAGAGCAGGTACGGGGATGATGGGCTGAGTGGCCTCTCTTCTGGAAAGTGCCATGGTTCAGAGCGTCTGGCCTGTCCTGTAATTCACGGGATTTTCATTCTCCTTCCAGGCGGCTGCTGGAGAAATCACAGAGAATTGAGGCCATCATGGCATCGATGCAGGCGACTGGAGCAGAGGAACAGCAGCTCCAGGAGATTGAGGAGATGATCACAGGTCCCGAGCAACAGCAGCTGGAGACACTGAAACACAATGTCAACATGTGAGAGGCCACAGCCGGGTCCTTACTGCAGAGGGACAGGGCAGGGAGCATCAATCCTGGGAGAGGGCTGTGGGGTGGGCACGGGGGGTGGGGGGAGTCTGATATTTTCGATTGGTGTGCCCACATGCTGTACCCATCCGCAGCCAAGGCACCCTGGAGTCATCCAACTGGATGCTGCGACACCACCACGTCCACCTGCCTCCATACTCAGTCTCACTCGCTGCACCAAATCCCACCACAGATTGAAGGTCATTAGCAACAGAACCAGAGGCAACATGAGTTCTGGACGCGGTGACTTGTGATCTGCAATGTAGGGGGCGGTTTAAGCAGATTCAATAATGACATTTAAAAGGAAATTGGATTCATAACATGAGAGGGAAATTTGTAGGGCTGTTGGGAAAGAGCAGAATGGCGATGCTCATCAGATATCTGTATCAAGGAGCCAGCACAGGCAACTGGGCCGAATGGCCTCTGAGTTCAGATGATCTGAATCTCTCAGTCAGAAAGGCAGCAGCTAGAAATCGGGTGCTGGACTGAGCTGCTGTTCCAGCCCTGAAATTTCAATCACAAATCTTTCCCTTGGGTTGTTTTCGTTGGAGCAGAAAAGACTGAGGGGCGACCTGATCGAGGTGTACAAGATTCTGAGGGGCATGGACAGGGTGGATAGGGAGCAGCTGTTCCCCTTAGTTGAAGGGTCAGTCACAAGGGGGCATAAGTTCAAGGTGAGGGACAGGAGGTTTAGGGGGGGATGTGAAGAAAAACTTTTCTACCCAGAGGGTGGTGATGGTCTGGAATACGCTGCCTGGGAGGGTGGTGGAGGCAGGTTGCCTCACATCCTTTAAAAAGTACCTGGATGAGCACTTGGCACATCATAACATTCAAGGCTATGGGCCAAGTGCTGGTAAATGGGATTACGTAGGTAGGTCAGGTGTTTCTCACGTGTCAGTGCAGACTCGATGGGCCGAAGGGCCTCTTCTGCACTGAGAGATTCTGATTCTATGATTCTGAATCCTCACCAGCTGGGGACTGCCAGTCCATCCATTGCCACTCAGGGGAGCTGCTGAAACACAGCCAATTCCTGGCAAACCTACCCTGGAAAAAGAGTCAGCACCTTAAGAGTGAAGAGGAGACAATGAAATATTAAATTGGGACCTGAAGGATGCATCCTGACTTTACCTTTGATCTTTTCCAGGTTGGATTCAAGTGAGAATCAGGTGGACGAGACAATATTTATACTGGAATCCTACATAGACTCTACTCACGTTGAGAAAGAGATACCAAACAAACGGTGAGCTGGAGGGTCTGAGGATCAGTGTGTTGGAGACTAGCTACCTTTCCCCAGTAATGTATGACTGTCTCACTGAGACAGTCACGTGAGATGCCGGGCAGTCAGTTGGTGATGCGGCAGTTCACGAATGGAGAAGAGAGTTTTAAGAGCTGCCTGTGGAAATCCCAGCGCTCTGTGTTGTAGCTTTTATTATTGTCAAATTATGTTAATTTAATAAATGTCGCAGTGTCTTGAATGTGAAGCTTTCAGAGGTGTTTCCAGCCAATCATAAACGGTTACGTAATGGAACAAGGCAGCTGATCTTGCACAAGTTGGTAAATGATCAGTTAACCTATTACTATTCAAGTTGTGTTGAGGAAGAAACGATGAGCCAGGACAATACTGTTGCTGATGGACTTCCCATCCACTGAAGGGTGAACCTGAATGTAATGTTTTGCCTGCAGAGTTGTCCTGGTTATGTACTGAAACCTGTCTGACACAGAGTGCAGCAATTTCTCTCACACAGACCGTCAGTGGAAGGGGAGAATATGTCATCCTCTTGGTAAATTAGTTGAGTTCTATAATACATGAAGAAATACAAAGCATTTGGGGAGATGCCAGTTAATCAGGTCCACACAACGTACCTTTCTGAACAGCCATTCATACCTTACCAACCCCAAATTATCACAAAAGGTTATTATGCAGGTACAGCGAGTGGAATATAAAAGTAGGGAAGTTTTACTGCAAGGCCTTGGTGAGACCACATGTGGCGGAGTGTGTACAGTTATGGTCTTATATGAAAAACGTTATAATTGCTTTAGAAGCACCTGAGGAGGTTCATTCGACTCACCTCCTGCACTGAAGAGCATATCTAATGAAGAAAGGCTGAACATGCTGGGCCTGTAGCCATTGGAGTTTAAAAGAATGAGAGGTGATCTTATTGAAACGTAGATCCTGAAGGGATTTGATAAAGTGGATACCAGGAGGATGTTTCCTCTTGGGGAGGTGGGGGCAATTGTGGAGACTAAAACGAGGGGACACAGTTTAAAAATAAGAGGTCTCCCTTTTATGAGTGAGTTGGAGGATTTTTTGTTGGAATTCTCTTCCACAGAGAGCAGTGGAGGCTGAGTTAGGTTTTTCTAGGTGTGAGGCCTATGGGAGCAAACAGCAAAGTGGAGTTGAGAGAGAACCAGAGCAGGCTGGAAGGGCTGAATGGCCTGCTGCTCCCAAGTACTTGGAGAAATAACAGGATAGTTATTATTATGCGATTGTCATGAATCTCATTCACTTGGTTTTCCAAACAGCATCTGATGAGGAGTCGTGTGTCCAAAGGTAATTAAGGAGAATATGGTCAGAGAGATGGTGGGAAGACAGTGAGTGGCAGGAATGATTCACCAGAGATGCAGGTGACATAAGTAAGGCAGTGTTTCTTGTTTTGTTGCCTGGCTACCATGTTATACCTGCTGTGCACCAGACCAGATAGAGAGTTTAAAAATTCCCTACACCGTTGTTGGCAAATTTCACTCCTGATTTTCAGTTGTCAACCCAAAAATTGCTGGATTTATTGGATTTGGTTCCACCCGACAGGCTGGGAGTTGAGTTCACAATCTCTCCAAAGTGCAGTTACTGTAGTAATGTCGGAAATGCGGCCAAGTTGTGCACAGCAAGATCCCACAAAAATCAATGCAGTAAAAAAGTGATCTGTGCATTAAGTGATGTTATTTGAGGGATAAATATAGGGCTAGAACACCCCTGCCCCTCATCATAAGACTATGAGGAATGTTTTCATACACCTAAGAATGCAGGTGGAACCATCATTTAACATCTCAGCCTGGAATCTAGGATTCCTTGTGCCCAGAACCCACTCCCATTCCTGGGGTGGGAGGGTGTGGTCCTACAAGGAGAGACTGAGTAGAGCAGGCCCATGTGTGTCAGCTCAGTTGGTATCACTCTTGCCTCAAGTCACAAAATTATGGATCCACGTCTCATTCCTGGACTTGAGCACAAAAATCCAGGTCATCACTACTGAGGGAGTGCTGCACTGTTGGAGGCTGTCATTCAGATGAGATTTAAACCGAGGCCCCATCTGCCCTCTCAAGTGGGCATTAAGTTCCAATAAAACTATTTCAAAAGAGCAGGTAAGTTATCCCTGGTGCCCTGGCCAATATTTATCCTTCGTTCAGCATCACAGAAAACAGACGATTTGGTCATTAACACATTGCTGCTTGTGGGAGCTTGCTGTGCCTTTATTGGCTGCCTCATTTTCGGCATTACAACAGTGACTACAACAAAATTCTTGGAGGACTTACCAAGGTAGATGCTGAGAGGCTGTTTCCCCTGCTTGGACAGTCATTTAGGACTGGGATGAGAAATCTCTTCATTCAGGTGGAAATTTGCTAGCCTAAGGTGGAGTATATTCGAGGCTGAGTTTGACAGGTTTTTTTGAGGGGGATGGGGCAGGAAGTTACAGCTGAGGTAGATGATCAGCCATGATAGTATTGAATGGCAGAGCAGACCCAAGAAGCAGTCGGGCCTACTGCTGTTCTTGTTTCACAATGATTACAACATCATAGGAGGCCATTCAGCTTCACTAGTCCCAAGCCCTGCAGGTGTTTCCTATTCAGGTGCTTATCCAATCTTCTTTCAAAGGTCACAATTGAATCTACCTCCAAAAAACCCTAATGGTGGCCTCGTCAGAGACACCAATATCCACAGACAAATAAAAAAGCCCACAGTTTTCAGAGCTATGTCACTCAGCGGTAAATACTTCCACTAGCTTACTGATGGAATATAGACCTCAAACTTAGACTGAACCCATCTTTCTGTTTCTTTGTTAACTTTATTGCTCAGTCTTTCAATTTTTCTTACTGCAAAAATAATCTACGTTGGCAGAAAGTCAGTTTTGCTGAAATAACTACCACCCAGTTCCTTATTTCCTCATCCTTTAATTGCAACAGGATTGATACAGATTGAGATTCAGCGTGAGTTCTGTTCAGTGAATACCAAAACTCTCCTTCCCTCCAGCCACATCTTCACCTCTTTTGGATGAGTAGGCAGCCTGTCTGTCCTGAATCCCAGAGGGCAGTGAAATTTTCAACTCTGGATCCAATGATCTGTGACAGACACCAAGCATTACCCCATGTCATAGAATGTAGGTTATTGACTGAACAGTAACTCAAGAAGAGAACGACATTAAACGGATGAACATCAAGGTATCCGCAAGTAACAGGCAGAAGAATCTTAACCCTCACTAGTAGGAGTCCTGCCACAGTCTTTGGAATTATTTTTATAAACATGTTAAGTTTTTCCATAATATATTTACAAAATAGCTGCAACTGAAAATAGATCATTTGCTTTCTCTGTACAGAATATTCATTTATAATTATTTAAAAAAGGGAAGTTTTAAGAGTGATAAAATATATTGGAGGTTACATTTAAAAAGTGACAACACTCCCACTATGTCTAGAATTCCCTATTGTGTCCAGAACTCTCCCCAAACTCCATCCAGGATTGTTCCTGGTGTTTGTGGTGCCTAAAATCTGGGTCACCCCTTCAGCAATCTTCCCATAATCCAGCCCCCGCCCGCCCACCACCACCAACAACATCCCCCCCCCCCCCCCCCCCCCCCCAACCACCACCAAACACTGGAAGTAAGAGAAAGCTCATTCTTCTGTTTTACTCCCTTCTCCTCAAGTGGGGTGACCAACATTGGATGGCTCCTCATGTCTCATTTGAGTGTGGGGGAGACAGTAACCGTCAATTAGGCCCCTGAAAAGCTCAGTTAAGTTCCCTTTTGCAGTTTACAATGGTTCTTCAGAAACATCAAAAAGTTCAAAGCTGCCAGCCGGCCTTTCTGCGCCCACACTCTTTGTAGCTCTGGGGTTTTATTAATGCTGCTCATCTCCAAACTCAAGTCCACAACAGTGTTTAAGGTTCATCTCACCCTATCAACTTTTTCTTTAATTCTTTTCTCCCTCCTGTGTTTATCCAGCTTTTCCTTATGCTATTCCCCTCAACCACTCCTTATGGTACGGCCTGTTCCTGTGCTGTAGCTTCTACATAATTAATCTTTGGTTCACCGCAAAACCTCACTGAGGACTGAAACGCACCTTTGGTTTAAACATGGAGCAGGTTACTCACAGTCACTTCCCCTAATCTTCATACCTTTCTCCTCTGGCCATAAATGCAGATAATAATGTGCCAATGTAGGCACTGTCAATTCACACATGTCGATACAGGGGCCTCCATGCATACAGTGCAACTGTGAGACTGAATGTCATCAGATCTTTAACTGTGAGCTGTTCTTTGCGTGGGGCAGGTATATAATGGTGGGGAGGGGACAAGTGCACATCCGCAGCTCCAGGGAGCCAGCATTTGCCATATCACCAACATTAAGAGATTGTCAATTGTCTGCTCTGTTTTTAGCAGAAGGTTTACTCTAGGATTGAGGCCCAAGCACATCTCAGTATTGCAAGGGGCAGAAGATGAGTGCCCAGTGCTCCTGTGCTTTTATGTCACCTGGTGAGTGACCAATATTGAGGCAACACTCTCCTGCTAGCAGTAGTGCAGCTCCATGGAGAAATTACTCTCCAACCAGCTGACTCAACCCTGTTCATATTCATGGTTTACACCAGTTTTCAAAGTGGAGTGCATTCCTGCTCTGAGTCTCCTGTCTTGCTCATTATTGGTTGGTGTTTTAGTCTAAGGAGATGATATCCAATCCGTGGCTGGGGCTGGGCCCAGCTACACCTACACCACTCCCAGTGTGAGGGGCTGCAGCCCCAAGGTGACTGTGCTGACTGTCCCTCGGTGCACTGCTGGAGATGATACTGCTGCTCCTGCTGGCAGTCCCGTGCACTCCGCTTGTGGAGCTGACAGCAGGCTCGAGGAAAGGTGGCCAGGAACTGAACTGCAAGAAATGGCTGAGCGAGGAGCGCATGGCATCCTGGTCGTCGGAGGAGCTGCTGATAACGGAACTGTAATGCTGCAGGGGAAACACAACATGTAGGAACTGAAACACCCAATGACCAGATACTGTAACCAACACATCCCCCACCCTGCAACGCAGAGGACTTCACACCATCTCCTACTCAAACTTACTGCTCCCCCAGAACGAAACACAGACTCTTCCCCCTCCGTCTACAGCTTTAAAAACCTCAACCTTCTAATGAGACAGTGTAGAGGGAGATTTACTCTGTATCTAACCCCATGCTGTACCTGTCCTGGGAGTGTTTGATGGGGACAGTGTAGAGGGAGCTTTACTCTGTATCTAACCCCGTGCTGTACCTGTCCTGCAAGTGTTTGATGGGGACAGTGTAGAGGGAGCTTTACTCTGTATCTAACCCCGTGCTGTACCTGTCCTGGGAGTGTTTGATGGGGTCAGTGTAGAGGGAGCTTTACTCTGTATCTAACCCCGTGCTGTACCTGTCCTGGGAGTGTTTGATGGGGACAGTGTAGAGGGAGCTTTACTCTGTATCTAACCCTGTGCTGTACCTGTTTTGGGAGTGTTTGATGGGGACAGTGTAGAGGGAGCTATACTCTGTATCTACCCCGTGCTGTACCTGCCCTGGGAGTGTTTGATGGGGACAGTGTAGAGGGAGCTATACTCTGTATCTACCCCGTGCTGTACCTGTCCTGGGAGTGTTTGATGGGAACAGTGTAGAGGGAGCTTTACTCTATATCTAACCCCGTGCTGTACCTGTCCTGGGAGTGTTTGATGGGGACAGTGTAGAGGGAGCTTTACTCTGTATCTAACCCCGTGCTGTACCTGTTTTGGGAGTGTTTGATGGGGACAGTGTAGAGGGAGCTATACTCTGTATCTACCCCGTGTTCCTAAGCTGTAGTAACTACTGGAAACATACACTAAGTTACTGACATGAAAAGACCTATTAAACTGTGCAGCCTTTCCAAAACAATTGCGATGTCCCGTGCATCACAATATAAACATTCCTCATCCTTCTGAGGCCAACTGATCTGGAGTGAAAAAGAACCAGAATAAAAAACCCACAGCCAATTAAGGGGAACTGAAAGATTAGTCTATGCACTGGACGTCTGAAACAGGTCCAGCTTTGGGGAGAGTCAGGGGACGCACCATGAGCAGATCAGCCTATCCCCAACATCCAGTGTTCCTTGGGAAAGGCGGAACTGTCCAAGTCCAACCTACTTCAGCTCTTGCTCCTAAGTAAGAGTCCTCTTCTCCCTAATGTACACTCTACTGTTCACTTCATTACTCCACAAACATCAGTTAAATTAGTCCCGTGCCTGCACTTTTCTGGAGAGTGAACTGCTAGTCGAGACTAATTAGTAAGAGGGGTACCGGTCTGATCAATCCCAGCAAGAAGGAGCAATAAACAGGGACATTCAATCCAGTCCGGACCACCAATTGTACTGACCTGGCTGTCTGCTTGCAAGAAAGAAAACAAATCTAAACCTATGAAAGAAACAGACAAAACAGTCAAATGCTGCAAAATGCCCACATGCAGTGCCTCAGTCATATTCACCCAATTGTCCAATTCAGTAACGGCACAGAAAAACCAGACACATTAGGAACAATCAGCCACATTACAATCAGAGGACCAGGGAGATGCAGGGTCCGGGAGAGACTGGACACACCGGGGAGCTGCAGGGTCCGGGAGAGACTGGACACACCGGGGAGCTGCAGGGTCCGGGAGAGACTGGACACACCGGGGAGCTGCAGGGTCCGGGAGAGACTGGACACACCGGGGAGCTGCAGGGTCCGGGAGAGACTGGACACACCGGGGAGCTGCAGGGTCCGGGGGAGACGGGACACACCAGGGAGCTGCAGGGTCCGGGGGAGATGGGACACACCAGGGAGCTGCAGGGTCCGGGAGAGACTGGACACACCGGGGAGCTGCAGGGTCTGTGCAGACTGGACACACCAGGGAGCTGCAGGGTCTGTGCAGACTGGACACACCGGGGAGCTGCAGGGTCCGGGAGAGACTGGACACACCGGGGAGCTGCAGGGTCCGGGAGAGACTGGACACACCGGGGAGCTGCAGGGTCCGGGGGCAGACTGGACACACCGGGGAGCTGCAGGGTCCGGGAGAGACTGGACACACCGGGGAGCTGCAGGGTCTGTGCAGACTGGACACACCAGGGAGCTGCAGGGTCTGTGCAGACTGGACACACCGGGGAGCTGCAGGGTCTGGGGGAGACTGGACACACCGGGGAGCTGCAGGGTCCGGGAGAGACTGGACACACCGGGGAGCTGCAGGGTCCGGGAGAGACTGGACACACAGGGGAGCTGCAGGGTCTGGGGGAGACTGGACACACAGGGGAGCTGCAGGGTCTGGGGAAGACTGGACACAACGGGGAGCTGCAGGGTCTGGGGGAGACTGGACACACCGGGGAGCTGCAGGGTCCGGGAGAGACTGGACACACCGGGGAGCTGCAGGGTCCGGGAGAGACTGGACACACCGGGGAGCTGCAGGGTCCGGGAGAGACTGGACACACCGGGGAGCTGCAGGGTCTGGGGGAGACTGGACACACCGGGGAGCTGCAGGGTCTGGGGGAGACTGGACACACCGGGGAGCTGCAGGGTCCGGGAGAGACTGGACACACCGGGGAGCTGCAGGGTCCGGGAGAGACTGGACACACCGGGGAGCTGCAGGGTCCGGGAGAGACTGGACACACCGGGGAGCTGCAGGGTCCGGGAGAGACTGGACACACCGGGGAGCTGCAGGGTCCGGGAGAGACTGGACACACCGGGGAGCTGCAGGGTCCGGGAGAGACTGGACACACCGGGGAGCTGCAGGGTCCGGGAGAGACTGGACACACCGGGGAGCTGGAGGGTCCGGGAGAGACTGGACACACCGGGGAGCTGCAGGGTCCGGGAGAGACTGGACATACCGGGGAGCTGCAGGGTCTGGGGGAGACTGGACACACCGGGGAGCTGCAGGGTCCGGGACAGACTGGACACACCGGGGAGCTGCAGGGTCCAGGAGAGACTGGACACACCGGGGAGCTGCAGGGTCTGGGGGAGACTGGACACACCGGGGAGCTGCAGGGTCCGGGAGAGACTGGACACACAGGGGAGCTGCAGGGTCTGGGGGAGACTGGACACACAGGGGAGCTGCAGGGTCTGGGGAAGACTGGACACACCGGGGAGCTGCAGGGTCTGGGGGAGACTGGACACACCGGGGAGCTGCAGGGTCCGGGAGAGACTGGACACACCGGGGAGCTGCAGGGTCCGGGAGAGACTGGACACACCGGGGAGCTGCAGGGTCCGGGAGAGACTGGACACACCGGGGAGCTGCAGGGTCTGGGGGAGACTGGACACACCGGGGAGCTGCAGGGTCTGGGGGAGACTGGACACACCGGGGAGCTGCAGGGTCTGTGCAGACTGGACACACTGGGGAGCTGCAGGGTCCGGGAGAGACTGGACACACCGGGGAGCTGCAGGGTCCGGGAGAGACTGGACACACCGGGGAGCTGCAGGGTCCGGGAGAGACTGGATACACCGGGGAGCTGCAGGGTCTGTGCAGATTGGACACACCGGGGAGCTGCAGGGTCCGGGAGAGACTGGACACACCGGGGAGCTGCAGGGTCCGGGAGAGACTGGACACACCGGGGAGCTGCAGGGTCCGGGGGAGACGGGACACACCAGGGAGCTGCAGGGTCCGGGGGAGATGGGACACACCAGGGAGCTGCAGGGTCCGGGAGAGACTGGACACACCGGGGAGCTGCAGGGTCCGGGAGAGACTGGACACACCGGGGAGCTGCAGGGTCCGGGAGAGACTGGACACACCGGGGAGCTGCAGAGTCCGGGAGAGACTGGACACACCGGGGAGCTGCAGGGTCCGGGAGAGACTGGACACTCCGGGGAGCTGCAGGGTCCGGGAGAGACTGGACACACCGGGGAGCTGCAGGGTCCGGGAGAGACTGGACACACCGGGGAGCTGGAGGGTCCGGGAGAGACTGGACACACCGGGGAGCTGCAGGGTCCGGGAGAGACTGGACACACCGGGGAGCTGCAGGGTCCGGGAGAGACTGGACACACCGGGGAGCTGCAGGGTCCGGGAGAGACTGGACACACCGGGGAGCTGCAGGGTCCGGGAGAGACTGGACACACCGGGGAGCTGGAGGGTCCGGGAGAGACTGGACACACCGGGGAGCTGCAGGGTCCGGGAGAGACTGGACATACCGGGGAGCTGCAGGGTCTGGGGGAGACTGGACACACCGGGGAGCTGCAGGGTCCGGGACAGACTGGACACACCGGGGAGCTGCAGGGTCCAGGAGAGACTGGACACACCGGGGAGCTGCAGGGTCTGGGGGAGACTGGACACACCGGGGAGCTGCAGGGTCCGGGAGAGACTGGACACACTGGGGAGCTGCAGGGTCTGGGGGAGACTGGACACACCGGGGAGCTGCAGGGTCCGGGAGAGACTGGACACACTGGGGAGCTGCAGGGTCCGGGAGAGACTGGACACACCGGGGAGCTGCAGGGTCCGGGGGCAGACTGGACACACCGGGGAGCTGCAGGGTCCGGGAGAGACTGGACACACCGGGGAGCTGCAGGGTCTGTGCAGACTGGACACACCGGGGAGCTGCAGGGTCTGTGCAGACTGGACACACCGGGGAGGTGCAGGGTCCGGGAGAGACTGGACACACTGGGGAGCTGCAGGGTCTGTGCAGACTGGACACACCGGGGATCTGCAGGGTCGGGAGAAACTGGACACACCGGGCAGCTGCCGGGTCTGTGCAGACTGGACACACCGGGGAGCTGCAGGGTCTGTGCAGACTGGACACACCGGGGAGCTGCAGGGTCCGGGAGAGACTGGACACACCGGGGAGCTGCAGGGTCTGGGGGAGACTGGACACACCGGGGAGCTGCAGGGTCCGGGAGAGACTGGACACACTGGGGAGCTGCAGGGTCTGTGCAGACTGGACGCACCGGGGAGCTGCAGGGTCCGGGAGAGACTGGACACACCGGGGAGCTGCAGGGTCTGTGCAGACTGGACGCACCGGGGAGCTGCAGGGTCCGGGAGAGACTGGACACACTGGGGAGCTGCAGGGTCCGGGAGAGACTGGACACACCGGGGAGCTGCAGGGTCCGGGAGAGACTGGACACACCGGGGAGCTGCAGGGTCCGGGAGAGACTGGACACACTGGGGAGCTGCAGGGTCTGTGCAGACTGGACACACCGGGGAGCTGCAGGGTCCGGGAGAGACTGGACACACCGGGGAGCTGCAGGGTCTGTGCAGACTGGACACACCAGGGAGCTGCAGGGTCCGGGAGAGACTGGACACACTGGGGAGCTGCAGGGTCTGTGCAGACTGGACACACCGGGGAGCTGCAGGGTCGGGAGAAACCGGACACACCGGGGAGCTGCAGGGTCCGGGAGAGACTGGACACACTGGGGAGCTGCAGGGTCTGTGCAGACTGGACACACCGGGGAGCTGCAGGGTCCGGGGGAAACTGGACACACCGGGGAGCTGCAGGGTCCGGGAGAGACTGGACACACCGGGGAGCTGCAGGGTCCGGGAGAGACTGGACACACCGGGGAGCTGCAGGGTCCGGGAGAGACTGGACACACCGGGGAGCTGCAGGGTCCGGGAGAGACTGGACACACCGGGGAGCTGCAGGGTCCGGGGCAGACTGGACACACCGGGGAGCTGCAGGGTCCGGGGCAGACTGGACACACCGGGGAGCTGCAGGGTCCGGGGCAGACTGGACACACCGGGGAGCTGCAGGGTCTGTGCAGACTGGACACACCGGGGAGCTGCAGGGTCCGGGAGAGACTGGACACACCGGGGAGCTGCAGTGTCCGGGGCAGACTGGTCACACTGGGGAATTTCAAGCCAGCATTACAGCTCTAAAAACACAGGAGGGGGAGTGGAAAATGGAAGAAGTCAGGGGGAGATAGATGGGCAGATATGTAGCCAAATCTCAGAGAAATGTAAAAATAATAGGTTAATAATAGTAGGGGATTTCAACTTCCCCAGTATTAACTGGGATAGTCTTAGCGTGAAGGGCTTAGAGGGTGCGGAATTCTTAAAGTGTATCCAGGAGAGCTTCTCGAGCCAGCACGGAGAAAGTCCTACAAGAGAAGGGCCGATACTGGACCTAATCTTGGGGAGTGAAGCTGGGCAAATGGCGGAGGTGTCAGTGGGGGAGCATTTTGGGGTTAGTGACCATAACAGATTTAAGGTAGTCATGGAAAAGGACAAAGATGGACTGGAAATAAAGGTCCTGAATTGGGGCAAGTCCAATTTCAAGATAAGACAAGGCAGGATCTGGCCAAAGTGGACTGGGAACAGCTACTTGTGGGAAAGTCTATATCAGAGCAGTTGGAATCATTCAAATAGGAAATAGAGAGAGTTCAGGGCCAACATGTTCCCAGGATTTTGGAAAATTGGATCCAATATTGGCTTAGTGGCAGGAGGTAGAGGGTGATGGTCGAAGGTTGTTGTTTTTGTGATTGGTGGTGACAAGTGGTGTACCGCAAGGATCGGGCTGGGAGCCTTGCTGTTTGTAGTGTACACGAATGATTCAGACATGAATATAGGAGGTATGATCAGTAAATGACACGAAAATTGATGGTGTCGTAAATAGTGAGGAGGAAAGCCTTAGATTACAGGACGATATAGATGGGCTGGTCAGATGGGCAGAGCAGTGGCAAGTGGAATTTAATCCTGAGAAGGGTGAGGTGATGCATTTTGGGAGGACTAACATGGCAAGGGAACACACAATGAATGGTAGGACCCTATGAAGTATAGAGGATCAGAGGGACCTTGGTGTACATGTCCATAGATCCCTGAAAGTAGCAGAGCAGGTAGTTAAGGTGGTTAAGAAGGCATATGGGATACTTACCTTTATTAGCTGAGGTATAGAGTATAAGAGCAGGGAGGTTCTGTTGGAGCTGTATAAAATGCTAGTTAGGCCACAGCTGGAGTACTGTGTGCAGTTTTGGTCGCCACACTATAGGAAGGATGTGATTGGTGCAGAGGAGATTCATCAGGATGTTGCCTGGGCTGGAGAGTTTCAGCTATGAAGAGAGACTGGAAAGGCTGGGGTTGTTTTCCTTAGAGCAGAGATGGCTGAGGGGGGACCTGATTGTGGTGTACAAGATTGTGAGGGGCATAGATAGGGTAGACAGGAAGAAACTTTTCCCCTTACCGGAGGTGTCAATAAGCAGGCGGCATTGATTTAAGGGAAGAGGCAGGAGGTTTAGAGGGGATGTGAAGAAAAATTTTTTCACCCAGAGGGTGGTTGGAATCTGGAACTCACTGCCTGAAAGGGTGGTAGAGGCAGAAACCCTCATAACATTTAAGAGGTATTTAGATGAGCACTTGAAACACCATAGCACATAGGGCTGCGGTCTGAGTGTTGGAAAATGGATTAGGATAGATAGGTGCTGGATGGCTGGCTTGGACACGATGGGCCGAAGGGCCTGTTTGTGCACTGTATAACTCTATGACTTACCTTGAATGTCGGAAGGCAGCGGGGGCATGTGGTAGGAAAAATGGTATTCCGGAATGGAGAGAGACGAGAGGTAATCGGAAGGAACTGCACTGCTAGCAGCACTTTGAAACATTGGGGGCAGCTGGTGAAGGTTCAGCAATCTGTTGGGAGTTTGACATTAAAAATAAATTAGAGCTTCATAGGACCAATTACAGCAGAACGGTACGGTCAGGTGGGGGGCAACTGTGAGACCTGATACTGGGGAACTGTGTGTGTGTGTGTGTGTGACCCTGATACTGGGGTAGTGACTGTGTGTGTGTGTGTGTGTGTGTGTGTGATCCTGATACTGGGGTAGTGTGTGTGTGTGTGTGTGTGTGTGTGTGTGTGTGTGATCCTGATACTGGGGTAGTGTGTGTGTGTGTGTGATCCTGATACTGGGGTAGTGTGTGTGTGTGTGTGATCCTGATACTGGGGTAGTGTGTGTGTGTGTGTGTGTGATCCTGATACTGGGGTAGTGTGTGTGTGTGTGTGTGTGATCCTGATACTGGGGTAGTGTGTGTGTGTGTGTGATCCTGATACTGGGGTAGTGTGTGTGTGTGTGTGTGTGATCCTGATACTGGGGTAGTGTGTGTGTGTGTGTGTGTGTGTGTGTGTGTGTGTGATCCTGATACTGGGGTAGTGTGTGTGTGTGTGTGTGTGTGTGTGTGTGATCCTGATATTGGGGTAGTGTGTGTGTGTGTGTGTGTGTGTGTGTGATCCTGATATTGGGGTAGTGTGTGTGTGTGTGTGTGTGTGTGTGTGTGTGTGTGTGTGTGTGTGAGATCCTGATACTGGGGTAGTGTGTGTGTGTGTGTGTGTGTGTGTGTGTGTGTGTGTGTGTGTGTGATCCTGATACTGGGGTAGTGTGTGTGTGTGTGTGTGTGTGTGTGTGTGTGTGTGTGATCCTGATACTGGGGTAGTGTGTGTGTGTGTGTGTGTGTGTGTGTGTGTGTGTGTGTGTGTGTGTGTGTGTGTGTGTGTGTGTGTGTGTGTGTGTGTGTGTGTGTGTGTGTGAGATCCTGATACTGGGGTAGTGTGTGTATGTGTGTGTGTGTGACCCTGATACTGGGGTAGTGTGTGTGTGTGAGACACCCTGATACTGGGGTAGTGAGTGTGTGTGCGTGTGTGAGAGACACCCTGATACTGGGGTAGTGAGTGTGTGTGTGTGTGCGTGTGACCCTGATACTGGGGTAGTGAGTGTGTGTGTGTGTGTGACCCTGATACTGGGGTAGTGTGTGTGTGTGTGTGTGCGTGTGACCCTGATACTGGGGTAGTGAGTGTGTGTGTGTGTGAGACCCTGATACTGGGGTAGTGAGTGTGTGTGTGTGTGTGTGTGACCCTGATACTGGGGTAGTGAGTGTGTGTGTGTGTGTGACCCTGATACTGGGGTAGTGAGTGTGTGTGTGTGTGTGTGTGTGTGTGTGTGTGTGTGACCCTGATACTGGGGTAGTGTGTGTGTGTGTGTGTGTGTGTGTGTGTGTGTGACCCTGATGCTGGGGTAGTGAGTGTGTGTGTGTGTGTGTGTGTGTGTGTGTGTGTGTGAGACCCTGACACTGGGGTAGTGAGTGTGTGTGAGACCCTGATACTGGGGTAGTGAGTGTGTGTGAGACCCTGATACTGGGGTAGTGAGTGTGTGTGTGACCCTGATACTGGGGTAGTGAGTGTGTGTGTGTGTGTGACCCTAATACTGGGGTAGTGAGTGAGTGTGTGTGTGTGTGTGTGTGTGTGTGTGTGTGTGTGTGTGTGAGAGACCCTGATACTGGGGTTCTGTGTGTGTGTGTGACCCTGATACTGGGATAGTGACTGTGTGTGTGTGTGTGTGTGTGTGTGTGTGTGTGAGAGACCCGGATATTGGGATAGTGAGTGTGTGTGACCCTGATACTGGGGTAGTGAGTGTGTGTGTGTGTGTGTGTGTGTGTGTGTGACCTTGATAGTGAGGTAGTGTGTGTGTGTGTGTGATGGGGTAGTGAGTGTGTGTGACCCTGGTACTGGGGTAGTGAGTGAGTGTGTGTGTGTGTGTGTGTGTGTGTGTGTGTGTGTGAGAGAGAGAGAGAGTGACCCTGATACTGGGGTAGTGAGTGTGAGTGTGTGTGTGACCCTGATACTGGGGTAGTGAGTGTGAATGACCCTGATACTGGGGTAGTGAGTGTGTGACCCTGATACTGGGGTAGTGAGTGTCTGTGTGTGAGAGAGAGTGACCCTGATACTGGGGTAGTGTGTGTGTGTGTGTGTGTGTGTGTGTGTGTGTGTGTGTGCGTGCGCGTGTGTGTGACCGTGATACTGGGGTAGTGAGTGAGAGTGACCCTGATACTGGGGTAGTGAGTGTATGTGACCCTGATACTGGGGTAGTGAGTGTGTGTGTGTGTGTGTCTGAGAGAGAGAGTGACCCTGATACTGGGGAACTGTGTGTGTGTGTGTGTGTGTGTGTGTGTGTGTGTGTGTGTGTGACCCTGATACTGGGGAACTGTGTGTGTGTGTGTGTGACCATGATACTGGGGTAGTGAGTGTGAGTGTGTGTGTGACCCTGATACTGGGGTAGTGAGTGTGAGTGACCCTGATACTGGGGTAGTGAGTGCGTGTGACCCTGATACTGGGGTAGTGAATGTGTGTGTGTGTGTGACCCTGATACTGGGGTAGTGAGTGTGTGTGTGTGTGTGTGACCTTGATACTGGGGTAGTGTGTGTGTGTGTGTGAGAGATCCTGATACTGGGGTAGTGTGTATGTGTGTGTGTGTGTGTGACCCTGATACTGGGGTAGTGTGTGTGTGTGTGTGTGTGTGTGACCCCGATACTGGGGTAGTGTGCGTGTGAGAGAGAGATCCTGATACTGGGGTTGTGTGTGTGTGTGACCCTGATACTGGGGTAGTGTGTGTGTGTGTGTGAGAGATCCTGATACTGGGGTAGTGTGTGTGTGAGAGAGATCCTGATACTGGGGTGTGTGTGTGTATGTGTGAGAGAGAGAGACCCTGATACTGGGGTAGGTGTGTGTGTGTGTGTGTGTGTGTGTGTGTGTGTGAGAGAGAGACCCTGATACTGGGGTAGTGTGTGTGTGTGTGAGAGAGAGATCCTGATACTGGTGTGTGTGTGTGTATGTGTGTGAGAGAGAGACCCTGATACTGGGGTAGTGTGTGAGAACCTAATACTGCGGGGTTGTGTGTGTGAGAGAGATCCTGATACTGGGGTGGTGTGTGTGTGTGTGAGAGAGAGATCCTGATACTGGTGTGTGTGTGTGTATATGGGTGTGAGAGAGAGACCCTGATACTGGGGTAGTGTGTGAGAACCTAATACTGCGGGGTTGTGTGTGTGAGAGAGACCCCCTGATACTGGGGTAGTGTATGTGTGTGTGTGTGTGTGTGTGTGAGTGAGAGAGAGATCCTGATACTGGGGTAGTGATGTGTGTGTGTGTGTGGCAGAGAGAGATACTGATATTGGGGTTGTGTGTGTGTGTGTGTGTGTGTGTGTGTGTGTGTGT
>JANJGN010000036.1:14559138-14579138 GCA_026770705.1 Isurus oxyrinchus | reverse complement strand
AATAAACATCACTGTCAGTATCGCTGGATTGTAATACACAATAAACATCACTGTCAGTATCGCTGGATTGTAATGTACAATAAACATTACTGTCAGTATCGCCTGATTGTAATACACAATAAACATTACTGTCAGTATCGCTGGATTGTAATACACAATAAACATCACTGTCAGTATCGCTGGATTTCTCACAACTCCCCATACTCATGCTGAAGGTGCTAACTCTCTCTGGGGAACAGAGTCGAACCCTCCCCCAAACTCCCACAGCCCACACGACCACTCTTCATGTGTGAGCAAAGACAACAGGTGCGAATAATCAGGAGGCTTCACAGTCATACCCAGTACTGTCCTCACTCAACATCCACAAGTGTATAAATGCCCGAGCTGTCTGCAGCTGCCCACCTCCCATTCTGCTCCCTTGACTTCTACCCGCCACCCTCCCCATTTACCGTCGCTGTTGCTGTAGGACGACCAGTAGGGTTCCTGCTTTACTCTCTTTGGTTGCATTGGGCTCCAGGAACCATCCTCCTTAAACAGGATCTCATCACAGTGGGTGCAGGAGTTGAGAATTTCCATAAAGAGTCTGTAGGTGGAGAGAGAGTAAACAATACTGAAACCACAGGGTGAGATAGAGGGGACAATGCAAGGGGATGGCAGGGTGGGGTGGGCCGTTGGGTTCAGGAGAGGGAAGAAAGCAACTGGGGAAGGGGGAGGGGGAGGGGGAGTGACTAAAGGAGGCGGAGACATGACCGGGAGCATGGTTGGAGACTAGGGAAAGGGATTAGGGGGGAAGGGGGAGAACCGGGGAACAGACAGTCCCCGTCTCTCACAACAGACACAGACGCCACATCCTCGTCTCTCACAACAGACACAGACGCCCCGTCCCCGTCTCTCACAACAGACACAGACGCCCCATCTCTCACAACAGACACAGACGCCCCGTCCTTGTCTCTCCCAACAGACACAGACGCCCCGTCCCCGTCTCTCCCAACAGACACAGACGCCCCGTCCCCGTCTCTCACAACAGACACAGACGCCCCATCCCCGTCTCTCACAACAGACACAGACGCCCCGTCCCCGTCTCTCACAACAGACACAGACGCCCCGTCCCCGTCTCTCACAACAGACACAGACGCCCCGTCCCCGTCTCTCACAACAGACACAGACGCCCGTCCCCGTCTCTCACAACAGACACAGACACCCCGTCCCCGTCTCTCACAACAGACACAGACACCCCGTCCCCGTCTCTCACAACAGACACAGACGCCCCGTCCCCGTCTCTCACAACAGACACAGACGCCCCGTCCCCGTCTCTCACAACAGACACAGACGCCCTGTCCCCGTCCCTCACAACAAAAACAGACGCCCCATCCTCGTCTCTCACAACAGACACAGACGCCCCGTCCTCGTCTCTCACAACAGACACAGACGCCCCGTTCCCCATAACAGACACAGACGCCCTGTCCCCGTCCCCCACAACAGACACAGACGCCCCATCCCTGTCCCCCACAGACACAGACGTCCCGTCCCCCACAACAGACACAGACGCCCCGTCCCCGTCCCCCACAACAGACACAGACGCCCCGTCCCCGTCCCCCACAACAGACACAGACGCCCCGTCCCCCACAACAGACACAGACGCCCCGTCCCCGTCCCCCACAACAGACACAGACGCCCCGTCCCTGTCCCCCACAGACACAGACGTCCCGTCCCCCACAACAGACACAGACGCCCCGTCCCCGTCCCCCACAACAGACACAGACGCCCCGTACCCGTCAATGATCAGGTTCTCATAAGGTGCTTTCTTGTCACACACAGGGCAAACCCACGTGGCTTTCTTCTCATTCATTTGTAGGTAGAGAGTTGCATCAAAGCACTGCAGGTGTGTGCAGGTCATAGCACGGCATGGCACTGATAGCCTCATCTTTCCCAACTGGACAAACAAATGAGATCATTAGTCTGATTCACGCAAAATGTTCCTCATCAGATCCTATTGCTCCTCTGGGCAACAAATATATCCAATCCTCATCTGGTATGTTGATGTCCATATCTCACCCCAATATTCAGTGCTGTGTGTTGGCTGCTGAGCTCAGTGAACAGAAAGAAACTCCCTTTAGCAGTAAGGTGCCGCTAAGTTCACCAAGAAAGAGTGTTTTGGACGGCCCCCTTTATACAGCTAACTATCTGTAAATTCCTTCATTTTATCATCAAGTAGTTCACAGTGACTGAAACCAGTCACACTGTGTTACAAACACTCACTCTCATTCCAGTCGTAAAAACACCAAGTCAAAAATCAGAGACAACGTTTGCAATTCTGTCAGTCACAGACAAACATTGGAAAGAAAGATGACCAACGACACCCGTGCCCACCAGCACTCATCCCATCTTCACCCTGTCCTGTGAAACGTGTTCCTTACACTCCCCAAACTCTGCTAACTCCAACTGCAGCGAGGAGAAAGAAACTCACAAACTTGAGGAAAGGGATGATGATTATCCAGTTCCAAAAGCAGATACACCTGAACTGTCCCCTCCCACTGCAGCGTGTCTAAATAGGACCAAAAAACCCCCATCTCCACCCCCAGGCTGATGTCTGTCAAGGCACGTTATGTTATCTCACTTTAGCCAGCTCAATGCACAGACAAATCCTTATCCATCTCCTTGTTAAATTCTAACATGTTCCACTCACTTATCAAGACATTCCATGCCTTTGTGTGGTTTATATATTTAGCTGCGCATTTATCTAAGGCTCATTAGAGCTTGTATTAAATTTGGCCATTCCATGACCCAGTTTATCAATTCCCTTAAATAACTCAATAATGGCAACTCTAATCTGCTTCTTTCCCAGTGCAGACATCCCAAATTCCTTTAGTTTCTCCTCACTGCCCAATGCCTAGGGGGGTTGGTGGAGATGGAAGACTGCGCTTTTCTTTTTAATTACAGGATAAACGATTTGAACAATTATAAAATCGGTACAGCATGATTTGTATATGAAATGGGCTCTCCAGCTGTTCTGGAATAGTAAATGTAAAAGTACTCACTGGGCAGATGAGTGACACACGTAAGCTCGTGGTGGCAATCTCACTATCAGGGTCTGCTGTCAGCTTCTCTTTAACTGGAATAATGACAAAGAAACACCAGTGCAGCCCAAATATAGATAACACTCCAAATTATCCAAACATTCTGTATCGGCAGGTAACAACTCTTACAGGTGGATGTCAGGGTCACCTTCCAGTATCTCTCCCCATGTGTTAGCACAGACAGTGAGTGCTGAGAGATCAGTGAGGATCTTGTCAGGAAGCTCAATGTTCACGTGCATGTATTTCACAGAAGGTTGTAACTGAATAAATAAATATCAGGAATGGGAATCCTGGCTGCTTTTACCCCTCACTCACGCCAGGGCACTCTGTAGTACTGCTGACCGCCTGAAGGCACGGCACACCATTTACTCGGGTTGAAGCTGAACTGAAAGCTGTGGTCTGTGATGACATTCAGGAACACTCTCTCTTACCCCTGGCACTAGATCTTCACTAGCATCACCGACAGGACCTCCATGGGGTCCCCAGAGCATTAACAGAACCAGAGTCCCTACCCAACTATGGAAATTAAATCACCCCTCAGGTAAAGACACAGCATGAAATAGTAACATCAAATAGTTTTAAGGCAGAAATCAAAATGGATTTGGTATCCTGGAGACTAGTCACCACCTCCCCCCTGCTCCCTGTGGGGAAGCAACATCTAACAGACAGGCCAGAAATGATCACAGTGATCGGTCCCACAAACAGATTCTTTCTACTGGTTTCCTCTAAGGTCCCGTCCCAATTCAGCCCACACTCTCCAGCCAGTGAGAGCCACTGTGTTTCAGTGGTTGAGTCTCCCCCTGCCACAACCCCAGGAGGTCAGCAGCTTAGCGTGCTGTTTAAATAAATCTCACCATGCAGCAGCAGCAGGGCCTCCTTACAGACCTGAGAAAGTCACGGCTGCTCACAGATGTTTGCCGAGGCACAGCTCAATCCAGTGTCTGTGACACTGAGTGTCGACCATTTGGGACTGTGGAAGGCATTGAAACTGGGCCCCAGGGTACTCACCTCATGTTCACAAAGCAGGGTTCACTAACAACCTGGAACAGGAACCCCATGTTCCCCAGCCCCAGCACAGGGGATACTCAGATAAGTGGCTGATCCTCACTGATCACTCCAGCAAACAACAAACTGTGCACACACCAGGACAGGGGATGGGATGTTCCTGGCCCGTGGCTCAGCACCACAGCTTGTGATCCCAGAGCCATTTGGAAATCGATGTTTCCTTCCGGGATTTCAGTCAGGGAAAATATTTCTCACAGGAGGGGAACTGGCGTTATCCCAAGTACACTGGTAATTTTTGGAACGGCTGTTTTGAGAGCAGCACTGAAGTTGACGGCATTGCAGCTCAGTGCAGTGGGGCCCCCTTCCACCCCCAGCCAGCCCCTGCGGGGTTCCCACCTACTACACTTACTCAGAGCTCGTGAGTGGTCCGGGTTCCGGATCCCCTTGGCTCGCAGTCCTTTGCAGCAGTGTCGCTGACGTTAGCTGTTTGACTAGATACACAGAAACCGAGTAATTCTGTTCAATAAAACAGAAAAAAGAGAGAAAAATCATCACCGGGGAGCCACAGAGCCTTCACAGAGCTGGAGGGAAAAACAGTATGCAGACTTTAGTGTGAGGTCAGGCTATAGCCTGGGGAACTCACCCTGCCATACTCAGACGACCAGTTAATGGTGATCATGTTAGGGATGGTTGCCGTGAGCTTGATGAGTGAAGTGACGTTGATGGGAGACTGGGTCGCTTCGGCTCGACTCCATTTTTAGTGGGCGGAAGATATCCCTGGAAAGAGACAGGCAATTGAGCACAAGGCAACCAGGAAAACAAAACCACCAAAAGGCCAGGTCCCCTTTGCAGAGATCAGCCTGACCAGAAGCCTTCGCGATAATTAAACGCATACTTCACTCTCCAGAAATCCATCAAACTGCCCTTCGACAACTTCACCCAGCCCTTGCAAACAATGGCTCAGTGAGTTCATCCGCTGATTAGAGAACTGGGAGATCCCATGCTGTATCCTGCTCTCTGCTGTATTAAACCCACTGAACTTCCCAGGGATTTTCACAGAAGCAGAACTCTACTGGAAGGTAAAAAGATTCGAATGTGAACAGACAGAGAATTTATCAACCACCTAATCAGGTTCCTCCTTGTTACTGCTGACAGAGTCAGGATTTGCTGTTTTCTAATCTGAAAGTTATCAAAGAAACGAGTAAAGCATCACACGAGGTGCAACAAATATGAAATATTTCTGTCTTGTTTTAGCTTAGCAGAGATCCTCTTAAGTCTGACAAAAGCCATTAAAAAAAGCCGGTTTTTCTTGTGAAGAGATGGTATACGATTGCTTCGGGAGGATGTGTTTAGTTCTGGCCTATGAGGACCACTGCACTGCCTGGGAAGTGGTGGTCTAGCGGTGTATTCTAGAGACCCAGGGTAACGCTCTGAGGACCTGGGTTCAAATCCCACCACGGCAGACGGTGAAATCCAAATTCAATAAAAAAATCTGGAACGAAAAGTCTGATGGTGACCATGGAACCATTGTCGATTGTTGTAAAAACCCATCTGCTTCACTAATGTCCTTTAGGGAAGGAAATCTGCTGTGTTTACCTGCTCTGGCCTACATGTGACTCCAGGGCCACACGACTCTTAAATTCCCTCTGAACAAGGGCAGTTAGGGATGGATGGTGCAATAAATGCTGACTTAGCCAGTGACACCCACATCCCAGGGACAAATAGTATAAAAAAGATTAAACAAGTCACTGCAACTGTTCAAAGGGAATCGAAAGAGGCTGAATTTCGTTGGAGCAGAGAAGACTGAGGGACGACCTGATCGAGGTGTACAAGATTATGAGGGGCATGGACAGGGTGGATAGGGAGCAGCTGTTTCCCTTAGTTGAAGGGTCAGTCACAAGGGGACATAAGTTCAAGGTGAGGGGCAGGAGGTTTAGGGGGGATGTGAGGAAAAACTTTTTTACCCAGAGGGTGGTGAGGGTCTGGAATGCGCTGCCTGGGAGGGTGGTGGAGGCAGGTTGCCTCACATCATTTAAAAAGTACCTGGACGAGCACTTGGCACATCATAACATTCAAGGCTATGGGCCAAGTGCTGGTCAATGGAATTAGGTAGGTAGGTCAGGTGTTTCCCACGTGTCAGTGCAGACTCGACGGGCCGAAGGGCCTCTTCTGCACTGAGAGATTATGAATTACTTTGGAGAAATAGCATAGACTGCTTAACTCAAGTAGCTGAAAGGATCACAGGAAGATACTGCGCAGACTGTCAATCATTCCAAGCTGTTTCTTTTCGAACAACACAAGCAGCTTCACACACCTGAATTCAAATTGACAGAAAATTCAAAGTTACTCCATTGAGACTTGGGGGGGGGGGGGGGGCTAGTTTGGGGTCAGGAGTCTAGGCGAGAGTTTGGGTTCGGGACGGGTGAAATCTAGACAGGGAGAAGAGTACAGCCCAGGCAGCAAGTCAAGGAAGAGACAGCGGCAGAAGTTTCTGGAACACTTACCGGTAAAGGGCAGAGTTTCCCATTGACTTTCACAAATAAATTAGGAGGGAAATAATCCTCCTGAGGGCAGCTAGTCTCACACAAGCAGAACCTGCAGAAAGAAACCGAGTCGTATTACAACAAATACAGCAGCCCACCCAACACCAGGGCTGGGAGGAGAAACCACGGATCCCCACGCTTTGCCCGTTCCTGGCCCCTTCACCGCTAACCCCCCCTCCTCCCCCCTCCAACACTCCCCTCCTCCCCCTCCAACACCCCCCTCCTCCCCCTCCAACAGCCCCTCACCTTTAACCACTAACCCCCCCTCCCCCTCCAACACGCCCCTCACCTTTAACCACTAACCCCCCCCCTCCCTTCCGCACACAAGACACCCACTCCTCCGCCCCGCACACACACCCCAACACCACACCCCCATCCTTGACACGACACCCCGCCCACACCCACACCACCCCCTCCAGTTCCTTTCATTCATGGTCATCCAAATAATATGCCCCAATACTGTACCTTGTACACTCAATGACAATCATATTTAGCATCGAATTCACTGTAAAAGTCACACCTCCTGTTTTTACAAACACCCACCCCGTAATTTACTAATGACATAAAGAAGTGACAATGAATTGGATGGAACTCCCTCCAACAGCCCCTCGTCAACTCACAGGAAGTGTTTCACCCCCTCGCACCAGCTCCTTCCCAATCCATACCCAAAGCAGGCCAGATCGGCTCTGGGCACACCCAGCTGTCATCCAATGCACAGGAATCAAAGAGAGACCAACTCTCTTCAGGGGCCACTGGCGCTGCTACCTCATTTCTGCACAGATACACCGAGATGTTCATCAGCAGAGGGGCTAACGCACTGAGAATGGGAACACTCACACCACACTGCCAAGTCTTTTTTTATTCATTCATGGGATGTGGATGTCGCTGGCACTTATTGCCCATCCCAAATTGCCCTTGAGAAGGTGGTGGGTGAGCAGCCTTCTTGAGCCGCTGCAGTCCCTGTGGTGCAGGTACACCCACCGTGCTGCTAGGGAGGGAGTTCCAGGATTTTGGTCCAGCGACAGTGAAGGAACGGCCGATACATTTCCAAGTCAGGATGGTGAGTGGTTCGGAGGGTAAGTTAATGAAGAATTCCCTGGGAACAGTACATTCTTACCTCAGCTGCACCTGTACTGTGTGATCACCTTTTGCTCCAAGTAACAAGTCCCTGAAAAGGAAATCAATTGTTCGATCACTGAGTGAGCAGTTTTCTTCAAGCTGCCCTGCCAGTTAAAATCTATGCTGCTCCATATGGACTAGTGAGTAAATGCAACATCCAGATGTACAGTTAAAGTCTATGCTGCTCCATATGGACTAGTGAGTAAATGCAACATCCAGATGTACAGTTAAAGTCTATGCTGCTCTATATGGACTAGTGAGTAAATGCAACATCCAGATGCACAGTTAAAATCTATGCTGCTCCCTCCATATGGACTAGTGAGTAAATGCAACATCCAGATGTACAGTTAAAATCTATGCTCCCTCCCTCCATATGGACTAGTGAGTAAATGCAACATCCAGATGTAGTTAAAATCTATGCTGCTCCATATGGACTAGTGAGTAAATGCAACATCCAGATGCACAGTTAAAATCTATGCTGCTCCATATGGACTAGTGAGTAAATGCAACATCCAGATGTACAGTTAAAATCTATGCTGCTCCATATGGACTAGTGAGTAAATGCAACATTCAGATGTACAGTTAAAATCTATGCTGCTCCCTCCATATGGACTAGTGAGTAAATGCAACATCCAGATGTACAGATGCCACATTTCTCCTTGGTTTGGAATGGTTAAAGCACAGGAGGCCATTCGGTCCTGTGTGTTACCCCTTGATAGCCAGTTGGTCAAGGAAGAAACCAGAGCCAGTCTTTCTCTACTACGTCAGTGTTTCTTCATATGTACTCAAGTAACTAACCAACCAATGCCCCTCAAAAGCATATACTTAGTATTAATTGTGTCAATTTAGCTTGAGTCCTTGCCTGGTTGCTGCAACAGCAACTCGCCCTCAGAATCTCCTACCCCATTCCCCCTCCCTCCATCCCACCCCTCATCTCCCCATCTCGCCACCTCCCTTAGCTCAAATCCCACCATCTCAACTCCTCCTGCAACAGCAGCCTCCACCTCCTCCCTCAGCCTCGTCCCATCCCCGAGCCCCAACTCCCTCTGCCCCTCACCCCATTCCCAAGCCCTACCACTCCTTCTGCCCCTCACCCCACCAACTCCCTCTACCCGTCACCCCACCTCCTCCCTCAGCCTCACCCCATCCCCTCACCCCACCAACTCCCTCTGCCCCTTACCCCATCAACTCTCTCTGCTGCTCACCCCATCCGCTCACCCCACGTCCTCCCTCAGCCTCACCCCCATCACCTCACTCCACCAACTCCCTCTGCCCCTCACCCCAACTCCCTCTGCCCCTCACCCCATCCCCTCACCCCACCAACTCCTTCTGCCCCTCACCCCACCAACTCCCTCTGCCCCTCACCCCATCCCCTCACCCCACCAACTCCTTCTGCCCCTCACCCCACCAACTCCCTCTGCCCCTCACCCCATCCCCTCACCCCACCAACTCCCTCTGCCCCTCACCCCATCCCCTCACCCCACCAACTCCCTCTACCCCTCACCCCACCAACTCCCTCTGCCCCTCACCCCAACTTCCTCTACCCCTCACCCCATCCTCAAGCCCCACCAACTCCCTCTACCCCTCACCCCACCAACTCCCTCTGCCCCTCACCCCATCCTCAAGCCCCACCAACTCCCTCTACCCCTCACCCCATCAACTCCCTCTGCCCCTCACCCCATCCTCAAGCCTCACCAACTCCCTCTACCCCTTACTCCATCAACTCCCTCTGCCCCTCACCCCATCCTCAAGCCCCACCAACTCCCTCTACCCCTCACCCCATCAACTCTCTCTGTCCCTCACCCCACCAACTCCCTCTGCCCCTCACCCCACCAACTCCCTCTGCCCCTCACCCCACCAACTCCCTCTGCCCCTCACCCCACCAACTCCCTCTGCCCCTCACCCCACCAACTCCCTCTGCCCCTCACCCCACCAACTCCCTCTGCCCCTCACCCCACCAACTCCCTCTGCCCCTCACCCCACCAACTCCCTCTACCCCTCACCCCACCAACTCCCTCTGCCCCTCACCCCATCTTCAAGCCCCACCAACTCCCTCTACCCCTCACCCCATCAACTCCCTCTGCCCCTCACCCCATCCTCAAGCCTCACCAACTCCCTCTACCCCTTACTCCATCAACTCCCTCTGCCCCTCACCCCATCCTCAAGCCCCACCAACTCCCTCTACCCCTCACCCCATCAACTCTCTCTGTCCCTCACCCCACCAACTCCCTCTGCCCCTCACCCCACCAACTCCCTCTGCCCCTCACCCCACCAACTCCCTCTGCCCCTCACCCCACCAACTCCCTCTGCCCCTCACCCCACCAACTCCCTCTGCCCCTCACCCCACCAACTCCCTCTGCCCCTCACCCCACCAACTCCTTCTGCCCCTCACCCCATCTTCAAGCCCCACCAACTCCCTCTACCCCTCACCCCACCAACTCCCTCTGCCCCTCACCCCACCAACTCCCTCTGCCCCTCACTCCACCAACTCCCTCTGCCCCTCACCCCACCAACTCCCTCTGCCCCTCACCCCATCTTCAAGCCCCACCAACTCCCTCTACCCCTCACCCCACCAACTCCCTCTACCCATCACCCCCACCAACTCCCTCTACCCATCACCCCCACCAACTCCCTCTACCCATCACCCCCACCAACTCCCTCTACCCCTCACCCCCACCAACTCCCTCTACCCTTCACCCCCACCAACTCCCTCTACCCCTCACCCCATCCTCAAGCCCCACCAACTCCCTCTACCCCTCACCCCATCCTCAAGCCCCACCAACTCCCTCTACCCCTCACCCCCACCAACTCCCTCTACCCCTCACCCCATCCTCAAGCCCCACCAACTCCCTCTACCCCTCACCCCCACCAACTCCCTCTACCCCTCACCCCTTCCCTAAGCCCAACCCCTTTACCCCTCTCTCAGCTGAAGCCTCATCCCCACTTCTCAGCTCCTCCCTCAGCCTCAGCCCCTCACCTTTTTACCAAAGTTTTCAATCCCCTTGCTTTGTTCTCGAACCAGATGGAAAAGTCTTTCTCCAATAATTCACTTCACTCCTTGGCAAAAGAGGTTTGCCTGTTTTATACCTGGATGAAGAGAGAGACAGATTCCGAGGCAATCTCACCTGGAGGAGCAGATCTGTTGAACTTGTTGTGGGGTTAATGCAAACGTAACAACTGCCTCCTCAAACCGCTGTCCGTTACTTGATGCTGTGAAAACAAGGCAGAAAGAAAACCATGATCATCTTCAAGGAGGAAGAGAGGCCGCCAACACTAACACTTTATGAATTTCCTCTCCATTCGACACCTGAGCACAATAATTCTTCGCTAGGGTTTGCTTCCACAGGTACCCCTACACTCCAATTCCTCAGCCAATAGAAAATGCCACATGGCTGTTAGATCCCAAAGTACAAGCCTCTTCTCACCCCCTACAGACAGAGAGAGACTGACCCTGTCTTCACTGTAACACAGAGCTTGTGTGGTGCATGTGGGTCTGTACGTGCGTGTGCATTGCTGCTGGTGTGTTATTCCTCGTTCTGATCTCTATAAAATACCATTCATCTGTAATGTCCACTTTTTTCAGCAGAGCTGGAACTGCTTGGTGGGATAGTGCAGACCAGACTGAAGGTCCCATCAAATTCTTGCTGTGCCAGGAACAGAATAATCACTGGTCAACAATATCATGCCCTCCAAATCCATTTGTACCCCAAACTATGTAAAACTCGGGCCTTACCTAACGTGGTTGGTTTGGCAAGTTCATCATAGATGTCATAAAACGGCAGTCTCCTCATTTTGACGTCTGGATGGACAGGAGGGGATAGATGTTGTAAATCTAGTTCCCGCTTGGGAGTGAGCATGCTAAGGGGAGACAGCAGTGGAGACACCAAGGCAGAGGCAGCAGAAGCACTGTAGTGAAGCTGTGGTGTGCTGCCTAGAGGCAGTGATGTGCTGGCTGACGGGAGACCCACAGCGTTCTGGATGGACAGTAAGGGCAGGTCCATTGTGACGTGGGTCTTGCGTGGGATGCGACGCCTGTAGAGCTCTTTGATTTTCATCTGCACGGCTGGACTGCAGCCAGACTTTAGCATGAACAGCACTTTGGTCAGAAGCTCGTGTTTGCGGCCGGTCTTATTTCGGCCGGAGAATCCCAGGAGCACTTGCAGTTCCGACACTCTAAAGCTCAACACCATGTGCTGTAAAAAGGAAAAATATGTCAGACAGCATCAGGGAGTGTGACAGGGGGTAAAGAGGGAAAGAGTGGCGGGGAGGGGGGACGGAGTGGCGGGGAGGGGGGACGGAGTGGCGGGGAGGGGGGACGGAGTGGCGGGGAGGGGGGAAGGAGTGGCGGGGAGGGGTGGCGGGGAGGAGTGGCGGGGAGGGGGGAAAGAGTGGCGGGGAGGGGGGAAAAGAGTGGCGGGGAGGGGGGAAAAGAGTGGCGGGGAGGGGGGAAAAGAGTGGCGGGGAGGGGGGAAAAGAGTGGCGGGGAGGGGGGAAAAGAGTGGCGGGGAGGGGGGAAAAGAGTGGCGGGGAGGGGGGAAAAGAGTGGCGGGGAGGGGGGAAAAGAGTGGCGGGGAGGGGGGGAAAAGAGTGGCGGGGAGGGGGGAAAAGAGTGGCGGGGAGGGGGGAAAAGAGTGGCGGGGAGGGGGGAAAAGAGTGGCGGGGAGGGGGGAAAAGAGTGGCGGGGAGGGGGGAAAAAGAGTGGCGGGGAGGGGGGAAAAGAGTGGCGGGGAGGGGGGAAAAGAGTGGCGGGGAGGGGGGAAAAGAGTGGCGGGGAGGGGGAAAAGAGTGGCGGGGAGGGGGGAAAAGAGTGGCGGGGAGGGGGGAAAAGAGTGGCGGGGAGGGGGGAAAAGAGTGGCGGGGGAGGGGGGAAAAGAGTGGCGGGGAGGGGGGAAAAGAGTGGCGGGGAGGGGGGAAAAGAGTGGCGGGGAGGGGGGAAAAGAGTGGCGGGGAGGGGGGAAAAGAGTGGCGGGGAGGGGGGGAAAAGAGTGGCGGGGAGGGGGGAAAAGAGTGGCGGGGAGGGGGGAAAAGAGTGGCGGGGAGGGGGGAAAAGAGTGGCGGGGAGGGGGGAAAAGAGTGGCGGGGAGGGGGGAAAAGAGTGGCGGGGAGGGGGGAAAAGAGTGGCGGGGAGGGGGGAAAAGAGTGGCGGGGAGGGGGGAAAAGAGTGGCGGGGAGGGGGGAAAAGAGTGGCGGGGAGGGGGGAAAAGAGTGGCGGGGAGGGGGGAAAAGAGTGGCGGGGGAGGGGGGAAAAGAGTGGCGGGGAGGGGGGAAAAGAGTGGCGGGGAGGGGGGAAAAGAGTGGCGGGGAGGGGGGAAAAGAGTGGCGGGGAGGGGGGAAAAGAGTGGCGGGGAGGGGGGAAAAGAGTGGCGGGGAGGGGGGAAAAGAGTGGCGGGAGGGGGAAAAGAGTGGCGGGGAGGGGGGAAAAGAGTGGCGGGGAGGGGGGAAAAGAGTGGCGGGGAAGGGGGAAAAGAGTGGCGGGGAGGGGGGAAAAGAGTGGCGGGGAGGGGGGAAAAGAGTGGCGGGGAGGGGGGAAAAGAGTGGCGGGGAGGGGGGAAAAGAGTGGCGGGGAGGGGGGAAAAGAGTGGCGGGGAGGGGGGAAAAGAGTGGCGGGGAGGGGGGAAAAGAGTGGGCGGGGAGGGGGGGAAAAGAGTGGCGGGGAGGGGGGAAAAGAGTGGCGGGGAGGGGGGAAAAGAGTGGCGGGGAGGGGGGAAAAGAGTGGCGGGGAGGGGGGAAAAGAGTGGCGGGGAGGGGGGAAAAGAGTGGCGGGGAGGGGGGAAAAGAGTGGCGGGGAGGGGGGAAAAGAGTGGCGGGGAGGGGGGGAAAAGAGTGGCGGGGAGGGGGGGAAAAGAGTGGCGGGGAGGGGGGAAAAGAGTGGCGGGGAGGGGGGAAAAGAGTGGCGGGGAGGGGGGAAAAGAGTGGCGGGGAGGGGGGAAAAGAGTGGCGGGGAGGGGGGAAAAGAGTGGCGGGGAGGGGGGGAAAAGAGTGGCGGGGAGGGGGAAAAGAGTGGCGGGGAGGGGGGAAAAGAGTGGCGGGGAGGGGGGAAAAGAGTGGCGGGGAGGGGGGAAAAGAGTGGCGGGGAGGGGGGAAAAGAGTGGCGGGGAGGGGGGGAAAAGAGTGGCGGGGAGGGGGGAAAAGAGTGGCGGGGAGGGGGGAAAAGAGTGGCGGGGAGGGGGGAAAAGAGTGGCGGGGAGGGGGAAAAGAGTGGCGGGGAGGGGGGAGAAGAGTGGCGGGGAGGGGGGAGAAGAGTGGCGGGGAGGGGGGAGAAGAGTGGCGGGGAGGGGGGAGAAGAGTGGCGGGGAGGGGGGAGAAGAGTGGCGGGGAGGGGGGAGAAGAGTGGCGGGGAGGGGGGAGAAGAGTGGCGGGGAGGGGGGAGAAGAGTGGCGGGGAGGGGGGAGAAGAGTGGCGGGGAGGGGGGAGAAGAGTGGCGGGGAGGGGGGAGAAGAGTGGCGGGGAGGGGGGAGAAGAGTGGCGGGGAGGGGGGAGAAGAGTGGCGGGGAGGGGGGAGAAGAGTGGCGGGGAGGGGGGAGAAGAGTGGCGGGGAGGGGGGAGAAGAGTGGCGGGGAGGGGGGAGAAGAGTGGCGGGGAGGGGGGAGAAGAGTGGCGGGGAGGGGGGAGAAGAGTGGCGGGGAGGGGGGAGAAGAGTGGCGGGGAGGGGGGAGAAGAGTGGCGGGGAGGGGGGAGAAGAGTGGCGGGGAGGGGGGAGAAGAGTGGCGGGGAGGGGGGAGAAGAGTGGCGGGGAGGGGGGAGAAGAGTGGCGGGGAGGGGGGAGAAGAGTGGCGGGGAGGGGGGGAGAAGAGTGGCGGGGAGGGGGGAGAAGAGTGGCGGGGAGGGGGGGAGAAGAGTGGCGGGGGAGGGGGGAGAAGAGTGGCGGGGAGGGGGGAGAAGAGTGCGGGGAGGGGGGAGAAGAGTGGCGGGGAGGGGGGAGAAGAGTGGCGGGGAGGGGGGAGAAGAGTGGCGGGGAGGGGGGAGAAGAGTGGCGGGGAGGGGGGAGAAGAGTGGCGGGGAGGGGGGAGAAGAGTGGCGGGGAGGGGGGAGAAGAGTGGCGGGGAGGGGGGAGAAGAGTGGCGGGGAGGGGGGAGAAGAGTGGCGGGGAGGGGGGAGAAGAGTGGCGGGGAGGGGGGGAGAAGAGTGGCGGGGAGGGGGGGAGAAGAGTGGCGGGGAGGGGGGAGAAGAGTGGCGGGGAGGGGGGAGAAGAGTGGCGGGGAGGGGGGAGAAGAGTGGCGGGGAGGGGGGAGAAGAGTGGCGGGGAGGGGGGAGAAGAGTGGCGGGGAGGGGGGAGAAGAGTGGCGGGGAGGGGGGAGAAGAGTGGCGGGGAGGGGGGAGAAGAGTGGCGGGGAGGGGGGAGAAGAGTGGCGGGGAGGGGGGAGAAGAGTGGCGGGGAGGGGGGAGAAGAGTGGCGGGGAGGGGGGAGAAGAGTGGCGGGGAGGGGGGAGAAGAGTGGCGGGGAGGGGGGAGAAGAGTGGCGGGGAGGGGGGAGAAGAGTGGCGGGGAGGGGGAGAAGAGTGGCGGGGAGGGGGAGAAGAGTGGCGGGGAGGGGGAGAAGAGTGGCGGGGAGGGGGGAACGTGGCGGGGAGGGGGGAACGTGGCGGGGAGGGGGGAACGTGGCGGGGAGGGGGGAACGTGGCGGGGAGGGGGGAACGTGGCGGGGAGGGGGGAACGTGGCCGGTGGGGGATGGGGGGTTGTGGTCGGGGGGGGGGGGGGGGGGGGGGGTTGTGGTCGGGGGAGGGAGGGAGGGGGGGTTGTGGTCAGGGGTGGGGGGGAGGGTTGTGGTGGGGGGGAGGGGGTGTTGTGGTGGGGGGGGATTGGGTGTTGTGGTGGGGCGGGAAGGGGGTGTTGTGGTGGGGGGGGGAAGGGCGTTGTGGTGGGAGGGGTGTTGCGGTGGGAGTGGTGTTATGGTGGGGGGGGAGTGGTGTTATGGTGGGGGGGAGTGGTGTTATGGTGGGGGGGAGTGGTGTTATGGTGGGGGGGAGTGGTGTTATGGTGGGGGGGGAGTGGTGTTATGGTGGGGGGGAGGGGGTGTTGCGGTGCGGGGAGGGGGTGTTGCGGTGGTGGGGGGGGTGTTGTGGGGGGTTGTTATGGGGGAGGGGGTGTTGTGGGGGGAGGGGGTGTTGGGGGAGGGGGGTGTTGTTGGGGGGGAGAGTGGGTGTTGTGGGGGGGAGAGTGGGTGTTGTGGGGGGGGAGATGGGGTGTTGTGGGGGGGAGACGGAGTGTTGGGGGGGAGATGGGGTGTTGTGGGGGGGGGAGACGGGCTGCTATGGCTTGAGGGGTTGTGGTGGTGGGGGGGAGGGGGTGTTGGGGGAGGGGGTGTTGTGGTGGGGGGGAGGGGGTGTTGTGGGGGGGAGGGGGGGTTGTGGTGGGGGGGAGGGGTTGTTGTAATGGGGGAGGGGGCGTTGTGAGGAGGAGGAGGTGTTGTGGTGGGGGGGAGGGGGTGTTGTGGTGGGGGGGGAGGGGGTGTTGTGGGGGGAAGGGGTGTTATGGTGGCGAAGGGATGTTATGGTGGGGGGTGTTGTGGTGTGGGGGTGTTGTGGTGGGAGGTTTGGGGCGGGGGGGGTGTTGTGTGGGAGGGGGTTTGGTGTGGGGGACGGGGTGTTGTGGGGGGGAGGGGTTATAGTGGTGGGGGGGAAGGTGTGTTGTGGTGCGGGGGAGGGGCTGTCATGGTGGGGGGGAGGGTGTGTTGTGGTGGGGCGTTGTGGTAGGGGGGGAGGGGGTGTTGTGATTGTGGGGGAGCGGGTGTTGTAGGGGGGTGTTGTGGGGGGAGGAGGTGTTGGGGGGGGAGAGTGGGTGTTGTTGGCGGGGAGAGTGGGTGTTGTGGGGGGAGAGTGGGTGTTGTGCGGGGGAGAGTGGGTGTTGTGCGGGGGAGAGTGGGTGTTGTGGGGGGAGAGTCGGTGTTGTTGGGGGGGAGAGTGGGTGTTGTGGGGGGAGAGTGGGTGTTGTTGGGGGGGAGAGTGCGTGTTGTTGGGGGGGGAGAGTGGGTGTTGTGGGGGGGAGAGTGGGTGTTGTGCGGGGGAGAGTGGGTGTTGTGGGGGGAGAGTGGGTGTTGTGGGGGGAGAGTCGGTGTTGTTGGGGGGGAGAGTGGGTGTTGTGGGGGGAGAGTGGGTGTTGTTGGGGGGGGAGAGTGGGTGTTGTTGGGGAGAGTGGGTGTTGTGGTGGGGGAGAGTGGGTGTTGTGGGGGGGGTAGAGTGGGTGTTGTGGGGGGGGAGACGGGGTGTTGTGGGGGGGATACGGGGTGTTGTGGGGGGGAGACGGGTGTTGTGGGGGGGGTGAGGGAGTGTTGGGGAGACAGGGTGTTGGGGGAGACGGGCTGTTATGGTTGGGGGGTTGTGGTGGTGGGGGGGGAAAGGGGTGTTGCGGTGGGGGGAGGGGGTGTTGCGGTGGTGGGGGGGTGTTGTGGTGGGGAGGTGTTGTGGTGGGGGGGGGGTGTTGTGGTGGGGGGGGGGTGTTGTGGTGGGGGGGGGGGTGTTGTGGGGGGAGGGGGTGTTGTGGGGGGGAGGGGGGTGTTGTGGGGGGAGGGGGTGTTGTGGGGAGGGAGGGGGGTGTTGTGGGGAGGGAGGGGGTGTTGTGGTGGGACAGTGGGTGTTGTGGGGGGAGAGAGGGTGTTGTGCAGGGAGAGTGGGTGTTGTGCAGGGAGAGTGGGTGTTGTGGGGGGAGAGTGGGTGTTGTGGGGGGAGAGTGGGTGTTGTTGGGGGGGGAGAGTGGGTGTTGTGGGGGGGAGACGGGTGTTGTGGGGGGGGAGAGAGGGTGTTGGGGAGACAGGGTGTTGGGGGGAGACGGGCTGTTATGGTTGGGGGGTTGTGGTGGTGGGGGGGAAAGGGGTGTTGCGGTGGAGGGAGGGGGTGTTGTGGGGAGGGAGGGGGTGTTGTGGTGGGACAGTGGGTGTTTGTGGGGGGAGAGAGGGTGTTGTGCAGGGAGAGTGGGTGTTGTGGGGGGAGAGTGGGTGTTGTAGGGGGAGAGTGGGTGTTGTGGGGGGGAGAGTGGGTGTTGTGGGGGGGAGAGTGGGTGTTGTGGGGGGGGGAGAGTGGGTGTTGGGGGAGAGTGGGTGTTGGGGGGAGAGTGGGTGTTGTGGGGGGGAGGGGTGTGTGTTGTGGGGGGGAGGGGGTGTTGTGGTGGGGGGGAGGGGGTGTTGTGGTTGGGGGGGAGGGGATGTTGTGGTTGGGGGGGAGGGGATGTTGTGGTTGGGGGGGAGGGGATGTTGTGGTTGGGGGGAGAGTTGGGGTTGTGGTTGGGGGGAGGGGTGGGGTTGTGGTTGGGGGGAGGGGTGGGGTTGTGGTTGGGGGGAGGGGTGGGGTTGTGGTTGGGGGGAGGGGTGGGGTTGTGGTTGGGGGGGAGGGGTGGGGTTGTGGTTGGGGGGAGGGGTGGGGTTGTGGTTGGGGGGAGAGTTGGGGTTGTGGTTGGGGGGAGGGGTGGGGTTGTGGTTGGGGGGAGGGGGTGTTGTGGTGGTGGGGGGAGGGGGTGTTGTGGTGGTGGGGGTGTTGTGGTGGTGGGGGGAGGGGGTGTTGTGGTGGTGGGGGGAGGGGGTGTTGTGGTGGTGGGGGGAGGGGGTGTGGTGGTGGGGGGGAGGGGGTGTGGTGGTGGTGGGGGGAGGGGGGTGTGGTGGTGGCAGGAGGGGGTGTTGTGGTGGTGGGGGGGAGGGGGTGTTGTGATGGGACGATGTGTTGTGGTGTGGTGTCGTGGTAGGGGCTGTTGTGGAGGGGAGAGGGAGTGTTGTGATTGGGGGAGAGGTGGTGTTGTGGTGGGGGGGAGGGGGGGTTGTCGTTGGGGGGAGGGAGTTGTTGGGGGGAAGAGCGGTTGTGGTTGTGGGGGAGGGGGATGTGGTTGGGGGAGGGGGGATGTGGTTGGGGGAGAGGGGGGGTTGTGGTTGGGGGGGAGGGGGGTTGTGGTGAGGGTGATGGGGCTTGTGGTGGGGGAAGGGGTTTTGTGGTTGGGGGATGTTGGTGGGGGGGGAGGGGGGTTGTGGGGGGGGTTGTGCGGGGGGGAAGGGGTGTTGTGGTGGTGGGGAGGGGGTTTGTGGTTCGGGAGGGAGGGTGGTTGTGGTTGGGCGGGCGAGGGGGTTTGTAGTGGGGGGAGGGGGTAGTGGGGGTAAGGAGATTGTGGTTGGGGGGTGGGTTGTGGTGGGGTGTTGGGTGGTTGCGGCAGGGGGAGGGGGGGGTGGTGGGGGGGGGTTGTGGTTGGGGGGAGAGGGGGGATGTGGTTGGGGGGGAGGGGGTTTGTGGTTGGGGGGGAGGGGCATGTGGTTGGGGGGAAGGGGCATGTGGTTGGGGGGAAGGGGGTTGTGGTTGGGGGAGGGGGGATGTTGTTGGGGGAGTTGTGGTTGGGGGATGTGGTTGGGGGAGGGGGGTTGTGGTTGGGGGGGGAGGGTGATTGTGGTGTTGTTGGGGGGAGGTGGGGTGGTGTGGGTGGGGAGGCGGGGTTGTGGTTGGCGGGGAGGGTGGTTGTGGTGAGGGGGAGGGGGGCTGTGGTGGGGGTGGGGAGGGGGTTTTTGGTGGAGGTGGGGATGTGGTGTGGGGGTGGGGAGGGAGTTTGTGGTGGGGGGAGGGGGGATTGTGGTGGGAGTTTGTGGTGGGGGGAGGGGGGATTGTGGTGGGGGTTTGTGGTCAGGGTGGGGAGGGGGGGATTGTGGTGGGGGAGAGGGGGCTTGTGGTTGGGGGGAGGGGTTGTGGATTGTGGTGGGGGAGGAGTGTTGTGGGGGGGGAGAGTGGGTGTTGGGGGAGAGTGGGTGTTGGGGGGAGAGTGGGTGTTGTGGGGGGGAGGGGGGTGTTGTGGTGGGGAGGGGGTGTTGTGGTGGGGGGGAGGGTGTGCTGTGGTGGGGGGGAGGGTGTGTTGTGGGGGGGAGGGGGGTGTCGTGGTTGGGGGGGAGGGGGGTGTCGTGGTTGGGGGGGAGGGGATGTCGTGGTTGGGGGGGAGGGGATGTCGTGGTTGGGGGGGAGGGGATGTCGTGGTTGGGGGGGAGGGGATGTCGTGGTTGGGGGGAGGGGATGTCGTGGTTGGGGGGGAGGGGATGTCGTGGTTGGGGGGGAGGGGATGTCGTGGTTGGGGGGGAGGGGATGTTGTGGTTGGGGGGAGAGTTGGGGTTGTGGTTGGGGGGAGGGGTGGGGTTGTGGTTGGGGGGAGGGGTGGGGTTGTGGTTGGGGGGAGGGGTGGGGTTGTGGTTGGGGGGAGGGGTGGGGTTGTGGTTGGGGGGAGGGGTGGGGTTGTGGTTGGGGGGAGGGGTGGGGTTGTGGTTGGGGGGGAGAGTTGGGGTTGTGGTTGGGGGGAGGGGTG
>JANJGN010000036.1:13760583-13812994 GCA_026770705.1 Isurus oxyrinchus | reverse complement strand
TCCATCCTTCTATTCCTTTCTCCCTCGTTTTTATCCAGCTTCACCCCCCCCCCCCCACCCCCTTCAATCCATCCCTGCGAGTCCCACGTTCTCCCCACTCTCTGGGTAAAGACGTTCCTCCTGAATTCCCGACTGGATTTACTGCTGATTATCTTAAGTTGATGCCCCTAGTTCCTATCTGACCCACAAATGGTAACGCAATCCCCTTTAAGAATTTTAAAGACCCCCCACTCCCCCAGCACCGTCATCCTGTGCACCCTCCCTACCCCAGTGCCCACCAATCCCGGCAACCTTTCCTCTTTCAGAAAGCGCCCCAGCCTGTTCGGTGTTTCCTCAAGGCTGTAATCTTCTCAGATCGGGTATCACCCTTGTAAAATTTACAAATTCTGCTTGGCACAGTATTCCACAGGGGGAAGGGGGAGCCGCGAACGGGGTGGGGGTAAAGAGGGAGCCGCGAACGAAGGGGGAAGAGGGAGCCGCGAACGAGGGGGGGGAAGAGGGAGCCGGGAACGAGGTGGGGGTAAAGAGGGAGCCGGGGAACGAGGGGGGGGGAAGAGGGAGCCGGGAACGAGGTGGGGGTAAAGAGGGAGCCGGGAACGAGGGGGGGAGAGGGAGTCATGCAATGTGTGCAGTGGGTCATTCTGCCAGAGGTTTGTTCATGTTTGTTTGTGAGGTGTGGCTGTGGTGAGGCCCAGCATTTGTTGCCCATCCCTGACTGCCCTTGAACTGAGCGGCTTGCTCGACCACCTCACAGGGGCACTTAAGGGTCAACCACATTACTGTGGGTCTGGAGTCACGTGTAGGCCAGACCGGGTAAGGACAGCAGATTTCCCTCCCTCAGGGGACACTCACTGAACCAGATGGGGGTCTTTACAACGTTCAATGACAGAACCATTGAAAAGTTATGGCGCAGAAAGAGGCCATTCAGCCCATTGTGTCTGCGCCAGCCAAAAAGATAACAAAATAACTAGCTGCTCACTTTAATCCCACTTTCCAGCCCCTGGTCTATAGCCTCACAGGTTCAGATGCAGATCCAAGTGCCTTTTAAATGAGTTGAGCGTTTCAGCCTCAACCACTGACTTAGGATGTGAATTCCAGACGCCCACCACCCTCTGGGTGAAAAAGTTTTTCTCCATGTCCCCTCTAATCCTTCTACCAATCACCTTAAATCTGTGCCCCCTGGTAACTGACCCCTCAGCTTGGGGAAACAGGTCTTTACCGTCTACCCTATCTCGGCCCCTCATAATTTTGTTCATCTCAATTAGGTCACCCCTCAGCCTCCTCTGTTCCAAGGAGAACTAACCCCAGCCTATCCAATCTCTCCCTCACAGCTGCAGTTTTCCAGCCCTGACAACATTCTTGTAAATCTCCTCTGTACTCTCTCTCCAGAGTAATTACGTCCTTACAGTAATGTGATCAGAATCGTCCACACAATTCCAGCTGTGGCCTAACCAGCGTTCTATACAGTTCCAGCATCGCATCCCTGCTTCTGTGCTCAATACCTCGTCCAATAAAGGAAAAGCATTCCATATACTTTCTTGATCACGTTTTCCCCTTGTCCAGCCACCTTCAGGGACCAGTGGACATGGACTCCAAGGTCTCTCACTTCCTCAACCACCTCGCAATAAATTCCCTGGCTTTGTTTGCCCTTTCCCCCCCCCCAAATGCATCACTCCACACTTTTCCAGATTGAATTCCCTTTGCCACATAAGGAGATATGAGGGACAGGTGACTAAAAGCCTGGTCAAACAATTGGGTTTTTAGGAGCATCTTCAAGGAGGAGCGAGAGTGAGAAAGCGAGAGAGAGAGAATTCCAGAGCTTGGGGCCCAGGCAGCTAAAGGGGCATGGCCACCAGAGGCGAAAATCAGGGATGCTAAAGACGCCAGAATTGGAGGAGGGCAGAGATCTCGGAGGGTTGCAGGACTAGAGGAGATTACAGAGATAGGAAAGGACAAGGTCTTGGAGGAATTAGAACACAAGGACTAGGGATGGACTCTGACAGTCTGAGTAACAGTCACTATAGACAAGTAAATTTACAAACTGAGCCCTGAGCAGAATGGATCGTTCAGATTTCTTGTTAACATTTATTCCAAATAGCTTGATACTGGGGTCCAGGATAGTAATATCAGTAAATGCCAGAGACTGTCAGTTCAGGAGGAAATGGTTGGGGTCGGTATTACAGCAGGACTACAGAGTCTATTTAAATAGTGCACAACAGCAATTGAGTCTATTTAAACAGCACACCATAGCAAAAAGTCTACAGAGTCTATTTAAATAGCACATTATAGGAAACAGTCTATAGACTTTATTTAATAATACAAAACAGCAAACAGCCTATAGTCTATTTAAACAGTGGACTACAGCAAACAGTCTACAGTATCTACTTAAACCACAAAGTTCATTTAAGATCCTCTATGAACTACAGCAAGGAGACCTTGTCACCAAAATCACAGCAACGTTTTATCATAAAAGCACTGGGATCAGTCCAGATTATAGCAGAGTGCAGGATAGTGACACAATACAAACTAAGTGCGTAAAATCCATCGCAATCACTGATAGCAGTGCAGTCGAGTGATTGACAAAGAACTGCTCAAATGTCCTCTAATCCAGCCAAGATTGCAATGTTATATGCAGTCATGTCTGGAGGGTTAATCTGATTTTCTCCTTGCAGCCATGACGATGCAGTTCATCAGCCATCGCTTCCTTGATTATCATGATCCAACAATCGGTGAGTAACTGCTTCAGTCTGACTGATTCCGTTTGGTGAAGCATCCATCACACAAAGCACATCAGAAGTGTTTGATGGGGACAGTGTAGAGAGAGCTTTACTCTGTATCTAACCCCATGCTGTACCTGTCCTGGGAGTGTTTGATGGGGACAGTGTAGAGGGAGCTTTACTCTGTATCTATCCCCGTGCTGTACTGTCCTGGGAGTGTTTGATGGGGACAGTGTAGAGGGAGCTTTACTCTGTATCTAACCCCGTGCTGTACCTGTCCTGGGAGTGTTTGATGGGGACAGTGTAGAGGGAGCTTTACTCTGTATCTAACACCGTGCTGTACCTGTCCTGGGAGTGTTTGATGGGGACAGTGTAGAGGGAGCTTTATTCTATATCTAACCCCCGTGCTGTACCTGTCCTGGGAGTGTTTGATGGGGACAGTGTAGAGGGAGCTTTACTCTGTATCTAACCCCGTGCTGTACCTGTCCTGGGAGTGTTTGATGGGGACAGTGTAGAGGGAGCTTTACTCTGTATCTAACCCCGTGCTGTACCTGTCCTGGGAGTGTTTGATGGAGATACTGTAGGGGGAGATTTACTCTGTATCTAAGCACGCTCAATTAATACCTTGGTGTTATGGAACAGTTACCTCCTCCTGGTGAATGCCAGCATAACAGTTGAGAGTAGTAAAGATTGGCAGGTGGTTAAGTAAGAGCTTTAATTTATCCATTGCCTTTAACATAATAAAACATCCCCAAGGCACTTTACAGAAGCGTTATCGAACAAAATGCAACATCGAGTCTCGTTAGGAGATTTGGGACAGGTAACGAAAGCACAGGTTTAAGTAGCATCATAAGGGGGGGAGTGATGGAGAGGGGAGAGCGCGAAGGGGAGAGAGAAAGGGAGAGCGCGACGAGGAGAGAGAGAAAGGGAGAGCGCGACGGGGAGAGAGAGAGGGAGAGCGCGACGGGGAGAGAGAGCGCGACGGGGAGAGAGAGAGAGAGGGAGAGCGCGACGGGGAGAGAGAGAGAGGGAGAGCGCGACGGGGAGAGAGAGAGAGGGAGAGCGCGACAGGGAGAGAGAGAGGGAGAGCGCGACGGGGAGAGAGAGAGGGAGAGCGCGACCGGGAGAGAGAGAGGGGAGAGCGCGACCGGGAGAGAGAGAGGGAGAGCGCGACAGGGAGAGAGAGAGGGAGAGCGTGACGGGGAGAGAGAGGGAGAGCGCGACGGGGGAGAGAGAGAGAGGGAGAGCGCGACAGGGAGAGAGAGAAGGAGAGCGCGACGGGGAGAGAGAGAGCGCGAGGAGGAGAGAGAGAGGAAGAGCGCGATGGGGAGAGAGAGAGGGAGAGCGCGACGGGGAGAGAGAAAGGGGAGAGCGCGACGGGGAGAGAGGGAGGGGATGAGCGCGACGGGGATAGAGGGAGGGAGAGCGCGACGGGGAGAGAGGGAGAGAGAGCGCGACGGGGAGAGAGGGAGGGAGAGCGGGCGGACGGGGAGGGAGAGAGAGAGGGAGAGCGCGACGGGGAGAGAGAGAGGGAGAGCGCGACGGGGAGAGAGAGAGGGAGAGCGCGACGGGGGAGAGAGAGAGGGGAGAGAGCGCGACGGGGAGAGAGAGAGGGAGAGCGCGACGGGGAGAGAGAGAGGGAGAGCGCGACGGGGAGAGAGAGAGTGCGACTGGGAGAGGGAGAGCGTGATGGGGAGAGAGAGGGAGAGCACGACGGGGAGGGAGAGAGAGAGGGAGAGCGCGACAGGGAGAGAGAGAGGGAGAGCGCGACGGGGAGAGAGAGAGGGAGAGCGCGACGGGGAGAGAGAGGGAGAGCGCGACGGGGAGAGAGAGAGAGAGAGAGGGAGAGCGCGAGAGGGAGAGCGCGACGGGGAGAGGGAGAGCACGACGGGGAGAGAGAGAGGGGAGAGCGCGACGGGGAGAGAGAGAGGGAGAGCGCGACGGGGAGAGAGAGGGAGAGCGCGACGGGGAGAGAGAGAGGGAGAGCGCGACGGGGAGAGAGAGAGGGAGAGCGCGACGGGGAGAGGGAGAGCGCGACGGGGGAGAGGGAGAGCGCGACGGGGAGAGGGAGAGCGCGACGGGGAGAGGGAGAGCGCGACGGGGAGGAGAGGGGAGGGGAGAGCGCGGGACGGGGAGAGAGGGAGAGCGGGACAGGGAGAGAGGGAGAGGGAGAGCGGGACGGGGAGAGAGGGAGAGCGCGAGGGGGGGAGAGGGAGCGCGAGGGAGGGACGGGGAGAGAGGGAGAGCGCGAGGGAGGGACGGGGAGAGAGGGAGAGGGAGAGCGTGAGGGGGGAGGGAGAGAGGGAGACGGGGAGATTTAGGGAGTGAATTTGAAAGCTTAGGGCTCAGGCACTTCATGGCATGGCCGCCAATGGAGCAGTGACGGGACACACACAAGGTGCCGAAATTGGACGAACGCAGAGACCTCAGAGGGGTGTAGGGGCTGGAGGAGGTTACAGAGATAGGGAGGAGTGTAGGGGCTAGAGGAGGTTACAGAGATAGGGAGGAGTGTAGGGGCTGGAGGAGGTTACAGAGATAGGGAGGGGTGAAGGGGCTGGAGGAGGTTACAGAGATAGGGAGGTTGTAGGGGCTGGGGGAGGTTACAGAGATAGGGAGGGGTGAAGGGGCTGGAGGAGGTTACAGAGATAGGGAGGGGTGTAGGGACTGGAGGAGGTTACAGAGATAGGGAGGGGTGTAGGGGCTGGAGGGGGTTACAGAGATAGGGAGGGGTGTAGGGACTGGAGGAGGTTACAGAGATAGGGAGGGGTGTAGGGACTGGAGGAGGTTACAGAGATAGGGAGGGGTGTAGGGGCTGGAGGAGGTTACAGAGATAGGGAGGGGTGTAGGGGCTGGAGGAGGTTACAGAGATAGGGAGGGGTGTAGGGGCTGGAGGAGGTTACAGAGATAGGGAGGGGTGTAGGGGCTGGAGGAGGTTACAGGGGTAGGGAGGGGTGTAGGGGCTGGAGGAGGTTACAGAGATAGGGAGGGGTGTTGGGGCTGGAGGAGGTTACAGAGATAGCGAGGGGTCGAGGTTATGGGGTGACAGGTGACAAGATTATGAGGTGAAGGAGGTTTCCTTCATTCTGGTGACGAATTTCCTCTAAAACCCCCTCCTTTTCTCAGAGGACGCCTACAAGACAAGAGTTCGAATCGACGACGAGTCAGCACATCTGGACATTCTGGACACAGCAGGGCAGGTGGGTGCACAAGGGGTCAACATTAACCTGACAACACTGGAAGACCATCATAACGTGGCTCCTCCAGACCCCATCTCCACCACTAAAGGGCCAAGTCCCGGCGGGTGTTTTTGGTGGGCGGGGGGGGGTACATGGTCTGGTTTGTAACACCTCGAGTGTGGGGGATTAATGGGGGTGACCCTAATGTCGGGGGTTAAAAATGACCAAAAGGTGTTTTAACGGCACTTTTCTCAGTACTGTCCGCCCCCCCTCCACGCTGACTGTGCAGCACTCCCTCTGTGCGGCACTGCGAGCGTCAGCCTGGATTGTGTGCTCATGTCTGTGGAGTGGGATTGGAAACAGTGTCCCTGGGAATCGGAGGAGGGGCGGGTAGTGTGGTGCCCAGTGAGCGAGGGTGGGTGGGTCGGGTGCCAGGGGTGGATGGGTCGGGTGCCAGGGGTGGGTGGGTCGGGTGCCAGGGGTGGATGGGTCGGGTGCCAGGGGTGGGTGGGTCGGGTGCCAGGGGTGGATGGGTCGGGTGCCAGGGGTGGGTGGGTCGGGTGCCAGGGGTGGATGGGTCGGGTGCCAGGGGTGGGGTGGGGTGGACCGGCGGAGGGGGTGACGAAGACTGAAGACACCTTGGGTCCCCACCTCTGACCCAATTTCTTCTCTTGATGCTGCCACGTTTCAGGCAGAGTTTACGGCCATGAGGGACCAGTACATGCGTGGGGGCGAGGGCTTCATCATCTGCTACTCCATCACAGACCGCCGCAGCTTCCAGGAGGCCATCGAGTTCAAGCAGCTGATCTACCGGGTGCGGCACACCTATGACATCCCGGTGGTGCTGGTGGGGAACAAGTCAGACCTGTGCAACCTTCGACAGGTAACACGCCCATCGGGGGCTGCGCCCGTGCTGATGGCCCAGCGGCACAGGGGTCATCTCTGGTGGGTGGGTGGGTGCGTACCCCACCCCCCCCCCCCCCACCCCGAGACACGCCTGAGAGAAGCTGGATCTGCTTCGGTCCCACCCGGTGACACTGCAATTGGTTCGTTGAGAGCTTGCATTTGCGTAGCGCCTTTCCTGACCTCGGGACGTCTCGACACTGCCTGCAGCCAATCCCACCACCACCCCCCACCCTCCCCACCGCCACCCGACATTGTCGACGCTGTTGTAATGTCGAAAGCGCGGCAGCCCATGTGCGCACAGCAAGATCCCACAAACAGCATTGCTGGGTAGCGACCCAGGTCAACTGCGCTTTTGGTGATGTTGGTTGAGGGATAAACATTGCCCCCCACCACCCCCCCCCCAGGGACAACGGGGAGAATTCCTGCCCCCCCCCCCCCGCTCCCCCTCCCCAATCCCCTCGCCCGCTGCTCTCCTTCGAAACACTGTGCGTGGGATAGGGTACGCTCCAGCTGAAGGGGGAAGGGCGAGGCCTCGGTTTAACCCCTCTCGGCGCCTGCCAGGCGGCTCTCCGGTGTCTCACCCCGAGTGACGGGCCTGTCTACGCCGAACCCAAGCAGCAGGCAATTCCACTGGGGAGGGCATCACCCCGAGCTCCACAAGCGCCAGGGACTCGAGGCACCCATTGCCCAGCTCCACTCTGAGGGGAGGGGGTGGGGCGTGTTCAGGACCAGGGCGGAGAAAGTCGGGAGAGGGCAAACGAAGTGGGATTTCCAGTGAAAAGTGAAGCGGGAGGGTGTGAGCTGCAGAAACCTTTCTGTCCAGTCAGGGAGCAAGCGGCTTGCTGTGTGTCCGGCTCTGTAAGGGAGCGGTTGTGGGGGGTGGGGGGGGGGTGGTGTGGGGGGGCGGGGGTGGGGTTGGAGAGGCGGGACACAGTCCTGGCGGTCCCGAGGGACGGGGGTCGGTTCTGGGTTACCAGTTAAGCCTCTCATTTCCCCTTGTCTTATTACCCAGGTGTCGAAGGAGGAGGGCGTCGTCCTGGCCCGAGAGTTCAACTGCCCATTCTTCGAGACCTCGGCGGCCCTGCGCTATTTCATCGATGATGTATTCCACGCCATGGTGCGGGAGATACGGAGGAAGGAGAAGGAGGCTGTCCTGGCACAGGAGAGGCGTGGGAAGAGCAAGGACAGTGTTTGGAAAAGATTAAAGGGGCCCTTCAGAAAGAAAAGGGACTCAATAACGTGAGGGGTTGGGTGGGGAGGGGGCAGAAATTGGGGTGGAGGCGGGTGCCCCCCCCCCTCCCCCCCCATTGGGGAACTGTGGTTGCAGACCCTCCACGCCCCACATCAACCTCGCACTCCTCCGCAAGTTTATGCACGAGGGGTTATGTTCAGGAGGCTGAATATCAGTCACTTTTGCAGCAGTTCCCCCAGCCCCTACCCTCACAGTAACCAAAATTCAGCGGTACAGAATCTCCCTCCCTCCCTCTGTCCCTCCACTCACTCCTCATGGACTCAGTGAGATAGCCAGCCCTCAACTAAATTTAACAGAGCAATTGACATGTCGCAGCCATATTCATATTACTACACTAATAGATAGATTTGGACAATACATTTTAGGGCCACCCCCTCCAACACTCCCAGGACAGGTACAGCACGGGGTTAGATACAGAGTAAAGCTCCCTCTACACTGTCCCAATCAAACACTCCCAGGACAGGTACAGCATGGGGTTAGATACAGAGTAAAGCTCCCTCTACACTGTCCCCATCAAACACTCCCAGGACAGGTACAGCACGGGGTTAGCTACAGAGTAAAGCTCCCTCTACACTGTCCCCATCAAACACTCCCAGGACAGGTACAGCATGGGGTGAGCTACAGAGTAAAGCTCCCTCCACACTGTCCCCATCAAATACTCCCAGGACAGGTACAGCACGGAGTTAGATACAGAGTAAATCTCTCTCTACACTGTCCCCATCAAACACTCCCAGGACAGGTACAGCACGGGGTTAGCTACAGAGTAAAGCTCCCTCGACACTGTCCCCATCAAACACTCCCAGGACAGGTACAGCACGGGGTTAGATACAGAGTAAAGCTCCCTCTACACTGTCCCCATCAAACACTCCCAGGACAAGTACAACACAGGGTTAGATACAGAGTAAAGCTCTCTCTACACTCTCCTGAGCCCTAATCTCAGAGGAGAGCCTTCCTATCACTTGGTGATTTAATCAAAAATTGCCCCTTTCAGCAATGCACTCCTGATCTCAGATTCCTATACCATGAGCGGGACTTGAATCCAAGACTCAAACATAAAACAAGCCAGTGTTAGCACTGACTACCAAATTTTTCACTTGCTGGGATTTATATAACTGGAATCCTCAATCCAACCCGCTCACTGACTGGTGTGTAGGTAAAGGCTCCCTTTCATTCCCTCATATTCCCACACAATTCCTCTCCCCCACCCCCACCTTCTAGGACCTCTTATCTTGCTTAACAGAGTGTCCTTGATCACCTCAGCCCAAGCGGAACAGTCTGCACAAGCACATCCGGGCCGTAAACTCGACTGCAGAAGGCATCACACACTCCTGCCTGATCCAACCCCAAGGCTGCAAAGCTTGCTGCAATCGCTCAACAGCCAGCGGCACCACGGCTGATGTTTGAAGGCGAACTGGACCATGGAACTGTTAACTCTGATTGTGAAGGGCTCAGTCTCTAAGCCGCAGCCCACGTTCCTGCTTCTCCATGTAGAACTGACATGTAATGTAAACTGTTTGATGTAACGCTGTGGCTGTTGAGGAAGCTTGACTATTAAATGAAGATTTAAAAATAAAAAATCTTTCAAGAGCATGTGTGGGACTAAGTGGATAGCTCTTTCAATGAGCTCTGGTGGATCTAGTGGCCTCCTGTGCTATATCAGTCGATGAAAATCCACACACATCCACACACACACGGTGGTTGGGGGAGGCGTTGAATAAGAGAGAGGAGGATCGAGACTACACCGTGTATTAGCTGGGCTCCCAACGCTCTAAGGAATTCAGGTCAAGATGGAAGTTTTGCAATCTGATCTTTCTCTCCCACCCCCACGATCCAACAACACCTGACACCCCCACTTCTCAAGTCTGGGGCTACGACTCCACCTTAAGCCTCTGTCTCCCGGTTTCCCCACCAGAGAAGTCGCTCCACTTGCGATAAGGGGAAGGCTATTCGACAGGGGGTTGCATCACAGAATGTAGTCCAACGCCCATTCACGTCTCCCAGCAGGGCGGCGATCAGGAGCAGCAACCCTGGCTGATGCTGACCCTTCCTCACACCAACACCCATCCACCCCTTCCCTCTTCCAACCAAGAGGAATTGATGCCGGTTTTATCCTAAGCAGAAAAACTTTCTGTCTGAGACCTGCTAGCTCGGTAAAGCAGAGGGACCGGGCCACAGAGAATCTGCTGTGTGCCTCACACTCCAGCATCTAGCTACACCTATGAACGTAAGAAACAGGAGCAGGAGTGGACCGCACAGTCCCTTGAACCTGCTGCATCATTTAATCCAATTGTTGCCAGATCGTCGGGATGAACTCCCGCCCGATTACTCAAATCCTGAGGAACCAAACTACCTCAGTCCTGAACACGTTCAGCGATGGAGCATCCACAACTCTCTCAAGGTAGAGAATTCCTAAGATCCACAGCCCTCGGAGTGAAGCGAAGAAATTTCTGCTCCCCTCTGTCCTAAATGATCAGCCCCTCTCTCCTGAGACTGTGCGCCCCAGTTCTAGATTCCCCAGCCAGGGGGGAAACGACCTCTCAGTTATCTACCCTGTCAAGCCCCTTCAGAATACTGTCCGCTTCAAAATGAGTTTATAAACCCAACTTACTCAAGTCTCTCATGGGACTGCACGGTAGTGGGAGCGATCTGGTGAACCTTCGCTGTACTGCCTCCAATGCAAGTGGGTCCTCCCTTAAATATGGAGAAGAAAACTGTACACAGTGCTCCAACTGTGGTCTCACCAAAGCCCTGTACAATCGTAGCAAGTCTCGGCACTCTTGAACCCCAGTTCCTAGACAGTAAAGGGCAACGTGTCATTAGCCTTCCTGATTGCTTGCTGCACCCACACGCAAACTTGGTGCTGTTCCTTGTGCGAGTGCACCCAATGACCTCGAATATCAACAGTTACAAACATCAGGCTTATTCAGAAAAATACTCTGCTTCTCCAATCTTACTGCCAAAGTGAATGAGCTGACACTTAACCCGCATGACACTCCACGGGGACTGCAGCGGTTCAAGGCTGCAGCTCACTACCAACTTCCCAAGGACAATAAAAGTCACTGGCCTCGCCAGCAACACCCAAATCCGTAAAAGAACTTATTAAAAAGCTACCACCACATTGCCCTTTCACTTACTGGCGATATCTTTCTCCAACCTCTTTGTGTCCTCCTCACAGCTTGGATTCCCATCCAGCTTTGCATCGTCAGCTAACTTAGATACTTTAATGACTTAGAAGAAGAGTCACACAGTAATGTAGATTGTAAGTAAAAATACAAATTAAACTCTAGCAAGTTGAATATACTCCCTTTGTTGATGCTCTCTGCCCATTACCCGACCCTCGATCTATGCTAATGTAACAACCCAACTCCATGACCCTCAAACTTGTTATTTTAACCTTGTGAGTGCCACATTATCAAATGCCTTTTGAGAGTCCAAGTACACCACATCTACTGGTTCCCCTTTATCTAGTCGACTAGTTACAACCTCAAAGGACTCCAATAAATAGGTCAAACAACATTTCCCTTTCACAAACCTATGTTGACTTTGCCAGCCTGGGAAGCTGCCCTGGGAAACCTAGAATCACAAGACTTCCTGTAACAGATGGTGATGGAGACGATGCTGATGGTGATGGTGGTGTTGGAGATGACGGTGATGCAGACGATGGTGATGGAAACGATGGTGATGGAGACGATGGTGATGATGCTGTTGGAGCTGATGGTGATGATGGTGATGGTGATGGAGTTGATGGTGATAGAGATGATGGTGAAGGAGATGATGGTGATGGTGATGATAGTGATGATGCTGATGGAGAAGATGGTGATGGAGATGATGGTGATGGTGATGGAGATGATAGTGATGGAGACGATGCTGATGGAGATGATGGTGAGGGAGATGATGGTGATGGAGATAATGGTGATGATGGTGATGGTGATGATGGAAATGGTGAAGATGGTGATGGGGATGATGGTGAGGGAGATGATGGTGATGGAGACGATGGTGATGGAGACGATGGTGATGATGTTGATGGAGATCATGGTGATAATGGTGATGATAGTGATGGAGATGATGGAGGTAATGGTGATGGAGATGATGGTGAGGGAGATGATGGTGATGAAGATGAAGGTGACGGAGACGATGCTGATGGTGATGAGGGTGATGGAGACGATGGTGATGGAGACGATGGTGATGGAGATGATGGTGATGGAGATGATGGTGATGATGCTGATGGTGATAGTGATGGAGTTGATGGTGATGGAGATGATGTTGATGGTGATGGAGATGATGGTGATGATAGTGATGATGCTGATGGAGATGATGGTGATGGAGATGATGGTGATGCTGATGGAGTTGATGGTGATAGAGATGATGGTGATGGTGATGATGGTGATGGTGATGGTGATGATGGTAATGATGGTGATGGTCATGGAGTTGATGGTGATAGAGATGATGCTGATAGAGATCATGGTGATGATGGTGATGGAGATGATGGTAAGGGAGATGATGGTGATGGTGATGTTGCTGATGGTGATGATGCTGATGGAGATAATGGTGATGGTGATGGTGCTGGTGATGGAGATGATGGTGATGGAAATGATGGTGATGGAGATGATGGTGATGGAGATGATGGTGATGGAGATGATGGAGATGATAGTGATGGTGATGTTGCTGATGGTGATGATGCTGATGGAGATAATGGTGATGGTGATGGTGCTGGTGATGGAGATGATGGTGAGGGAGATGATGGTGATGATGGTGATGGAGATGGTGGTGATGGAGATGATGGTGATGGAGATGGTGGTGATGGACATAATGGTGATGATGGTGATGGAGATGGTGATGGAGATGGTGGTGATGATGATGATGGTGATGGAGATGATGGTGATGGTGATGTTGCTGATGGTGATGATGCTGATGGAGATAATGGTGATGGTAATGGTGCTGGTGATGGAGATGATGGTGATGGAAATGATGGTGATGGAGATGAGGGAGATGGAGATGATGGTGATGGAGACGATGCTGATGGAGACGATGCTGATGGAGATGATGGTGAGGGAGATGATGGTGATGGAGATAATGGTGATGATGGTGATGGTGATGATGGAAATGGTGAAGATGGTGATGGTGAGGGAGATGATGGTGATGGAGATGATGGTGAAGGAGATGATGGTGATGGAGATGATGCTGATGGAGATGATGGTGATGGAGACGATGGTGATGATGCTGATGGAGATCATGGTGATAATGGTGATGATAGTGATGGAGATGATGGTGATGGAGATGGAGATGATGGAGGTGATGGTGATGGAGATGATGGTGAGGGAGATGATGGTGATGGAGATGAAGGTGACCGAGATGAAGGTGATGGAGATGATGGTGATGGAGATGATGGTGATGGAGATGATGGTGATGGAGATGATGGTGATGGAGAAGATGGTGATGGAAATGGGAGATGGTGATGATGGTGGAGATGATGGTGACGGAGATGAAGGTGATGGAAATGATGGTGATGGTGATGATGGTGATAGAGATGATGCTGATGGAGATCATGGTGATGATAGTGATGATAGCGATGGAGATGATGGTGAGGGAGATGATGGTGATGGAGATAATGGTGATGATGGTGATGGAGATGGTGGTGATGGAGATGATGGTGATGTTGCTGATGGTGATGATGCTGATGGAGATAATGGTGATGGTGATGGTGCTGGTGATGGAGATGATGGAGATGATAGTGATGGTGATGTTGCTGATGGTGATGATGCTGATGGAGATGATGGAGATAATGGTGATGGTGATGGAGATGATGGTGATGGAGATGATGTTGATGGAAACGATGTTGATGGAGTTGATGGAGATGATGCTGATGGTGATGGAGATGATGGTGATGGAAATGATGGTGATGGAGATGATGGAGGGGATGGAGAGGATGGTGATGTAGATGATGCTGATGGAGATGATGGTGATGGAGATGAAGTTGATGGAGACAATGTTGATGGAGTTGATGGAGATAATGGAGATGACGCTGATGGTGATGGAGAAGATGGAGATGATGCTGATTGAGATGATGCTGATGGAGATGCTGGTGATAGAGATGATGGAGATGATGGTGATGTAGATGATGGTGATGGAGATGATGGTTATGGAGACAATGGTGATGGTGATAGATTTGATAGTGGTGATGGTGATGGTGATGATAGTGATGGTGATGTTGGTGATGGTGATGATGCTGATGGAGATAATGGTGATGGTGATGGTGCTGGTGATGGAGATAATGGTGATGGTGATGATGCTGGTGATGGAGATGATGCTGATGGAGATGATGCTGATGGAGATGATGCTGATGGAGATGATGCTGATGGAGATGATGGTGATGGAGATGATGGTGATGGAGAAGATGTTGATGGAGACGATGGAGATGATGCTGAAGGAGATGCATCTGCTAATGGAGATAGAGATGATGGTGATGGAGATGATGGTGAGGGAGATGATGGTGATGGTGATGAGGGAAATGGTGAAAATGGTGATGGAGATGGGGATGATGGTGATGGAGATGATGCTGATGGAGATGTTGGTGATGGTGAACATGGTGTCGGAGACGATGCTGATGGAGATGATGGTGATGGAGATGATGGTGATGTAGGTGATGGAGATGATGGTGATGAAGATGATGGTGATGGTGCTGATGGTGATGATGCTGATGGAGATAATGGTGATGGTGATGGTAATGATGGTGATGGAAATGATGGTGATGGAGATGATGGTGATGGAGATGATGGTGATGGAGATGATGGTGATGGAGATGATGGTGATGGAGATGAAGGTGATGGAAATGAAGGTGATGGAAATGATGGTGATGGTGATGATGGTGATGGTGATGGAGGTGATGGTGATGCTGATGGAGATGATGGTCTTGGAAATGATGGTGATGGAGATGATGGTGATGGAGATGATGGTGATGAGATGATGCTGATGGTGATGGAGATGATGGTATTGGTGATGATAGTGATGGTGATGGTGATGATGCTGTTGGAGATAATGGTGATGGTGATGGTGCTGGTGATAGAGATGGTGATAGAGATGATGGTGATGGAGATGATGGTGATGGAAATGATGGTGATGGAGATGATGTTGATGGAAACGATGTTGATGGAGTTGATGGAGATGATGCTGATGGTGATGGAGATGATGGTGATGGAAATGATGGTGATGGAGATGATGGAGGGGATGGAGAGGATGGTGATGTAGATGATGCTGATGGAGATGATGGTGATGGAGATGAAGTTGATGGAGACAATGTTGATGGAGTTGATGGAGATAATGGAGATGACGCTGATGGTGATGGAGAAGATGGAGATGATGCTGATTGAGATGATGCTGATGGAGATGCTGGTGATAGAGATGATGGAGATGATGGAGATGATGGTGATGTAGATGATGGTGATGGAAATGATGGTTATGGAGACAATGGTGATGGTGATAGATTTGATAGTGGTGATGGTGATGGTGATGATAGTGATGGTGATGTTGGTGATGGTGATGATGCTGATGGAGATAATGGTGATGGTGATGGTGCTGGTGATGGAGATAATGGTGATGGTGATGATGCTGGTGATGGAGATGATGCTGATGGAGATGATGCTGATGGAGATGATGGTGATGGAGATGATGGTGATGGAGAAGATGTTGATGGAGACGATGGAGATGATGCTGAAGGAGATGCATCTGCTAATGGAGATAGAGATGATGGTGATGGAGATGATGGTGAGGGAGATGATGGTGATGGTGATGAGGGAAATGGTGAAAATGGTAATGGAGATGAGGATGATGGTGATGGAGATGATGCTGATGGAGATGTTGGTGATGGTGAACATGGTGTCGGAGACGATGCTGATGGAGATGATGGTGATGGAGATGATGGTGATGTAGGTGATGGAGATGATGGTGATGAAGATGATGGTGATGGTGCTGATGGTGATGATGCTGATGGAGATAATGGTGATGGTGATGGTAATGATGGTGATGGAAATGATGGTGATGGAGATGATGGTGATGGAGATGATGTTGGTGGAGATGATGGAGATGATGCTGATGGACATCACGCTGGTGGTGATGGAGATGATGGTGATGGAGATGATGGAGATGATAGTGATGGTGATGTTGCTGATGGTGATGATGCTGATGGAGATAATGGTGATGGTAATGGTGCTGGTGATGGAGATGATGGTGAGGGAGATGATGGTGATGGAGATAATGGTGATGATGGTGATGGAGATGGTGGCGATGGGGATGATGGTGATGGAGATGATAGTGATGGTGATGTTGCTGATGGTGATGATGCTGATGGAGATAATGGTGATGGTGATGGAGATAATGGCGGTGGTAATGGTGCTGGTGATGGAGATGATGGTGATGGAAATGATGGTGATGGAAATGATGGTGATGGAGATGATGGTGATGGAGACGATGTTGATGGAGATGATGGAGATCATGCTGATGGAGATCATGCTGATGGAGATCATGGTGATGGAGAAGATGGTGATGGCGATGGAGATGATGGTGATGGAGATGATAGTGATGGAGATGATAGTGATAGAGATGATAGTGATGATGGTGATGGAGATGGACATGATAGTGATGGACATGATGATGATGGAGATGATGGTGACGGTGATGGAGATGACGGGGATGGAGATGACAGTGATGGAGATGATGGTGATGATGCTGATGGAGATGATGCTGATGGACATGATGGTGATGCACATGATGGTGATGGAGATGACGGTGATGGAGATGATAGTGATGGAGATGATGCTGATGGTGATGGTGAGGGAGATGATGGTGATGGAGATGGAGATGAAGGTGATGGAGATGATGCTGATGGTGATGGTGAGGGAGATGATGGTGATGGAGATGAAGGTGATGGAAATGATGGTGATGGAGATGATGGTGATGGTGATGGAGGTGATGGTGATGGGAGATGGTGATGATGGTGATGGAGATGATGGTGATGGAGATGATGGTGATGGAGATGATAGTGATGGTGATGATGCTGTTGGAGATAATGGTGATGGTGATGGTGCTGGTGATGGAGATGATGGGGATAGAGATGATGGTAATGGAGATGATGGTGATGGAGTTGATGGTAATGGTGATGATAGTGATGGTGATGGTGATGATGCTGTTGGAGATAATGGTGATGGTGATGGTGCTGGTGATGGAGATGATGGTGATGGAGATGATGGTGATGGAGACAATGGTGATCTGATAGAGTTGATAGTGGTGATGGTGATGGTAGTGATGGTGATGTTGGTGATGGTGATGATGCTGATGGAGATAATGGTGATGGTGATGGTGCTAGTGATGGAGGTAATGGTGATGATGATTGTGCTGGTGATGGAGATGATGGTGATGGAGATGACGGTGATGGAGATGATGGTGATGGAGAAGATGTTGATGGAGATGGTGGAGATGATGCTGATGGAGATGATGCTGCTAATGGAGCTAGAGATGATGGTGATGAGGGAAATGGTGAAAATGGTGATGGAGTTGGGGATGATGGTGATGGAGATGATGCTGATGGAGATGATGCTGATGGAGATGATGCTGATGGTGATGTTGATGGAGATGATGGTGATGGAGATGATGGTGATGGAGATGTTGATGATGATGAAGATGGTGTCGGAGACGATGCTGATGGAGATGATGGTGATGGAGATGATGGTGATGTAGATGATAGAGATGGAGATGATGGTGATGTAGGTGATGCTGAAGGAGATGATGGTTATGGAGACGATGGTGATGGTGATGGAGTTGAAGGTGATGATGCTGATGGAGATGATGCTGATGGACATGATGGTGACGATGATGGAGGTAATGCTGATGGAGATCACGCTGATGGTGATGCAGATGATGTTGATGGTGATGGTGATGGAGATGATGCTGATGGTGATGGAGATGATGCTGATGGAGATGATGGTGATGGATATGGAGTTGATGGTGGTGATGGTGATGGAGATGATGGTGATGTAGGTGATGGAGATGATGCTGATGGAGATGATGCTGAAGGAGATGATGGTTATGGAGACGATGGTGATGGTGATGGAGTTGATGGTGATGGAGATGAAGGTGATGGAAATGATGGTGATGGTGATGGTGATGCTGATGGAGATCATGGTCTTGGAAATGATGGTGATGTAGATGATGGTGATGGAGATGATGGTGATGTAGGTGATGGAGATGATGCTGATGGAGATGATGCTGAAGGAGATGATGGTTATGGAGACGATGGTGATGGTGATGGAGATGATGGTGATGATGATGATGGTGATGATGCTGATGGAGGTGATGCTGATGGAGATAATGCTGATGGAGATCACGCTGATGGTGATGGAGATGATGGTGATGGAGATGATGCTGATGGAGATGATGCTGATGGAGATGATGGTGATGGTGATGATGGAGATGATGCTGATGGAGATGATGCTGATGGAGATGATGCTGATGGAGATGATGCTGATGGAGATGGAGATGATGGTGATGGTGATGATGGTGATGGAAATGATGCTGATGGAGATGATGGTGATGGAGATGATGGAGGGGATGGAGATTATGGTGATTAGGATGATGCTGATGGAGATGATGGTGATGGAGATGATGGAGGGGATGGAGATTATGGTGATTAGGATGATGCTGATGGAGATGATGGTGATGGAGATGATGGAGATGACGCTGATGGTGATGATAGTGATGATGATGATGCTGTTGGAGATAATGGTGATGGTGCTGGTGATGGAGATGATGGTGATGGAGATGATGGTGATGGTGATGATAGTGATGGAGATGATCGTGATGGAGATGATGGTGATGGAGATGATGGTGATGGAAATGATGGTGATGGAGATGATGGTGATGGAGATGATGGTGATGGAGATGATGTTGATGGAGTTGATGGAGATGATGGAGATGACGCTGATGGAGATGACGCTGATGGTGATGGAGATGATGGTGATGGAGATGATGGAGATGATGGTGATGGAGATGATGCTGATGGAGATGATGGTGATGGAAATGATGGTGATGGAGATGATGGTGATGGAGATGATGTTGATGGAGACGATGTTGATGGAGTTGATGGAGATGATGGAGATGACGCTGATGGAGATCACGCTGATGGTGATGGAGATGATGGTGATGGAGATGTAGATGATGCTGATGGAGATGATGGTGATGGAGACAATGTTGATGGAGTTGATGGAGATGATGGAGATGATGCTGATGGTGATGGAGATGATGCTGATGGAGATGATGGTGATGGAGATGATGGAGGGGATGAAGGTGATGGTGAGGTAGATGATGGTGATGGAGATGATGGTGATGGAGATGATGGTTATGGAGACAATGGTGATGGTGATAGAGTTGATAGTGGTGATGGTGATGATAGTGATGGTGATGTTGGTGATGGTGATGATGCTGATGGAGATAATGGTGATGGTGATGGTGCTGGTGATGGAGATAATGGTGATGGTGCTGGTGATGGAGATGATGGTGCTGGTGATGGAGATGATGGTGATGGAGAAGATGTTGATGGAGATGATGCTGATGATGGAGATACAGATGATGGTGATGGAGATGATGCTGATGGAGATGATGGTGAGGGAGATGATGGTGAGGGAGATGGTGAGGGAGATGATGCTGATGGAGAAGATGCTGATGGTGATGGTGAGGGAGATGATGGTGATGGAGATGGGAGATGGTGATGATGGTGGAGATGATGGTGATGGAGATGAAGGTGATGGAAATGATGGTGATGGAGATGATGGTCTTGGTGATGATAGTGATGGTGATGGTGATGATGCTGTTGGAGATAATGGTGATGGTGCTGGTGATGGAGATGATGGTGATGGAGATGATGGTGATGGAGACAATGGTGATGGTGATAGAGTTGATAGTGGTGATGGTGATGGTAGTGATGGTGATGTTGGTGATGGTGATGATGCTGATGGAGATAATGGTGATGGTGATGGTGCTGGTGATGGAGGTAATGGTGATGGTGATTGTGCTGGTGATGGAGATGATGGTGATGGAGATGATGGTGATGGAGAAGATGTTGATGGAGATGATGGAGATGATGCTGATGGAGATGCTGCTGCTAATGGAGCTAGAGTTGATGGTGATGGAGATGATGGTGAGGGAGATGATGGTGATGAGGGAAATGGTGAAAATGGTAATGGAGTTGGGGATGATGGTGATGGAGATGATGCTGATGGAGATGATGCTGATGGAGATGATGCTGATGGTGATGTTGATGGAGATGATGGTGATATTGGAGATGATGGTGATGGAGATGACGGTGATGGAGATGATAGTGATGCAGATGATAGTGATGGAGATGATGCTGATGGTGATGGTGATGGAGATGAAGGTGATGGAGATGATGCTGATGGTGATGGTGAGGGAGATGATGGTGATGGAGATGGGAGATGGTGATGATGGTGGAGATGATGGTGATGGAGATGAAGGTGATGGAAATGATGGTGATGGAGATGATGGTGATGATGGTGATGGTGATGGAGGTGATGGTGATGCTGATGAAGATGATGGTCTTGGAAATGATGGTGATGGAGATGCTAGTGATGAGATGATGCTGATGGTGATGATGGTGATGGAGATGATGGTAATGGTGATGATAGTGATGGTGATGATGCTGTTGGAGATAATGGTGATGGTGATGGTGATGGAGATGATGGTGATGGTGATGATGGTGATGGAGATGATGGTTATGGAGACAATTGTGATGGTGATAGAGTTGATAGTGGTGATGGTGATGGTAGTGATGGTGATGTTGGTGATGGTGATGATGCTGATGGAGATAATGGTGATGGTGATGGTGCTGGTGATGGAGATGATGGTGATGGAGATGACGGTGATGGAGATGATGGTGATGGAGAAGATGTTGATGGAGACGATGTTGATGGAGATGATGGAGATGATGCTGATGGAGATGCTGCTGCTAATGGAGCTAGAGATGATGGTGATGGAGATGATGGTGAGGGAGATGATGGTGATGAGGGAAATGGTGAAAATGGTGATGGAGTTGGGGATGATGGTGATGGAGATGATGCTGATGGAGATGATGCTGATGGAGATGATGCTGATGGTGATGTTGATGGAGATGATGGTGATGTTGATGGAGATGATGGTGATGTTGATGGAGATGATGGTGATGTTGATGGAGATGATGGTGATGTTGATGGAGATGATGGTGATGTTGATGGAGATGATGGTGATGGAGATGATGGTGATGGAGATGTTGATGATGGTGAAGATGGTGTCGGAGACGATGCTGATGGAGATGATGGTGATGGAGATGATGGTGATGGAGATGATAGAGATGGAGATGATGGTGATGTAGGTGATGCTGAAGGAGATGATGGTTATGGAGACGATGGTGATGGTGATGGAGTTGAAGGTGATGATGCTGATGGAGATGATGCTGATGGACATGATGCTGATGGACACGATGGTGACGATGATGGAGATAATGCTGATGGAGATCACGCTGATGTGATGCAGATGATGTTGATGGTGATGGTGATGGAGATGATGGTGATGGAGACGATAGTGATGGAGATGATGGAGATGAAGGGGATGGAGATGGAGATGATGGTAATGGTGATGATGGTGATGGACATGATGCTGATGGAGATCATGGTGATGATGGTGATGATTGTGATGGAGATGATGATGATGGACGTGATGGTGATGATGGTGATGGAGATGATGGAGGTGATGCTGATGGAGATGATGGTGACGGAGATGATGGTGATGGAGATATTGGTGATGATGGTGATGCAGATGCTGATGGAGATGATGGTGATGGTGATGATGGAGATGATGGTGATGGTGATGATGGAGATGAAGGTGATGGAGATGATGCTGATGGAAATGACAGTGATGGAGATGACAGTGATGGAGATGACGGTGATGGAGATGACGCTGATGGAGATGACGCTGATGGAGATGACGGTGATGGAGATGATGGTGATGGAGATGATGATGATGGAAAAGATGGTGATGGAGATGATGTAGATGATGGTGATGGAGATGATGGTTATGGAGACGATGGTGATGGTGATGGAGATGATGGTGATGGACATGATGATGACGGTGATGGAGATAATGGTGATGGAGATGACGCTGATGGAGATGATGGTGATGGAGATGATGGTGATGGAGATAATGGTGATGGTGATGGTGCTGGTGATGGAGGTAATGGTGATGATGATTGTGCTGGTGATGGAGATGATGGTGATGGAGATGACGGTGATGGAGATGATGGTGATGGAGAAGATGTTGATGGAGATGGTGGAGATGATGCTGATGGAGATGATGCTGCTAATGGAGCTAGAGATGATGGTGATGGAGATGATGGTGAGGGAGATGATGGTGATGAGGGAAATGGTGAAAATGGTGATGGAGTTGGGGATGATGGTGATGGAGATGATGCTGATGGAGATGATGCTGATGGAGATGATGCTGATGGAGATGATGCTGATGGTGATGTTGATGGAGATGATGGTGATGGAGATGATGGTGATGGAGATGTTGATGATGATGAAGATGGTGTCGGAGACGATGCTGATGGAGATGATGGTGATGGAGATGATGGTGATGTAGATGATAGAGATGGAGATGATGGTGATGTAGGTGATGCTGAAGGAGATGATGGTTATGGAGACGATGGTGATGGTGATGGAGTTGAAGGTGATGATGCTGATGGAGATGATGCTGATGGACATGATGGTGACGATGATGGAGATAATGCTGATGGAGATCACGCTGATGGTGATGCAGATGATGTTGATGGTGATGGTGATGGAGATGATGCTGATGGTGATGGAGATGATGCTGATGGAGATGATGGTGATGGATATGGAGTTGATGGTGGTGATGGTGATGGAGATGATGGTGATGTAGGTGATGGAGATGATGCTGATGGAGATGATGCTGAAGGAGATGATGGTTATGGAGACGATGGTGATGGTGATGGAGTTGATGGTGATGGAGATGAAGGTGATGGAAATGATGGTGATGGTGATGATGGTGATGGTGATGCTGATGGAGATCATGGTCTTGGAAATGATGGTGATGTAAATGATGGTGATGGAGATGATGGTGATGTAGGTGATGGAGATGATGCTGATGGAGATGATGCTGAAGGAGATGATGGTTATGGAGACGATGGTGATGGTGATGGAGATGATGGTGATGATGATGATGGTGATGATGCTGATGGAGGTGATGCTGATGGAGATAATGCTGATGGAGATCACGCTGATGGTGATGGAGATGATGGTGATGGAGATGATGCTGATGGAGATGATGCTGATGGAGATGATGGTGATGGTGATGATGGTGATGGTGATGATGGAGATGATGCTGATGGAGATGATGCTGATGGAGATGATGCTGATGGAGATGATGCTGATGGAGATGGAGATGATGGTGATGGTGATGATGGTGATGGAAATGATGCTGATGGAGATGATGGTGATGGAGATGATGGAGGGGATGGAGATTATGGTGATTAGGATGATGCTGATGGAGATGATGGTGATGGAGATAATGGAGGGGATGGAGATTATGGTGATTAGGATGATGCTGATGGAGATGATGGTGATGGAGATGATGGAGATGACACTGATGGTGATGATAGTGATGATGATGATGCTGTTGGAGATAATGGTGATGGTGCTGGTGATGGAGATGATGGTGATGGAGATGATGGTGATGGTGATGATAGTGATGGAGATGATCGTGATGGAGATGATGGTGATGGAGATGATGGTGATGGAAATGATGGTGATGGAGATGATGGTGATGGAGATGATGGTGATGGAGATGATGTTGATGGAGTTGATGGAGATGATGGAGATGACGCTGATGGAGATGACGCTGATGGTGATGGAGATGATGGAGATGATGGTGATGGAGATGATGCTGATGGAGATGATGGTGATGGAAATGATGGTGATGGAGATGATGGTGATGGAGATGATGTTGATGGAGACGATGTTGATGGAGTTGATGGAGATGATGGAGATGACGCTGATGGAGATCACGCTGATGGTGATGGAGATGATGGTGATGGAGATGTAGATGATGCTGATGGAGATGATGGTGATGGAGACAATGTTGATGGAGTTGATGGAGATGATGGAGATGATGCTGATGGTGATGGAGATGATGCTGATGGAGATGATGGTGATGGAGATGATGGAGGGGATGAAGGTGATGGTGAGGTAGATGATGGTGATGGAGATGATGGTGATGGAGATGATGGTTATGGAGACAATGGTGATGGTGATAGAGTTGATAGTGGTGATGGTGATGATAGTGATGGTGATGTTGGTGATGGTGATGATGCTGATGGAGATAATGGTGATGGTGATGGTGCTGGTGATGGAGATAATGGTGATGGTGCTGGTGATGGAGATGATGGTGCTGGTGATGGAGATGATGGTGATGGAGAAGATGTTGATGGAGATGATGCTGATGATGGAGATACAGATGATGGTGATGGAGATGATGCTGATGGAGATGATGGTGAGGGAGATGATGGTGAGGGAGATGGTGAGGGAGATGATGCTGATGGAGAAGATGCTGATGGTGATGGTGAGGGAGATGATGGTGATGGAGATGGGAGATGGTGATGATGGTGGAGATGATGGTGATGGAGATGAAGGTGATGGAAATGATGGTGATGGAGATGATGGTCTTGGTGATGATAGTGATGGTGATGGTGATGATGCTGTTGGAGATAATGGTGATGGTGCTGGTGATGGAGATGATGGTGATGGAGATGATGGTGATGGAGACAATGGTGATGGTGATAGAGTTGATAGTGGTGATGGTGATGGTAGTGATGGTGATGTTGGTGATGGTGATGATGCTGATGGAGATAATGGTGATGGTGATGGTGCTGGTGATGGAGGTAATGGTGATGGTGATTGTGCTGGTGATGGAGATGATGGTGATGGAGATGATGGTGATGGAGAAGATGTTGATGGAGATGATGGAGATGATGCTGATGGAGATGCTGCTGCTAATGGAGCTAGAGTTGATGGTGATGGAGATGATGGTGAGGGAGATGATGGTGATGAGGGAAATGGTGAAAATGGTAATGGAGTTGGGGATGATGGTGATGGAGATGATGCTGATGGAGATGATGCTGATGGAGATGATGCTGATGGTGATGTTGATGGAGATGATGGTGATATTGGAGATGATGGTGATGGAGATGACGGTGATGGAGATGATAGTGATGGAGATGATGCTGATGGTGATGGTGATGGAGATGAAGGTGATGGAGATGATGCTGATGGTGATGGTGAGGGAGATGATGGTGATGGAGATGGGAGATGGTGATGATGGTGGAGATGATGGTGATGGAGATGAAGGTGATGGAAATGATGGTGATGGAGATGATGGTGATGATGGTGATGGTGATGGAGGTGATGGTGATGCTGATGAAGATGATGGTCTTGGAAATGATGGTGATGGAGATGCTAGTGATGAGATGATGCTGATGGTGATGATGGTGATGGAGATGATGGTAATGGTGATGATAGTGATGGTGATGGTGATGATGCTGTTGGAGATAATGGTGATGGTGATGGTGATGGAGATGATGGTGATGGTGATGATGGTGATGGAGATGATGGTTATGGAGACAATTGTGATGGTGATAGAGTTGATAGTGGTGATGGTGATGGTAGTGATGGTGATGTTGGTGATGGTGATGATGCTGATGGAGATAATGGTGATGGTGATGGTGCTGGTGATGGAGATGATGGTGATGGAGATGACGGTGATGGAGATGATGGTGATGGAGAAGATGTTGATGGAGACAATGTTGATGGAGATGATGGAGATGATGCTGATGGAGATGCTGCTGCTAATGGAGCTAGAGATGATGGTGATGGAGATGATGGTGAGGGAGATGATGGTGATGAGGGAAATGGTGAAAATGGTGATGGAGTTGGGGATGATGGTGATGGAGATGATGCTGATGGAGATGACGGTGATGGAGATGATGGTGATGGAGAAGATGTTGATGGAGACGATGTTGATGGAGATGATGGAGATGATGCTGATGGAGATGCTGCTGCTAATGGAGCTAGAGATGATGGCGATGGAGATGATGGTGAGGGAGATGATGGTGATGAGGGAAATGGTGAAAATGGTGATGGAGTTGGGGATGATGGTGATGGAGATGATGCTGATGGAGATGATGCTGATGGAGATGATGCTGATGGTGATGTTGATGGAGATGATGGTGATGTTGATGGAGATGATGGTGATGTTGATGGAGATGATGGTGATGTTGATGGAGATGATGGTGATGTTGATGGAGATGATGGTGATGGAGATGATGGTGATGGAGATGATGGTGATGGAGATGTTGATGATGGTGAAGATGGTGTCGGAGACGATGCTGATGGAGATGATGGTGATGGAGATGATGGTGATGGAGATGATAGAGATGGAGATGATGGTGATGTAGGTGATGCTGAAGGAGATGATGGTTATGGAGACGATGGTGATGGTGATGGGGTTGAAGGTGATGATGCTGATGGAGATGATGCTGATGGACATGATGCTGATGGACACGATGGTGACGATGATGGAGATAATGCTGATGGAGATCACGCTGATGTGATGCAGATGATGTTGATGGTGATGGAGATGATGCTGATGGAGATGATGCTGATGGATATGGAGTTGATGGTGGTGATGGTGATGGAGATGATGGTGATGTAGGTGATGGAGATGATGCTGATGGAGATGATGCTGAAGGAGATGATGGTTATGGAGACGATGGTGATGGTGATGGAGTTGATGGTGATGGAGATGAAGGTGATGGAAATGATGGTGATGGTGATGATGGTGATGCTGATGGAGATGATGGTCTTGGAAATGATGGTGATGTAGATGATGGTGATGGAGATGATGGTGATGTAGGTGATGGAGATGATGCTGATGGAGATGATGCTGAAGGAGATGATGGTTATGGAGACGATGGTGATGCTGATGGAGATGATGCTGATGGACATGATGCTGATGGACATGATGGTGACGATGATGGAGATAATGCTGATGGAGATCACGCTGATGGTGATGGAGATGACGCTGATGGTGATGGAGATGATGGTGATGGTGATGGAGATGATGCTGATGGAGATGATGCTGATGGAGATGATGGTGATGGATATGGAGATGATGGTGGTGATGGTGATGATGATGGTGATGGAGATGATGGTGATGGTGATGATAGTGATGGTGATGTTGGTGATGGTGATGATGCTCATGGAGATAATGATGATGGTGATGGTGCAGGTGATGGAGATAATGGTGATGGTGCTGGTGATGGAGATGATGGTGATGGAGATGATGGTGATTGAGATGATGGTGATTGAGATGATGGTGATGGTGAAGGTGCTGGTGATGGAGATGATGTTGATAGAGATGATGGTGATGGAAATGATGGTGATGGAGATGATGGTGATGCTGGTGATGGTGATGGAGGTGATGGTGATGCTGATGGAGATGATGGTCTTGGAAATGATGGTGATGGAGATGCTGGTGTTGGTGATGGAGATGATGGTGAAGGTGATGGAGATGATGGTGATGGAAATGATGGTGATGGTGATGGAGATGATGGTGATGGAGACGATGGTGATGGAGATGATAGTGATGGAGATGAAGGGGATGGAGATGGAGATGATGGTAATGGTGATGATGGTGATGGACATGATGCTGATGGAGATCATGGTGATGATGGTGATGATTGTGATGGAGATGATGGTGATGGAGATGATGGACGTGATGGTGAGGATGGTGATGGAGATGATGGAGGTGATGCTGATGGAGATGATGATGACGGAGATGATGGTGATGGAGATGATGGTGATGGAGATGATGCTGATTGAGATGATGGTGATTGAGATGATGGTGATGGTGAAGGTGCTGGTGATGGAGAAGATGTTGATAGAGATGATGGTGATGGAAATGATGGTGATGGAGATGATGGTGATGCTGGTGATGGTGATGGAGGTGATGGTGATGCTGATGGAGATGATGGTCTTGGAAATGATGGTGATGGAGATGCTGGTGTTGGTGATGGAGATGATGGTGAAGGTGATGGAGATGATGGTGATGGAAATGATGGTGATGGTGATGGAGATGATGGTGATGGAGACGATAGTGATGGAGATGATGGAGATGAAGGGGATGGAGATGGAGATGATGGTAATGGTGATGATGGTGATGGACATGATGCTGATGGAGATCATGGTGATGATGGTGATGATTGTGATGGAGATGATGGTGATGGAGATGATGGACGTGATGGTGATGATGGTGATGGAGATGATGGAGGTGATGCTGATGGAGATGATGGTGACGGAGATGATGGTGATGGAGATATTGGTGATGATGGTGATGCAGATGCTGATGGAGATGATGGTGATGGTGATGATGGAGATGAAGGTGATGGAGATGATGCTGATGGAAATGACGGTGATGGAGATGACAGTGATGGAGATGACGGTGATGGAGATGACGCTGATGGAGATGACGCTGATGGAGATGACGGTGATGGAGATGATGGTGATGGAGATGATGATGATGGAAAAGATGGTGATGGAGATGATGGAGATGATGGTGATGGAGATGATGCTGATGGAGATGATGCTGATGGAGATGATGGTGATGTAGATGATGGTGATGTAGATGATGGTGATGGAGATGATGGTTATGGAGACGATGGTGATGGTGATGGAGATGATGGTGATGGACATGATGATGACGGTGATGGAGATAATGGTGATGGAGATGACGCTGATGGAGATGATGGTGATGGAGATGATGGTGATGGAGATGATGCTGATGGTGAAGATGGTGATGGAGATGACGGTGATGGAGATGATGCTGATGGTGATGGAGATGATGGTGATGGAGATGGGAGATGGTGATGATGGTGATGGAGATGATGGTGATGGAGATGATGGTGATGGAGATGATGGTGATGGAGATGATAATGATGGTGATGATGCTGTTGGAGATAATGGTGATGGTGCTGGTGATGGAGATGATGGGGATAGAGATGATGGTGATGGAGATGATGGTGATGGAGTTGATGGTGATGGAGATGATGGTGATGGAGATGATGGTGATGGAGACGATGTTGATGGAGACGATGTTGATGGAGTTGATGGTGATAATGGAGATGACGCTGATGGAGATCATGCTGATGGTGATCGAGATGATGGTGATGGAGATGATGGTGATGGTGATGATGGAGATGATGCTGATGGAGATGATGCTGATGGAGATGATGCTGATGGAGATGATGGTGATGGAGATGATGGTGATGGAGATGATGGTGATGGTGATGATGGTGATGGAGATGATGCTGATGGAGATGATGGAGATGGAGATGATGGTGATGGTGATGGAAATGATGCTGATGGAGATGATGGTGATGGAGATGATGGAGGGGATGGAGATTATGGTGATTAGGATGATGCTGATGGAGATGATGGTGATGGAGATGATGGAGGGGATGGAGATTATGGTGATTAGGATGATGCTGATGGAGATGATGGTGATGGAGATGATGGAGGGGATGGAGATTATGGTGATTAGGATGATGCTGATGGAGTTGATGGTGATGGAGATGATGGAGATGACGCTGATGGTGATGGAGATGATAGTGATGGTGATGATGCTGTTGGAGATAATGGTGATGGTGCTGGTGATGGAGATGATGGAGATGATGGTGATGATAGTGATGGAGATGATGGTGATGGAGATGATGGTGATGGAGATGATGGTGATGGAGATGATGGTGATGGAGTTGATGGAGATGATGGAGATGACGCTGATGGAGATCACGCTGATGGTGATGGAGATGATGGTGATGGAGATGATGGAGATGATGGTGATGGAGATGATGGTGATGGAGATGATGGTGATGGAGATGAAGGAGATGACACTGATGGTGATGGAGATGATGATGATGGAGACAATGTTGATGGAGATGATGCTGATGGTGATGGAGATGATGATGATGGAGATGATGCTGATGGAGATGATGCTGATGGAGATGATGCTGATGGAGATGATGGTGATGCAGATGATGGAGGGGATGAAGGTGATGGTGAGGTAGATGATGGTGATGGAGATGATGGTGATGGAGATGATGGTTATGGAGACAATGGTGATGGTGATAGAGTTGATAGTGGTGATGGTGATGATAGTGATGGTGATGTTGGTGATGGTGATGATGCTGATGGAGATAATGGTGATGGTGATGGTGCTGGTGATGGAGATAATGGTGATGGTGCTGGTGATGGAGATGATGGTGCTGGTGATGGAGATGATGGTGATGATGGAGATACAGATGATGGTGATGGAGATGATGGTGAGGGAGATGATGGTGAGGGAGATGATGGTGATGGAGATGATGGTGATGATGGTGATGGAGATGATGCTGATGGAGAAGATGCTGATGGAGATGAGGTTGATGGAGATGATGGTGATGGAGATGATGGTGATGGAGATGATGGTGATGGAGATGATAGTGATGGAGATGATGCTGATGGTGATGGTGAGGGAGATGATGGTGATGGAGATGATAGTGATGGAGATGATGCTAATGGTGATGGTGAGGGAGATGATGGTGATGGAGATGAAGGTGATGGAGATGATGCTGATGGTGATGGTGAGGGAGATGATGGTGATGGAGATGGGAGATGGTGATGATGGTGGAGATGATGGTGATGGAGATGAAGGTGATGGAAATGATGGTGATGGTGATGGTGATGGAGGTGATGGTGATGCTGATGAAGATGATGGTCTTGGAAATGATGGTGATGGAGATGCTAGTGATGAGATGATGCTGATGGTGATGGAGATGATGGTAATGGTGATGATAGTGATGGTGATGATGCTGTTGGAGATAATGGTGATGGTGATGGTGCTGGTGATGGAGATGATGGTGATGGAGATGGAGATGATGGTTATGGAGACAATGGTGATGGTGATAGAGTTGATAGTGGTGATGGTGAAGGTAGTGATGGTGATGTTGGTGATGGTGATGATGCTGATGGAGATAATGGTGATGATGGAGATACAGATGATGGTGATGGAGATGATGGTGAGGGAGATGATGGTGAGGGAGATGATGGTGAGGGAGATGATGGTGAGGGAGATGATGGTGATGGAGATGATGGTGATGGAGAAGATGCTGATGGAGAAGATGCTGATGGAGATAATGGTGATGGAGATGATGGTGATGGAGATGATGGTGATGGAGATGATAGTGATGGAGATGATGCTAATGGTGATGGTGAGGGAGATGATGGTGATGGAGATGAAGGTGATGGAGATGATGCTGATGGTGAGGGAGATGATGGTGATGGAGATGGGAGATGGTGATGATGGTGGAGATGATGGTGATGGAGATGAAGGTGATGGAAATGATGGTGATGGTGATGGTGATGGAGGTGATGGTGATGCTGATGAAGATGATGGTCTTGGAAATGATGGTGATGGAGATGCTAGTGATGAGATGATGCTGATGGTGATGGAGATGATGGTAATGGTGATGATAGTGATGGTGATGATGCTGTTGGAGATAATGGTGATGGTGATGGTGCTGGTGATGGAGATGATGGTGATGGAGATGGAGATGATGGTTATGGAGACAATGGTGATGGTGATAGAGTTGATAGTGGTGATGGTGAAGGTAGTGATGGTGATGTTGGTGATGGTGATGATGCTGATGGAGATAATGGTGATGATGGAGATACAGATGATGGTGATGGAGATGATGGTGAGGGAGATGATGGTGATGGAGATGATGGTGATGGAGAAGATGCTGATGGAGAAGATGCTGATGGAGATAATGGTGATGGAGATGATGGTGATGGAGATGATGGTGATGGAGATGATGCTGATGGTGATGGTGAGGGAGATGATGGTGATGGAGATGAAGGTGATGGAGATGATGCTGATGGTGATGGTGAGGGAGATGACGGTGATGGGGATGGGAGATGGTGATGATGGTGGAGATGATGGTGATGGAGATGAAGGTGATGGAAATGATGGTGATGGAGATGATAGTAATGATGGTGATGGTAATGGAGGTGATGGTGATGCTGATGAAGATGATGGTCTTGGAAATGATGGTGATGGAGATGCTAGTGATGAGATGATGCTGATGGTGATGATGGTGATGATGGTAATGGTGATGATAGTGATGGTGATGGTGATGATGCTGTTGGAGATAATGGTGATGGTGCTGGTGATGGAGATGATGGTGATGGAGATGATGGTGATGGAGATGATGGTTATGGAGACAATGGTGATGGTGATAGAGTTGATAGTGGTGATGGTGATGATAGTGATGGTGATGTTGGTGATGGTGATGATGCTGATGGAGATAATAGTGATGGTGATGGTGCTGGTGATGGAGGTAATGGTGATGGTGATTGTGCTGGTGATGGAGATGATGGTGATGGAGATGACGGTGATGGAGATGATGGTGATGGAGAAGATGTTGATGGAGATGATGCTGATGGAGATGATGCTGCTAATGGAGCTAGAGATGATGGTAATGGAGATGATGGTGAGGGAGATGATGGTGATGAGGGAAATGGTGAAAATGGTGATGGAGTTGGGGATGATGGTGATGGAGATGATGGTGATGGAGATGATGCTGATGGAGATGATGCTGATGGTGATGTTGATGGAGATGATGGTGATGTTGATGGAGATGATGGTGATGTTGATGGAGATGATGGTAATGTTGATGGAGATGATGGTGATGGAGATGATGGTGATGGAGATGATGGTGATGGTGAAGATGGTTTCGGAGACGATGCTGATGGAGATGATGGTGATGTAGATGATAGAGATGGAGATGATGGTGATGTAGGTGATGCTGAAGGAGATGATGGTTATGGAGACGATGGTGATGGTGATGGAGTTGAAGGTGATGATGCTGATGGAGATGATGCTGATGGACATGATGCTGATGGACATGATGGTGACGATGATGGAGATAATGCTGATGGAGATCACACTGATGGTGATGCAGATGATGTTGATGGTGATGGTGATGGAGATGATGGTGATGGATATGGAGTTGATGGTGGTGATGGTGATGGAGATGATGGTGATGTAGGTGATGGAGATGATGCTGATGGAGATGATGCTGAAGGAGATGATGGTTATGGAGACGATGGTGATGGTGATGGAGTTGATGGTGATGGAGATGAAGGTGATGGAAATGATGGTGATGGTGATGATGGTGATGGTGATGCTGATGGAGATGATGGTCTTGGAAATGATGGTGATGTAGATGATGGAGATGGAGATGATGGTGATGTAGGTGATGGAGATGATGCTGATGGTGATGGAGATGATGCTGAAGGAGATGATGCTGAAGGAGATGATGGTTATGGAGACGATGGTGATGGTGATGGAGATGATGGTGATGGACATGATGCTGATGGAGATGATGGTGACGATGATGGAGATAATGCTGATGGAGATCACGCTGATGGTGATGGAGATGATGGTGATGGAGATGATGCTGACGGAGATGATGGTGATGGATATGGAGTTGATGGTGGTGATGGTGATGATGATGGTGATGGAGATGATGGTGATGATAGTGATTGAGATGATGGTGATGGTGAAGGTGCTGGTGATGGAGATGATGTTGATAGAGATGATGGTGATGGAAATGATGGTGATGGAGATGATGGTGATGCTGGTGATGGTGATGGAGGTGATGGTGATGCTGATGGAGATGATGGTCTTGGAAATGATGGTGATGGAGATGCTGGTGTTGGTGATGGAGATGATGGTGAAGGTGATGGAGATGATGGTGATGGAAATGATGGTGATGGTGATGGAGACGATGGTGATGGAGACGATGGTGATGGAGACGATGGTGATGGAGATGATGGTGATGGAGATGGTGGTGACAGAGATGATGGTGACAGAGATGATGGTGACAGAGATGATGGTGACAGAGATGGTGTCGATGGTGATGGTGATAGAGGTGATGGTGATGGAGATGATGATGATGGAGATGATGCTGATGCAGATGATGCTGATGGAGATGATGGCGATGGAGATGATGGCGATGGAGATGATGGCGATGGAGATGATGCTGATGGAGACGATGGTGATGGTGATGGAGTTGATGGTGGTGATGGAGATGATGGTGAAGGTGATGATAGTGATGTTGGTGATGGTGATGATGCTGATGGAGATGATGGTGATGGTGATGATAGTGATGGAGATGACGATGATGGAAATGATGGTGATGGAGATGATGGAGATGATGTTGATGGAGACGATGTTGATGGAGATGATGTTGATGGAGACAATGTTGACGGAGATGACTGAGATGATGCTGATGGAGATCATGCTGATGGAGATGGTGGTGATGGAGATGATGGAGATGGAGATGATGGTGATGGAGATGATGGAGATGATGCTGATGGAGATGATGCTGATGGTGAAGGAGATGGTGGTGATGGTGATGATGGTGATGGAGATGATGCTGATGCTGATGGAGATGATGCTGATGGAGACGATGGTGATGGAGATGATGCTGATGGAGACAATGTTGACGGAGATGATGATGATGCTGATGGTGATGATGGTGATGGTGATGATAGTGATGGAGACGATGGTGATGGAGATGATGCTGATGGAGACAATGTTGATGGAGATGATGATGATGGTGATGGAGATGATGGTGATGGAGATGATGGAGATGGAGATGATGGTGATGGAGATGGAGATGATGGTGATGGAGATGTTGGTGATGCCGATGGAGATGATGGTGATGGAGATGATGGTGATGGAGATGATGGGGATGGTGATCGAGATGGAAATGATGGTGATGGAGATTATTGTGATGGAGATGATGGGGATGAAGATGCTGATGGAGATGATGGTGATGGTGATGGAGATGACGGTGATGGAGATGACGGTGATGGAGATGATGGTGATGGTGATGGAGATGATGTTGATGGAGATAATGGTAATGGAAGATGATTGAGATGATGGTGATGGAGATGATTGCTGATGGAGATGATGGGGATGGAGATGGAGACCTTGGTGATGGAATTGATGGTGATGGAGATGCTGGTGATGGTGATGGAGGTGACAGTGATGGAGATGATGGTCATGGATCTGATGCTGATGGAGATGATGGTGATGGAGATGATGGTGATGGAGATGATGGTGATGGAGATGATGGTGATGGAGACGATGGTGATGGAGACGATGGTGATGGAGACGATGGTGATGGAGACGATGGTGATGGAGACAATGGTGATGGAGATGATGCTGATGGAGATGATGATGTGGGAACATCCCCGCAAGGAAAGAATTCTCAAAGTCGTCAAGTGTATCATTTCCTTCTCACAAGTTTGCCAGAATGTGCAGAATGTGCAAAATTATCAACACTAAACACAAAGCTTTGCAACTCCACAGCAGTTCCACTGGATACCATCCGCCAGGATAACCAGCGTCTTGATGTACCCAGCGGCTAACTTGACAAAGCCCACAGATCACCAAGTTGATTTGGACAAGACGTTAGCAACTCTAAGACAGAGGCGAAGACTCGACACCAGACTAAATACATTGTTTCTGAATAATCCCAGCATTAACACCATTCAGAATCATATCCCCACCAGTACTGTACCCCAGTGTTATACAGTGACAGACCTGTCCCTACCAGTACTGTACCCCAGTGTTACAGTGACAGACCCGTCCCCACCAGTGCTGTATCCCAGTGTTATACAGTTACAGACCCATCCCCACCAGTACTGTACCCCAGTGTTATACAGTTACAGACCTGTCCCCACCAGTACTGTACCCCAGTGTTATACAGTTACAGACCTGTCCCCATCTGTACTGTACCCCAGTGTTATACAGTTACAGACCCGTCCCCACCAGTACTGTACCCCAGTGTTATACAGTGACAGACCTGTCCCCACCAGGACTGTACCCCAGTGTTACAGTGACAGACACATCCCCAACAGTACTGTACCCCAGTGTTCGACAGTGACAGAGCCGTCCTCACCAGTACTGTACCACAGTGTTATACAGTGACAGACCGGTCCCCACCAGTACTGTACCCCAGTGTTACACAGTGACAGAGCCGTCCCACTAGTACTGTACCCCAGTGTTATACAGTGACAGACCAGTCCCCACCAGTACTGTACCCCAGTGTTAGTGACAGACCCATCCCCACCAGTACTGTACCCCAGTGTTATAGTGACAGACCCGTCCCCACCAGTACTGTACTCCAGTGTTATACAGTGACAGATCCGTCCCCACCAGTACTGTACCCCAGTGTTATACAGTGACAGACTTGTCCCCACCAGTACTGTACCCCAGTGTGATACAGTGACAGACTTGTCCCCACCAGTACTGTACCCCAGTGTTATACAGTGACAGACCTGTCCACCCCAGTACTGTACCCCAGTGTTATACAGTGACAGACCCATCCCCACCAGTACTGTACCCCAGTGTTATAGTGACATACCCGTCCTCACCAGTACTGTACCCCAGTGTTATACAGTGACAGACCCGTCCCCACCAGTACTGTACCCCAGTGTTATACAGTGACAGACCCATCCCCCACCAGTACTGTACCCCAGTGTTATACAGTGACAGACCCGTCCCCACCAGTACTGTACCCCAGTGTTATACAGTGACAGACCTGTCCCCACCAGTACTGTACCCCAGTGTTATACAGTGACAGACCCGTCCCCACCAGTACTGTACCCCAGTGTTATACAGTGACATACCCATCCCCACCAGTACTGTACCACAGTGTTATACAGTGACAGACCCGTCCCCACCAGTACTGTACCCCAGTGTTATACAGTGACATACCCGTCCCCACCAGTACTGTACCCCAGTGTTATACAGTGACAGACCCGTCCCCACCAGTACCGTACCCCAGTGTTATAGTGACATACCCGTCCCCACCAGTACTGTACCCCAGTGTTATACAGTGACAGACCCGTCCCCACCAGTACTGTACCCCAGTGTTATACAGTGACAGACCCGTCTCCACCAGTACTGTACCCCAGTGTTATACAGTGACAGACCCGTCCCCACCAGTACTGTACCCCAGTGTTATACAGTGACAGACCCGTCCCCACCAGTACTGTACCCCAGTGTTATACAGTGACAGACCCGTCCCCACCAGTACTGTACCCCAGTGTTATAGTGACATACCCGTCCCCACCAGTACTGTACCCCAGTGTTATACAGTGACGGGCCCGTCCCCACCAGTACCGTACCCCAGTGTTATAGTGACATACCCGTCCCCACCAGTACTGTACCCCAGTGTTATACAGTGACGGGCCCGTCCCCACCAGTACTGTACCCCAGTGTTACACAGTGACAGACCCGTCCCCACCAGTACTGTACCCCAGTGTTATACAGTGACAGACCCGTCCCCACCAGTACCGTACCCCAGTGTTATAGTGACATACCCGTCCCCACCAGTACTGTACCCCAGTGTTATACAGTGACGGGCCCGTCCCCACCAGTACTGTACCCCAGTGTTACACAGTGACAGACCTGTCCCCACCAGTACTGTACCCCAGTGTTACACAGTGACAGACCCGTCCCCACCAGGACTGTACCCCAGTGTTAGACATACGAATATATGAAATCGGAGCAAAAAGCAGACCATTCGGCCCCTCGAGCCTGCTCCACCATTCAATAAGATCATGGCCGCTCTGTTTGTGTTTCGAGTTCTCCATTCCTAGCCCCAATAACCTTTGATTCCCTTGCCTAACAAGAATATCTACCTGCATCTTAAATATATTCACTGACCCCCCCTTCCACCGCCATCCGACGCAGAGCGTTCCAAAGTTACACCACCCTCAGAGAAAAAAAATTCTCCTCATCTCTGTCCAAAAAGGGCGACCTTTAGTTTTAAAATAATGCCTCTCGTTCTGGTCTCACCCACAAGGGGAAACATCTTTTCCATGTCCACTTCAGGATCTTATATACTTCAATCCAATCACCCCCTCACTCTTCTAAACTCCAGTGGAAACAAGCCCAGTCTGTCCGACCTTTCCTCATCAGACAACCCACTCATTCCAGGTATCAATCTAGTAAACCTCCTCTGAACCGCCTCCAATGTATTTACATCCTTCCTTAAATAAGGAGACTAAAACTGCACACAGTATTCAAGATGTGGTCTCACCAGTGCCCTGTATAACTGAAGCATAACATCCTTACTTTAATGTTCAATCCCTCTCGTAATGAAGGATAACGTTCCATTAGCCTCCTTATTTATTTGCCGTACCTGCATTTTGTGACTCATGCACTAGGACACCCAGATCCCTTGGAACTCTGCAGTCACTCTCAGTTTAAGAGATACTCTGCTTTTTTATTTTTCCTGCCAAAGTGATCTACACATTTTCCCACATTAAACTCCACCTGCCAGATTTTTCGCCCACTCACTGAACCTATCTATATCCGTCTGCAAACTCCTTCTGTCTTCTTCACAACATACTTTCCGACCTATCTTTGTGTTATCCGCAGATTGAGCTCCCATGTCTTCACTCACCTCATCTAAGGCATTGATGTAAATTATAAAAAGTTGAGGCCCCAGCACAGAGCCCTGTGGGACTCTACGTGTCACATCCTGCCAATCAGACAAAGACCCATTTATGTAAACTCTCCGCTTTCTGCCAGCCAGTCAATCTTCTATCCATGCTAATATGTTACCCCCTACACCAAGACTCCACAATAGCCTTTGATGTGGGACCTTATCAAATGCCTTCTGGAAATCCAAGTGCAGTACATCTACAGGCTCCCCTTTATCCACAGTGCATGTTACTCCTTCAAAGAACTCCAATAAATGAGTTAAACATGATTTCCCTTTCACAAAACCATGCTGGCTCTTCCTGATTACTTTGAGATTTTCTATGTGCCCAGTTACAACCTCCTTAACGATCGATTCTAACAACTTCCCCACCACAGACGTCAAGCTAACTGGCCTATAGTTTCCTGTTTTCTGCCTCCCTCTCTTCTTGAATAGAGGGGTTATATTTACCACTTCCCAGCCTAATGGAACCTGTCCAGAATCGAGGGAATTTTGGAAAATTAACACCAACGCACCTACTACCTCATTAGCCACCTCTGTTCAGACCCTAGGATGAAGTCCATCAGGACCCAGAGACTTGTCAGCCCACAGCTCCATCAGTTTGCTCAGTACCCTAGTAGTAACTGTAATTTCACCAAGTTCCTCCCTCCCTTCCACCTCCCGATTTACAGCTATTACTGGAATGTTTTTTGTATCCTCTACAGTAGAGACATAAGCAAAATATTTGTTCATTTCATTCACTTCCTTATTATCTATTAACTCCCCATTCTCACTCTCTAGAGAGCCAACACTCACTCTTTTCCTTTTTAAATACCTCTGTAGAAACTCTTGCTATCCGTTTTTACATTTCTAGCTAGCTTCCTCTCATACTCTAATTTCTTTCTCTTGATTAACCTTGTAAGCATTCTCTGCCGTTCTCCCTATTCTGGTGTTAGGAAATAGAGATAGTTTAAGTAAGTTGCGTGTGTGTTTGGGTGTTAAGAATGAGTTTTAGCTTGAATGTTAAGTTTGATTTGTATTTCTGCATTTGTGTTAGGGAATGAAGTGAAGTTTTAGTTTCACTTTAAAAGCTGCCTGCATTTTTAATTAAGATTTTATTACTCTTGAAGGGGTATTAAAGCAAATAAGGTTTAAAAAAATAACTGTGCTGTTGCCTAGCAACAGGAGTCCAGAGAGAGGGACTCACAGAAACAGAAAACTAGAAAAGCAGTTTCAGTTCAGTGGAAGCCAGGATCCCAGAGAGGCTGGACAGCAGAGGGACAGATAGCAAGTCCCAAACTAAAGTTGAAGCCAGTTGCCAGGAGAAGCAGGGCAGAAGAAGCAGGTTCCAGAAACTAAAGACGAAAGTCCTCAAATCTAGGGGAGTGGAACAGGAAAGGCCCCAAGAGGGCAGTTAGGTCAAAGGACAAATACAGGAACCTAAAACAGGTCCTGTTCTGTGAAAGTGAAAGTAAGGATCAGCGAGGAAGGCTCCAAGGTTCAGGAGAAGAAAGCTGCAGCAAGCAGACTTGAATAAAATAGGAGCTGGAAGGTCCAAAGTGACAGCTGAAGGTCTGTAGCTCTTTACGATGGGCATGTTACTGGTGTTCTGCAGGCAGGGCTGAGTCAGCGAGAGAGCGTGCGTGGAAGAAAGCTTGAATACATGTGCTGATCCAGGGGAGAGGAACATCGGAATGAGAGTTGGAGACCCTGGAGGTGGAACTTTGTGGAAGGTGTCTGAGAGAAAGCGTCGGTTTGGGACGAGATTCCAGAGCATGTTCTATGAGTTCAGCAGTTGATTCCTGTGACTCTTTAGCAGCCATTCTCCAAATATCCATACAAAAAACAATTAGGATCTATCAAACCGAGTTTCTCCCTAAGACATGGTTTGTCCAGCGGTAACATCAGCAGCAACACTGACCAGTCATCTGACCTGCCATTCATCTTTCTGCAGATAAATGCTTTTGCCTTAAGGTGAATGCTTTCCCTACCTTTAGTAAACCTAGGATGTTGTGAACCACAGATGGTGGGTCCTCCCTTTAGAATTTGTAGTAGGAATGTACTTTTATGTATTCTGAAATATGCCCTTCAATGTCTGCCACAGCTTCTCTACTGATATATCCACTAACCTAGTATCCCAGTTCACTTCAGCTAGCTCTGCTTTCATGCCCACATAGTTGCCCTGATTTAAGTTTAAAATACTTGTCTTAGGCCCACTCTTCTCTCTTTCAGACCGGATGTAAAATTCAATCATATTGTGGTTGCTGCTACCTTTACCTGAGGTTGTTAATTAATCCTGTCGCATTACACAATGCTGAGTCCAATAAAACCTGCTCTCTGCTTGTTCCAGTACGTGCTGCTCCAAGAAGCTATCTTGAAAACTACATAGCAACAGACCCATCCAACACCAGTACAGTACCCCAGTGTTATACAGTGACAGACCCATCCCCACCAGTACTGTATCCCAGTGTTACACAGTGACAGACGCATCCCCACCAGTACTGTACCCCAGTGTTATACAGTGACAGACCTGTCTCCACCAGTACTGTACCCCAGTGTAACACAGTGACAGACTTGTCCCCACCAGTACTGTACCCCAGTGTTACAGTGACAGACGCATCCCCACCAGTACTGTACCCCAGTGTTATACAGTGACAGACCTGTCTCCACCAGTACTGTACCCCAGTGTTACACAGTGACAGACCTGTCCCCACCAGTACTGTATTCCAGTGTTACACACTGACAGACCCATCCCCACCAGAACTGTACCCCAGTGTTATTCAGTGACAGACCCATTCCCACCAGTACTGTACCCGTGTTATACAGTGACAGACCTGTCTCCACCAGTACTGTACCCCAGTGTTATACAGTGACAGACCCATTCCCACCAGTACTGTATCCCAGTGTTATACAGTGACAGACCCATCCCCACCAGTACTGTACCCCAGTGTTACACAGTGACAGAGCTGTCTCCACCAGTACTGTACCCCAGTGCTATAAAGTGACAGACCCATTCCCACCAGTACTGTACCCCAGTGCTATAAAGTGACAGACCTGTCCCCACCAGTACTGTACCCCAGTGTTACACAGTGACAGACTTGTCCCCACCAGTACTGTACCCCAGTGTTATACAGTGACAGAGCTGTCTCCACCAGTACTGTACCCCAGTGCTATAAAGTGACAGACCCATTCCCACCAGTACTGTACCCCAGTGTTACACAGTGACTCAGAACATTCAGGCTCAGGTCCGGATGTGAAGCCTCACACATTCGAACTGGTTGCTGAGACTCACCGCTTGAGCTCGGCGATCAGAGACTGGCCTTCCTGGTGGGCGGTCCGGAGGAGGGAGCCGGGTGAAACCTGGTGCTCCTGCCACCCACTCAGCTGGTGAGAAAGGGGCAGAACAAGGCGAACAAGCCTGTTTCCCTCTCCCTTACCCTCACCTCGAGACACACAGCACACCTGTAATGAGTCCGTCCGGGTTTGGGAGTGTGAAGAACGTCAATGGAAACAATCTAGTTGTTAACATTCTCGGCAGAATATAATTCGTCAAAAGCGCACAGAAAACAAACCTGTGAAGAGAGCGAGAGGTAGAAACGTAATTCCATTGGGTTCGCTGAGATCCGGGGAGAGGAACAGGATATCAGAGAGTGTGTCCCTCTTGATCCTGATAAAACCATCTGTATTCTCCAGCCATGGCTCCGGGCATTCCACTCTCACTCCCGGGTCTGAAGATCGCGGGTTAGAGTCCGCTCTAGAGGCCCGAGCACAAAAACTCTGGGCCGAGGGAGTGCTGCACTGCTGGAGGTGCTGTTTTTTTGGATTTGAAGTTAAAGCCCAGGCCCTCTGTGATGGATCTAGAAACTCCCACTGCTCCTATTTGGATGAAGAGCAGGGGGAGTTCAGCCCGGTGTCTAAACATCACAGAAAACAGAGGAACTGGGTCATTAGCACATTGCTGATTGCAGGAGCTTGCCTTGACCAAACTGGTTGCACAATTCCTACACTACAACTGGGACTCCATTTCCAAAGTATGTCTTTGGTTGTAATACCCGTTTTTAACATCCCGAGGCTGTGAAAGAAGCTACAGAAATGCAACTTTTTCCTCTCTGGTTCCTTACAACAGACTCATCGCTAATAGTTTCCTACCTTCATGTGGTCGACTGGTGTCCGCCTGGGGTGTTCATCCTCCCTGGGATTTCTCACCTCTCATCCAAATGGTTGCTTGTCGTTTGTCATAAAGAAGCCTAGACAGGAAATGTTAGCACAATACTGGATAGTGACAGAACTTCACCATCAAACCAGATGCTGTTCCCACTCACCACCACACAGGAGACACTGGGCAGTGATAAGGAGCAGTATTCTCTACTGACGTTAATCCAGCTCCCTCACACTGTCAGTCAGTAACCCCTCTCCCCCCAGCTGCCTGTCTTACTGACTGTATCTCTACTGATGTTAATCCTGCTCCCCATCACTATCACTCAATAACCCCTCTCCCCCCAGCGCCCTGTGTTACTGACTGTATCTCTACTGATGTTAATCCCATTCCCTCACACTGTCACTCAGTAACCCCTCTCCCCCAGCACCGTGTTACTGACTGTATCTCTACTGATGTTAATCCCATTCCCTCACAGTCACTCAGTAACCTCTCTCTCCCCAGCACCCTGTGTTACTGACTGTATCTCTACTGATGTTAATCCAGCTCCCTCACACTGTCACTCAGTAACCCCTCTCCCCCCCAGCACCCTGTCTTACTGACTGTGTCTCTACTGATGTTAATCCTGCTCCCCATCACTGTCACTCAGTAACCCTCTCCCCCCAGCGCCCTGTGTTACTGATGTTAATCCATCTCCCTCACACTGTCACTCAGTAACCCCTCTCCCCCCAGCGCCCTGTGTTACTGATGTTAATCCAGCTCCCTCACACTGTTGAGCAGAATAATACAAACAAAAACGACGACAGCAAATATTTCAGGCAGTTGTTGAAGAGTTGCTGACTTCCCTTCACACCCAGCACCTCCCAGTCAGGTCGGCTTGAGGTTCGGGCTCCGCGGGAGTTGGGGGTCCGGCCGCGTTGCCTCACCAGCCGCTTGCCCCGCACCCCTGGACTCAGCAGTGCCGGGGACTCCATCGCTGACTGTTCGCACAGGCAAAGCAGCGGGGACCGTTAGCAGGAATGGTGCTGCCCCATTCACCCCGGGGCCCAATCCTTAACCCACGCCCCCCGCGCAACATGGGATGGAGGGGGGGGCGGTCGCTGGGAAGGCTGGGGCCTGTGCCTGGGCACATCTCCAACATCACAGCCCTTCCCGGAAACAAGGCACTGTACAAAGAACACTCCCCCTCCAAAGCAAAATTATAAGATGTAGTTTATTTATTTACAACCTTTTTTTAAGAAATAGGATGCTTCGAATATAAACCCTTTTTAAAAACTCTGCGTTACTTCTTAAGAATCCAGTCTCTTGCAACGGTGAGAAAGGCTTTTTTTTTTCTTGTTTTTTTGCAAGTTCGCATTTCCTGATTAATTGTCTTTTTTTTTTCTTCTCTCTCTCTCTCTCTCTCTCTCCCTCTCTCTCTTTCTCGCACACTCTGAATGAAGTTCTCAGATCAGTTTAACCTCTGCGGAATGGTGCTGGGCTCACAGTCTGTTTAACACAGTGGCCGCTCACTCGCTCGCCCGTGCTCGCTCTCTCTCTCTCTCTCTCTCGCTCGCTCGCTCTCCCTCCTGGTCTCCGGGACACGTGCAGCTTCGGGAACAGTCACTTTCTCCTGGCTCTGTGGGTGTGTGTGTGTGTTTGCTTTGTTTTCTCTTCTTCCTAAATTCCGAGGGTAGACTTGTGGGGTCAGCGCCAGGTGCCGTGGGCACGCTTCTCTGTCTCTCGCCGGTGACCCCCCCCGCGCTCAGTCGCTGTCCGAGCCGACCGCAGACGAGCCTTTCCTTTTCCTCTTGGGCTTGGGTTTCGCATCTTCCTCTTCCTGCCGCAGATAGAGAGAGAGAGAGAGAGAGAGTCAGGACAGTCAGGTCGGCCGCAGGAACAAAAACCAGCCCCCACCCCTGCCCCCTGACCCCTGCCCCAGCGATGCCACCGCCGGCCCCCTTCAGCCTCTCTCCTCCCCCCGCCACACCCCTGCCCCCTGACCGCTGCCCCCTGCCCCAACTGGAGCTCAAGCCTGAGCTGCACAGATTTCTGATCGACAAGGGGGTCGAGGGTTATGAGGGGTGGACAGTAAAGAGGGGTCGAGGGTTATGAGGGGTGGGCAGTAAAGCGGGGTCGAGGGTTATGAGGGGTGGACAGTAAAGAGGGGTCGAGGGTTATGAGGGGTGGGCAGTAAAGAGGGGTCGAGGGTTATGAGGGGTGGGCAGTAAAGAGGGGTCGAGGGTTATGAGGGGTGGACAGTAAAGCGGGGTCGAGGGTTATGAGGGGTGGGCATTAAAGCGGGGTCGAGGGTTATGAGGGGTGGACAGTAAAAGAGGAGTTGAGGCCACAATCAGACCAGTCCCGGCCTTACTGAACAGGCTGAAGGGGACCACATCGCTCACTCCTGCTCCTAACTCTTATCTTTCCTGTGATTATCTTCCTCGACGCTGCGCAGTCTGTTACACCCTCATCCTTCCCCAGGGCAGGTAGAAACAGGACAACCACCAGGACAGAGCAGAAGGAAATGGGGAGGAGGTGGAACCCGTCACCCCCGGGGGAGAAGCTGGAACCCGTCACCCCCGGGGGAGAAGCTGGAACCCGTCACCCCCGGGGGAGAAGCTGGAACCCGTCACCCCCGGGGGAGAAGCTGGAACCCGTCACCCCCGGGGGAGAAGGCGGAACCCGTCACCACAGGGAGCGGTTGAGATAAATCACAGAGATGTATTTGAGGGGGAAGCTGGATTAACACGAGGTAGGAAGGTTTAGAAGGATCTGGCGATATGGAAAGGGGAGGGGGAGGGGGAGGCGGTCAGAAGATGAACAGGGGATGGGACAAGGTTTATGTGGAGCACGGAGCAGAGGGGCCGAATGGTCTGTTGGTGTGTTGTGTCTCTGCGCACAGCCGTCCCCCTGGCCCTGCTCAGCTTGGCTCCCCCACTAGTTATGAGGGGGGGGGTGGGTGACTTACTGATCCGCTAGTTATGGAGGGGGAGTGGGTGGGGGAGGTGGGAGTGGGTGGGGAAGTGGGGGGCAGGTTGCAGTGGGGGTGGGGATGAGGGTTGGGGGGGTGATGGGGGTGGGGGGTGGCAGGGGTGGGGTGGGGGTGGCGGGGGAGGGGCTGCGGCAGGGGGCGTGGGAGGGGCTGCGGCAGGGGGCGGGGGAGGGCCTGCGGCAGGGGGCGGGGGAGGGCCTGCGGCAGGGGTCAGGGGGGCGGGAGGAGCTGGGGTCAGGAGGCGGGGTGGGGGAGGGGCTGGGGCAGTGGGTGGGGGTGGGGGAGGGGCTGCGGCAGGGGGCGGGGGAGGGGCTGGGGCAGGGGTCAGGGGGTGGGAGGAGCTGGGGTCAGGGGTCGGGGGCGGGAGTGGGGGAGGAGCTGGGGTCAGGGGTCAGGAGGCGGGGTGGGGGAGGGCTCGGGCAGTGGGTGGGGGTGGGGGAGGGGCTGGGGCAGGGGGCGGGGCAGGGGGAGGGGGAGGAGACTCACCGATCCGCTGCTGGATGAGGAGTCCTCGTCGTTCCCGATGGGCTGTGAGGCGTTCTTCCGGCTCCGGGGGCTGGAGGCGGCCGTTTTGCGCCGACTTCGGGACGGCTTCGAGGAATCTTCGTAATCGTCGGCCAGAGCGAAGAGGTCACTGAACCTGCGGAGTGAAGGGGTGCAGAGGATCACATGGTGTCCGCATCACAGGGACACACCCCCAGGACAGCGCCCCCTCACCCCAGGACAGCGCCCCTGGGACACGCCCCTTCAGCCCAGGGACACGCCCCCTGATCCCAGGACACGCCCCTTCACCCTGGGGACACACCCTGGGACACGCCCCCTCACCCCAGGACACGCCCCCTCACCCGGGACACACCCCTGGGACACGCCCCTTCAGCCCAGGGACACACCACGTCACCCAGCTCACGCCCCCTCTCCCAGGACACACCCCCAGGACACGCCCCTTCACCCTGGGGGGACACGCCTCCTCACCCCAGGACACGCCCCTTCACCCCGGGACATGCCCCTTCAGCCCAGGGACACGCCCCCTGATCCCAGGACACACCCCCAGGACACCCCCCTTCACCCCCAGGGACACACCCCTTCACCCCAGGGACACACCCCCTCAGACACGCCCCTTCAGTCTAGGGACACCCCCAGGACACGCCCCTTCAGCCCTGGGACACGCCCCCCTCCCCAGGACACCACCCCCTCGGGACACTCACGCCCCTCGGGACACTCACGCCCCTCCCCACCGGACACACACAGCCCACCCTCCCCAACAGATGCAGAGACAGAGACGACCCGGCAGGACAATCGGACACGGCGATGAGGAACCGGCTCATCTCTTTCTCCTCCCAAGCCCTGCTTAGTGAAGCCTCTCCCAGCCCACCAACCCCTCCTGTATTGCTGGTCCTCCAGCTGGGGGAGCTCCTGTACAGCTCAGTGACTGAGTGCAGTCTGCACAACCCCACTGTTTACTGCTTTCCAGCCTTTACCACAGAACACAGAAGAGTTACGGTGCAGAAAGTGGCCACTCAGCCCATCATGTCTGCGCCAGCCCAAAAACAGAGAAAAAATAAACTAGCCGCTCACTTTAATCCCATTTCCAGCCCCTGGTCTGTAGCCTCACAGGTTCAGATGCAGATCCAAGTGTCTTTTAAATGAGTTGAGTGTTTCAGCCTCAACCACTGACTTAGGCTGTGAATTCCAGACGCCCACCACCCTCTGGGTGAAAAAGTTTTTTCTGTTGCTGTCCCACCTCCAGAGGCTTCAGTGCAAAATCGCCATCAACATCCTGGGGGCCTGTCACAGGGTCAGTGCTGAGGGAGCGCCGCACTGTCAGAGGGTCAGTACTGAGGGAGTGCCGCACTGTCAGAGGGTCAGTAGAGGGAGTGCCGCACTGTCAGAGGGTCAGTACTGAGGGAGTGCTGCACTGTCAGAGGGTCAGTAGAGGGAGTGCCGCACTGTCAGAGGGTCAGTACTGAGGGAGTGCCGCACTGTCAGAGGGTCAGTACTGAGGGAGTGCCGCACTGTCAGAGGGTCAGTAGAGGGAGTGCCGCACTGTCAGAGGGTCAGTACTGAGGGAGTGCCGCACTGTCAGAGGGTCAGTACTGAGGGAGTGCCGCACTGTCGGAGGGTCAGTACTGAGGGAGTGCCGCACTGTCAGAGGGTCAGTACTGAGGGAGTGCCGCATTGTCAGAGGGTCAGTACTGAGGGAGCGCCGCACTGTCAGAGGGTCAGTACTGAGGGAGTGCCACACTGTCGGAGGGTCAGTACTGAGGGAGTGCCGCACTGTCGGAGGGTCAGTACTGAGGGAGTGCCGCACTGTCAGAGGGTCAGTACTGAGGGAGTGCCGCACTGTCGGAGGGTCAGTACTGAGGGAGCACTGCACTGTCAGAGGGTCAGTACTGAGGGAGCGCCGCACTGTCAGAGGGTCAGTACTGAGGGAGTGCCGCATTGTCAGAGGGTCAGTACTGAGGGAGTGCCGCACTGTCAGAGGGTCAGTACTGAGGGAGTGCCGCATTGTCAGAGGGTCAGTACTGAGGGAGTGCCGCACTGTCGGAGGGTCAGTACTGAGGGAGTGCCACACTGTCGGAGGGTCAGTACTGAGGGAGTGCCGCACTGTCGGAGGATCAGTACTGAGGGAGTGCTGCACTGTCAGAGGGTCAGTACTGAGGGAGTGCCGCGCTATCGGAGGGTCAGTACTGAGGGAGTGCCGCACTGTCGGAGGGTCAGTGCTGAGGGAGCGTCGCACTGTCGGAGGGTCAGTACCGAGGGAGTGCTGCACTGTCGGAGGGTCAGTACTCAGGGAACGCCGCACTGTCGGAGGGTCAATGCTGAGGGAGTACCGCACTGTCGGAGGGTCAGTACCGAGGGAGTGCTGCACTGTCGGAGGGTCAGTACTGAGGGAACGCCGCACTGTCGGAGGGTCAGTACTGAGGGAGTGCCGCACTGTCGGAGGGTCAATGCTGAGGGAGTGCCGCACTGTCAGAGGTGCCATCTTCCAGGTTAGGCATCAAACAGAGGCCCCAGTTTGACCACTTGTGATGGTGTAAAGAATTCCACAGCCTGTATGTTGAAGAGGGTGGGGACAGCTTTTCCCCAGTCTCCAGATGCCAACATTTATCACTCGAAGTTCAATATAAACTGATGATCTGAGTCACCATTACTTTGCCTTTTGTGGGATCTTGCTGCACGCAAAACAGCTGCTGGGTTTTCTACATTACAACATTGTTCCTCAATCAAACACTGCACAGGCTGCCCAGTGCCTCTGGGCTGACCTGAAACTGTGAAAGGCGCTGTATAAACAATCATTCTGGTTCTGAGAACACAGAACAATCACTTGATCTGGGGAGGAACACACTGCTTTGTTTCAGTGGACAATAATCTATTCAGTTATACTGCAGGGTTGGGGTGGTGTGGGGGTAGGAGGGTTAGGTACCAGCTGACGTATATGGACACATATGTGCACACAGACACGCACACACACCCCCACAGAAGCACACACACAGACAAGCACACACACAGACACGCACACACAGACACAGTCACACACACAGACACACACACAGACACACAATCACAGTCACACATACAGACACAGTCACACACACAGACACAGGCACAGTCACACACAGACACACACACAGACACAGTCACACAGACGCACACAAACAGATACACACAAACAGACACACACACACAGACACATACAGACAGACACATACAGACAGACACACACAGACACAGTCACACACAGGCACAGACACACTCTCACACACACAGTCACAGTCACACACACAGACACAGTCACACACACAGACACAGTCTCTCACACAGACACAGTCTCTCACACACACAGACACAGTCTCTCACACACACAGATACACACAAACAGATACACACAAACAGACACACACATACAGGCAGACACAGAAACACAGACACACACACAGACAGACACACACACACACAGACATACAGAGAGACACACAGAGAGAGACACAGAGAGACACACAGACACACACAGGTACACACACACAGACACACACACCCACACAGACACCCACAGACACACAGACACACACACCCACACAGACACCCACAGACACACACACAGACACAGATACACACAGACACAAAGACACGCACACACACAGACACACACACACACAGACACAGAGACCTGCGCCAGGCCCGTAACTAACTGATGGCCAGATTTTTTTCACAGAAAGAACATTTAAGAGTTGAAAGGCAGGACAGGGAGGAACGTCAGCTGATGCCCCGTTGTCTGGGCAACTGGGATGACCCTTGAACTCAGCGCCGGCACAGTCGGTCACTGAGGCTGGAGCTCGCCTGCTGCTTGGCCGTCTAGACGCGATGCCAGCCTCCAGCTGTGACCAGTGTCTCGGCTGGGAACACACACCCGCATTCAGAGAAACCCCTCCACCCACAACAACAACTCTTTTCCCCATTCACACTGCGCCGGGGCTACAGAGAGAGAGAGAGGGATCTCGGAAAGTACAAGCTAACGGGACAGTAAAGGGGTGTGTCAGGGTGGGGCGGAGGGCTGGAAAACTAAAGCAAGTCTCTCAGAGCCCCCAGCGAGGCCCCGTCTGGGGTAACTGCACTCAGATTCTGGCCAATGCACCTCAGGGGGGTGGACATGAGCTGTGGGGCAGGCGCAGGACATATTCACCAGCATGGTACCGAGCTGGGGGGGCGGTAAAGGGGTTTAATGATGGGGGGGGTGGTGCAGATCGCACAGGCTGGACTTGTATCCTCCCCACCCCGAGTGTAGAGCACTGAGGGGTGACCTCGAGGTGTTTGAGGCTGGCGAAGGGATTTGATAGGCAGGTTGAGGAGAAACTATTGGGGCTGGTGGAGGGGGAGGGGGGGAAGGGGAGAGACGGGGTGAGGGGGAACGGGAGGGGGGGGTGGAGGGGGAATGGGTGGGGGGGTGGAGGGGGAACGGGAGGGGGGGTGGAGGGGGAATGGGAGGGAGGGGGAGGGGGGGGTGGAGGGGGAATGGGAGGGGGGTGGAGGGGGAATGGGAGGGAGGGGGAGGGGGGGTGGAGGGGGAACGGGAGGGGGGTGGAGGGGGGAATGGGAGGGGGGTGGAGGGGAACGGGAGGGGGGTGGAGGGGGAATGGGAGGGAGGGGGAGGGGGGGTGGAGGGGGAATGGGAGGGGGGTGGAGGGGGAACGGGGGGGTGGAGGGGGAATGGGAGGGAGGGGGAATGGGAGGGGGGTGGAGGGGGAGTGGAGGGGGAACAGGAAGGGGGGTGGAGGGGGAACGGGGGGGGGTGGAGGGGGAATGGGAGGGAGGGGGAGGGGGGGTGGAGGGGGAACGGGAGGGGGGTGGAGGGGGAACAGGAGGGGGGTGGAGGGGGGAACGGGGGGGGAGGGGGGGTGGAGGGGGAACGGGAGGGGGGTGGAGGGGGAACAGGAGGGGGGTGGAGGGGGAACGGGGGGGAGGGGGGTGGAGGGGGAACGGGAAGGGGGTGGAGGGGGAATGGGAGGGGAGGGGGAGGGGGGGGTGGAGGGGGGGTGGAGGGGGAATGGGAGGGGAGGGGGAGGGGGGGTGGAGAGGGAACGGGAGGGGGGGTGGAGGGGGAACGGGGGGGGGTGGAGGGGGAACGGGGGGAGGGGGGGTTGGAGGGGGAACGGGGGGCGGGGGTGGAATCCAGGGGAAGAAGGGGGTGGGGGTGGGGGGTGCAGAGCTTTCAAAATGGGAGCCAGGCCATTCAGACAGTGACGTCAGGGAGCGCGATGGGGAGTGGGAATCCGGAACATTCCACCCACCCCGCCAAACGCTGACTGGGGCCGAGGGTCAACTCCAAGTCTCCCAATGGGTTCGGGGGTCAAAGGTTACGGAACCAAGGCAGGCGGGTGGAGTTTCAGACACAGGGTCAGCCTCCAGCAAACAGGCTCCAGGGGCTGCCTGGCCTGGTCTTGTTTGGACGTTACACGAGATTCCCCTGTGCCGCACCCTCTGGGGGTAAATGAGGCCAGCCGTGGGGTATCACCGAGCTCCGAAATTAAGGCCCAGCTGCAGACAGTCCCCAGTTACCCAAGCCTGAACAGCATGGTCAAACACCCCCCTCTGGTGGACAGGTTCAGGCGGTGCGACCACCGCACTCAGAGAGACCCACCCCATCAACCCCGGAACTCACTTCATCTTGTGTGCCTCGTCGCAGCTTGCCTGCACGTGTTGAAGTGCCTGGAGGATCGGCGTCTGGGTGAAAACTGCCAGCAAGAAGTTTGGGGAGGAACAGAGAGATAAGATAGAGAAACACAGAGAGAGAGAGAGAGAGAGAGAGGGGTGGGGGAGAGAGGGAGTGAGACAGAGAGAGATGGAGAGAGAGAGAGAGAGAGAGAGAAAGAGAAAGAGGGGTGGGGGAAAGAGGGAGAGAGACAGACAGAGAGAGAGGGACAGAGAGAGAGGGACAGAGAGAGAGGACATTAGAGAAAGAGAGAGAAAGAGAACGTGAGAGAGAGATAGAGAACGAGAGAGAAAGGAACAGAGATAGAGAAACA
>JANJGN010000036.1:13473031-13760483 GCA_026770705.1 Isurus oxyrinchus | reverse complement strand
TAATGGGAAGGTGTAATAGGACAGTGTAATGGAGAAGAGTGTAATAGAGAGAGCCTAATGGGGAGAGTCTAACAGGGACAGTGTAATGAGGAGAGTGTAATGTGAAGTATAATGGGGAGATGTTACAGGATAGGATAATGGGGAAACTGTCATGAGTGGTGTAATTGGCTGGTGTAATAATGAGTGTGTAAGTGAAAGAGTGTAATGGGAAAGTGTAACAGGGAGGGTGTAACGTGGAGAGTGTAACATTGTGTAATAGGGAGAGTGTAATGGGGTGGTGTAAGGGGAGAGTGTAATGGGGTGGTGTAACGAGGAGAGTGTAACGTTGTGGTGTAACAGGGAGGGTGGAATGGGGAGAGTGTAACGTTGTGGTGTAACTGCAAGGGTGTAACAGGGAGAGTGTAATGGGGAGAGTGTAACGTTGTGGTGTAATGGAGAGTGTAATGGGGTGGTGTAACAGGGAGAGTGTAATGTTGTGCTGTAATGGGAAGAGTGTAACGTTGTGGTGTAACTGGAAGGGTGTAACAGGGAGAGTGTAACAGGGAGGGTATAAAGGGGACAGTGTAACAGGGAGGGTGTAACGGGGAGAGTGTAACATTGTGGTGTAACGGAGAGTGTAATGGGGTGGTGTAACGGGGAGAGTGTAATTCCTGCTTGTCGATAATACCAGCCTGAGGCCGGTGTATTACCATGGAGAGCTCCTACAATGGTTTACCTTCATTTCAATATCTCCTCGCAAATCAAGCTCGAAGCATCTGAACTCCTCCAGCACAGTCTTCGTGGCTGATGACATGTGGATCTTCAGGGCTGGAGAGGAGGAAACGCGACAGTGTTAAAGGAACTGCCTCCTTCTGGCGCTGCCCTCTCTGGCATTGCCCTCCTCGAGCACTGGTCCTGCCCATAACAGCCACTCCATCAAGGGTCCTTGCTTCACCCCAATCAGACGATGACCCAAACTCCTCTATTTCCCTGGGTGGAATTTTACACCAGCAGGATTTTACCTTCCTGCCGAAGCCAGTGAGGTTTAGAATGTCTCGCTGCATTTTACGGCCCCATCCCCATCCCCAACCCCACCAAAATGGGGCCGTAAAACTCTGCCCCTTGTCTCTGATCCATACTTACCTTCTGCCATATGCCCAGTTCTAACATCTCATCTTTCGGAGCGTCAGTACTGAGGGAGTGCTGCACTGTCAGAGGGTCAGTACTGAGGGAGCGCTGCACTGTCGGAGGGTCAGTACTGAGGGAGTGCCGCACTGTCAGAGGGTCAGTACTGAGGGAGTGCCGCACTGTCGGAGGCTGAGGGAGTGCCGCACTGTTGGAGGGTCAGTACTGAGGGAGCGCCACACTGTCGGAAGTGCTGTGTTTTGGATGAGAACTCAATCTGAGACCCCCCCCGGCCTCTTTGGTGGACATTAAAGGTTTCCACAGCCACCATGTTAGAGAGCAAAGTGACGACCTGCCCTTTATCCCGGAGCTGCTATTTATCCCTGCACCATCAACACAAAAGCTGGTTACCTGGTCTTTAGCACAGGGCTGTTTGTGGGATCTTGCTGTGTGAGAATTGTCTGCCACGTTTCCTACGTTACACCGGGGACCACACTTCACAAAGTGTTTCATTGCCTGCAAAGCGCTTTGGGACATGCTGGGGCGCTATGGAAAATTCTGGTTGTGTTTCCCAGGAAACCAAACAATGGCAGCAGACGGGCTGGGCAGTGGGAGCGGGCGGGGGGGGGGCGCGGTGTCTGGTGTGTTCAACCGGTGTGCCGTACCTTCACCGTTGGACTCCATGCGAGAGGCCGTGTTCACCGTGTCCCCGAACAGGCAGTAACGGGGCATCTTTAAGCCGACCACACCAGCACACACCGGCCCTGGGAACGGAAAGGAGGGGTTTGAGACTCGCCATCCTGGTCAGACACCCCCACCCTCCCCCCCAACCTCCCCCACTCCATCCCCCCCCACACCCCACCCCCCCCCCCCAACCCCCGCGACCCCCACCCCATAAAACCAATAGACAGGACTGTGAGGGGTCTCCACCTGCTCCCACGCCCTCCCACGGTGATACTGAGCCCCACACACCGGGTGGGGGGGTGGTGGAGATGACCAGAGCACTGCTCTATCGCGGACCCAGTGTCCGTTCGCACACATCGGAGTGAAGGGAAAGCTGCATGGTATGGGGCAAAGAGGCGCAGGAGCACTCCAAATCATAGAATGATCCTGCACTGAAGGAGGCCATTCAGCCCATTGTGCCTCTGCCAGCTCTTTGAAAGATCTATCCAATTAGTCCCACTGCCCCTCCCCTCCTCCGCTCTTTCCCCCCCTATCGCCCTGCAAATGTTTCCCCCCTTCGAGTATTTATCCAATTCCCCTCCCGCTTTGGAAAGTTCCTATTGAATCTGCTTCCGCCGCCCTTTCAGGCAGCGCCTTCCAGATCACAACAACTCGCTGTGTCAAAAAAAACAAATCCTCCTCATCTCCCCCTCTGGTTCTTTCCCCGATTCTCTTCAATCTGTGTCCCCCTCTGGTTACTGACCCTCCTGCCCAGTGGAAACAGTCTCTCCTTATTTACTCTGTCCAAACCCCTCTGGGCCTCCCCAGAGTCGGGCTCCTCACCCGTGTGGATTCCAATCCTCAGCCTCAGTTGTTGGTCCGGCCGATGACGTGTTTTGAACGTTTTGACTGCTTCGAGCAGAGCCAAAGACATCCGGGCCACCTCTCGTGCGTGGAGTTTCCCATTACGCTCGGGTAAGCCTGAGACCACCATGTAGGCATCACCAATCGTCTCAACCTAGCAGCGGCAGAGAGAGAGAGAGCGAGATAGAGAGGGACTCACCATAGTGAGGGAGAGAGGGGAGAAAGAGGCTCATTGTAGAGAGAGAGAGAGAGAGAGACAGACAGAAACTCACTGTAGAGAGAGAGAGAGAGAGGGAGAGACAGAAACTCACTGTAGAGAGAGAGAGAGAGAGAGGGAGAGACAGAAACTCACTGTAGAGAGGGAGAGAGAGAGGGAGAGACAGAAACTCACTGTAGAGAGGGAGAGACAGAAACTCACTGTAGAGAGAGAGAGAGAGAGGGAGAGACAGAAACTCACTGTAGAGAGAGAGAGAGAGAGAGGGAGAGACAGAAACTCACTGTAGAGAGGGAGAGAGAGAGGGAGAGACAGAAACTCACTGTAGAGAGGGAGAGACAGAAACTCACTGTAGAGAGGGAGAGAGAGAGAGGGAGAGACAGAAACTCACTGTAGAGAGGGAGAGAGAGGTAGAGAGAGACAGAAACTCACCATAGAGAGAGACAGACAGACAGAAACTCACCATAGAGAGAGACAGACAGACAGAAACTCACCATAGAGAGAGACAGACAGACAGAAACTCACCATAGAGAGAGAGAGTGGGAGCAAGATAGAGAGGGACTCACCGTAGAGAGGGAGAGGGGGGAGAAAGAGGCTCATTGTAGAGAGAGAGAGAGAGAGGGAGGGAGACAGAAACTCACTGTAGAGAGGGAGAGAGAGACAGAAACTCATCGTAGAGAGAGACAGAAACTCACCGTAGAAAGGCAGAGAGAGACAGAAAGACAGACAGAAACTCACCGTAGAGAGGGAGAGGGGAGAGAGAAACTCACCATAGAGAGAGAGAAAGAGAAAGAGAGAGACTCACTGTGGAGAGGAAGGGGGAAAGAGAAGGATGGAGAGAAGGGGTGGCAGCAAGAGGGAGGAAGAAAGGAGGGGACCGAAGAGGAGAGAGTAAGGGGAGAGAGTGGGGAGAGAGTGAATGGGAAAGAGAATGAGGGGGAAAGAGAGTAAGGGAGAGAGAGCGAGGGCGACAGAGTGAGGGGAGAGCCAGGAAGGAGGACATTGAGGGAGCAAGGAGAGTGAAGGGAGAGGGAGTGAGGGGAGAGAGTGAAGGGAGAGAGAGTGAGGGGAGAGACAGTGAGGGGAGAGAGAGTGAATGGAGAGGGAGTGAGGGGAGAGAGAGTGACACTGAGTGATTGAAGAGGAGAGAGCAAGGGAGGAGGATATTGAGGGAGCAAGGAGAGTGAGGGGAGAGAGAATGAGGGGAGAGAGCAAGGGAGAGAGAGAGAGTGAGACTGAGTGAGTGAAGAGGAGAGAGCAAGGGAGGGGGACGGTGAGGCAATGAGGAGAGCAAGGGAGAGAGTGAGGAAGAGACAGTGAGAGACGGAGACAGAAAGAAGTGGTGAGACAGATAGAGAGAGCAAGAGAGAGAAACGATGTAAAAAGGGATGGCGGAAGGATGGAGAGGAAATGGGAGGTGGGGCTGGAAGGGCGTTGGTTCTGTGATGAGGGGGTTTACCTTGTAAACATCAAAGTTGTCAATAATGGCGTCAAAACAGGTATAGAGATCATTGAGCAATGTCACGACCTGCAGCGAATCAGAGGAAAGGTTACTGGCAGGTTAGCAGCTGATCTCCGAAACATCCAGGATGGTACAAGCAGGACTGCGGGTCACATTGTCAACAAGGGCCCAGGAGCTGGGGGGGTGGGGGACAGAGACTGGGAGCTAGGGGCACGGAGGGGCACAGCCCAGAAGCTGGTCAGGGCACGGTCTGGGAATGGGGGTCCCGGCAGGAACAGGAGCTGGGATGGGGCCTCGGGCCACGACTGAGTGTTGCCAATTCCGATTAGGCACATCCCTGGACATCTCATCACAGGACCTCCCATCTCCAACTGCGCTGCCCCCAGGGCGACGTTGGTCGCCTGACATGTCAATCCTCACACGCCCTGCACTCCCACATTCAATCAGAAAACAAACTGATTCTTCATGACCCCAGTTGGATGATTCTTGGCTGTCAGTCAAGCAGCCTTTCTGCCTCCCCGCACCCCCCCCCACCCCCCCCCACCCCACCACCAACCCCCCCCCCCCCCCCCCCCCCCCCCGCCCCCCACCACCCACTGCCCATCCCCTGGCCATGTCCAAAATGACCAGAATGGTGCAGAGAGAATGAAAAGAAGCATTTTGATCGCTCCGATGATTTGTCCTTGCATCATGTTCTGGAAATTAATCTTATATCCCTGAAGACTCCAGGCCACTCTTAACCTCACCCACCGTTAATGGGGACAATTCACATGGACTGTTCTGGGGGTAAAAACCCAACTGGATTCCCTATCGCTTGAGTTCCAACCCCCATGTGCTTGACTCTTAGCTGCCCTCTGAAGTGGCCCTTGTGAGAGACAGCGTTGGAACAAATGGAGGAGCCAGAGGTTCAGGAAGGCAGCCCCATCACCATTCTCAGGGGCAACGAGGAGTGGACAATCAATGAGGGGTGATCTTATTGAAATGTACAAGACCCTGAGGGGACGTGACAGGGTAGATGTCGAGAAGATGTTTCCACTAGTGGGGAAACCTCGAACTAGGGGACATAGTTACAGAATAAGGGGACACTCATTTAGAACTGAGATGCGAAGGAGCTTGTTCTCTCAGAGGGTAGTGAATGTCTGGAATTCTCTACCCCAGAGAGTTGTGGAGGCTAGATCACTGGAAGTATTTAAAGAGGAGGTAGATAGATTTTTGAAATATTGGGGAGTTGAGGGCTATGAGGAGCTGGCGCGAAAGAGGAGCTGAGACCTGGGGCAGATCAGCCATGATCTTATTGAATGGCGGGGGCAGGCTTGAGGGGCCGAATGGCCTACTCCCTCTCCCTGTTTCTTATGTTCTTACGCCAGCCTCGGCAGTGAGCGCTCCCACGTCCCGGGAATGACAAGGACGGTTTGCTGGGCACCCCCCCCACCGATTTGGCGACTTGCTGGTTACCTGCATTGGGGTACTCTCTGCAGACATGGCTGTGAAGCCCACAATGTCGCTGAAGTAGATCGTGACACTGTCGAAGGCCTCAGCTTGGACCGTCTCCCCTCTCTTCAGCTGCTCAGCCACGGAGCTGGGAAGAACAGAAGGTCAGGTTATCAGGTCATCATCCCACCAATGGCGGCCGTGCCTTAAGCTTTGGGATTCCCTCCGGAAACCTTTCCGCCCCTTTCTCTCTCTCTCCCTCTCTCTCCTCGAAGACTCTCCTTAAAACTGACCTCTTTGACTGAGCTTTGACCCTTGTATCTCCCTACGTGGCTGGTTCAATATTCATCCATTTTCCATTCCCCCATCGTCATCACCTCATCCAAAACTCGGCTGTCTGTGTCCTGCCTTGTGCCAAGTCCTGCCTGCTCATCACCCACCCTGCGCTCGCTGACCTACACTGGCTCCTCGTCTTCGTTTTAAAATTCTCACACTGTTTCCAAATCCCTCCGTAGCCTCGCCCCCACCACCTACCACCACCCCCCACTTATCCTCCGGTCCTACGACCCTCCGAGATCTCTGCCCTCCTCCAACCCCGCCCTCTGTTGCGTCCCCCCTTTTTATTCGCTTGCCCATTGGCAGCCGTATCTTCGACGATGTGAGCCTGGCAGCGCCTGCTGTCCTCAGCTGGTCCGCAAGTGACGCCGGAATCTCCGGCAGCCTGACACACCCAACGCAGAGCGGCCGCCAGGAACAACGCCGGGGGCGATGGAGGAGAACAGGCAAAATGTGACAGTCTCCCCCGGCTCAAGGGCTGCAAGCTGAGGAGAGGCCCGAATGTCCAGAATATCATTCTCGGTTTGATGGGCACCCCACGCAACTCCTTAAACATTCACTCCCTCCACCACACTCACACAGTGGCAGCAGTGCATACCATCTACAAGATGCACTGCAGCAACTCACACCTTCCCAGCCCGCGATCTCTACCACCTAGAAGGACAAGGGGCAGCAGACACATGGGGAACACCCACCACCTGGAAGTTCCCCTCCGAGCCCCTCACCATCCCGACTTGGAAACATATCGGCCGTTCCTTCACTGTCGCTGGGTCAAAATCCTGGAACTCCCTCCCGAACAGCACGGTGGGTGTACCTACACCACAGGGACTGCAGCGGCTCAAGAAGGCAGCTCACCCACCACCTTCTCAAGGGCAACTAGGGATGGGCAATAAATGCTGGGCCCAGCCAGTGACGCCCACATCCTGAGAATGGTTAACAGGAGCCAAGCTGGTTGCTCAAGTCAAACCCAGAGCTTTCGTTTGCTGAGAGAGTTTACTGACTTTGTTCAGTCTCATAACTCCACTCCAACACCCAGTGTCCCAGCTGTCACCGAGTTATATTAATTGAATTCAAATTCCACCAGCGGCTGTGGTGGAACTTGAACCTGTGCCCCCACAGCCTTAGCCTGGCCCTCTAGATTACTTGCCCAGTGACATTACCATCTCCCTCTGGATTGTCTCTTACTTTATGTGTTCAAAGAGCTTTGTTAAACAGTGCCCTTCACCTGCGTATCAACGTACCGTTGACAAGAATGAATAAATGGGGAGGGGAGGGGGAAGGGGGAGGTGCGGGGTACTTACTGTGGCAGGATCTGGTAGAGCAAAGCCTCAGCTTTCCGTTTCTCGTCCAGGTAAGCCTGTGTCCGGTCCTCCACCAGCTCCTCCAGGTTGTTGGCGTACTGTTCCATCCTCGACAGGAGGTTGTCCAGAATGTTGGAGCTGTTCTCCCTGAGGCATCAGACGGAGGGACAGTCAGACACAAACACGGGAAGGCAGGGCAGAGTCAGTCTGACCGGCAGTATGGCCGGAGCCATTATCCTCCGAGCCAAAGTTCTGTCCCGGAGCCACCGCTCTTCACTAGATTAAGCAATGTATTGGATGACGGGACGTGATGGAGGGTTGCAGAGACAAAGTGAGGAAACAGTGCGATGGGGGCAGGAAATTAGACAGAGGATACAGAGAAGCTGACACAACTGTGGCTGATCGAAGACAATGTGACAAGCGTGAGATTCTATGCTTAGGGGTCGAGGAAGACAAGTGGGAATATTTTCCAAATGGTGAAAACTAGGAGCCGTGGAGGAGCGAGGAGGTTCATGAGTCCAGGAACATAGGTCATTTAAAAAGCCCAGTGGACAGGTGCAAAAACAACATGAAAAGGGGGAACGGATCAGTGTCCTTTATCACAGGGGCCTGGGATACAAAGGGTGGGGGAAAGCGATGCTTCAGACACACACAGCCTTGGTCAGTGCCCATCTGGAGTAACTGTGGGGTCTGCAAGCCCCTCCTCAGGGTAGAGTGGCTTTGAAGGAGGTTCACCAGAATATGGCAGCTTAAAGAGTTAAATTACAAGGGCAGGTCAAACAGGCCCAGCCTTGTATTCCCTTGAGGGGTGATCTAATCGGGGGGTTTAATATGATTAAAGGATTCGATAGGGTCGATAGAGAGATACTATTTCCTCTGGTGGGGGCGAGGAGTCCAGAACAAGGGAGCAGAACCTGCAAATGAGAGCCAGGCCAGGAGACCCTCAGTACTGACCCTCCGACAGTACGGTGCTCCCTCAGCACTGATCCTCCAACAGTGCGGCGCTCCCTCAGTACTGACCCTTGAACAGTGTGACGTTCCCTCAGTACTGACCCTCCGACAGTACGACATTCCCTCAGTACTGACCCTCCGACAGTGTGACGTTCCCTCAGTACTGACCCTCCGACAGTGCGACGCTCCCTCAGTACTGACCCTCCGACAGTGCGGCGCTCCCTCAGTACTGACCCTCCGACAGTGCGGCGCTCCCTCAGTACTGACCCTCCGACAGTGCGGTGCTCCCTCAGTACTGACCCTCCGACAGTGCGGCGCTCCCTCAGTACTGACCCTCCGACAGTGCGACGTTCCCTCAGTACTGACCCTCCGACAGTGCAGCGCTCCCTCAGTACTGACCCTCCGACAGTGTAGCACTCCCGCAGTACTGACCCTCTGACAGTGCAGCACTCCCTCAGTACTGACCCTCTGACAGTGCGGCACTCCCTCAGTACTGACCCTCCGACAGTGTGGCGCTCCCTCAGTACTGACCCTCCGACAGTGCGGCGCTCCCTCAGTACTGACCCTCCGACAGTGCGGCGCTCCCTCAGTACTGACCCTCCGACAGTGCGGCGCTCCCTCAGTACTGACCCTCCGACAGTGCGGCGCTCCCTCAGTACTGACCCTCCGACAGTGCGGCGCTCCCTCAGTACTGACCCTCCGACAGTGCGGCGCTCCCTCAGTACTGACCCTCTGACAGTGCGGCACTCCCTCAGTACTGACCCTCCGACAGTGCGGCGCTCCCTCAGTACTGACCCTCCGACAGTGCGGTACAGCCGCACTGGTATGGCCAGTGTCATCCACAAACCACTATTGAAAGTAAAGGTTGTTGGATTGAATTTGGCAATGGCCATCTCGGCGATTCCACAAACTGATTCAGGGTAAGACAGCCGGCTCGGCGAATTGCCCAGCCTCGTGGATCTGAAATGAAGGATGAATATCCAGGAGTGAGGGGCTTTGATACCCATGGAATGGTGCCTAAGGGCGGGACAGCAGGTAAGGGGATTGCAGCCAATGAGACAGGGGAGCCGGTTAAGTGAGCCTCCTTTGCCTCCAGTGCCCAGACCCACCTGTTCAACTTGCGGAGGAGGATCTTGATCTGGTTGAAGTCGGGCCTCTCAAGGGTATCTTCAGCCCAGCATCGCTGCATGAGCAGGCTCACCTCCTCCACTTGACAGCTCAGGCCCGTGCTGGGGCGAAAGTGCGGCCACTGATCACTCTTCACCTTTTCAATAATTTCTGATGGAGTGGGCAACAGACCAAACAGCGTCACCGAGCGAGGCTGGAGGTCAAGTGTTCATCATTGCAAAGTACAGCTTTAACCCGTGGGTAAATCATCGCTCAGTATCTACCTCCATCGCCTCAAGTGATCAATTGGAGGCAGCCGTGGTCCAATGGGTTGCTCGCCCTCCCTCAACTCTCCAGCAGGAGCTCATGAGTTCAAGTCTGACTCCCGAGTCTTGACTTAATCCAGACTGACCACCATTCCCTAGTAAGTATCAGTGTGTGTGGGACCTGTACCCCAGTGAGAGTCTGTGTGTGGAACCCGTACCCCAGTGAGAGTCAGTGTGTGTGGGACCCATACCCCAGTGAGAGTCAATGTGTGTGGGACCCGTAGCCCAGTGGGAGTCTGTGTGTGGAACCCGTACCCCAGTGAGAGTCAGTGGGTGTGGGACCTGTACCCCAGTGAGAGTCAGTGTGTGTGGGACCCGTACCCCAGTGAGAGTCAGTGTGTGTGGGACCTGTACCCCAGTGAGAGTCTGTGTGTGGAACCCGTACCCCAGTGAGAGTCAATGTGTGTGGAACCCGTACCCCAGTGAGAGTCAGTGTGTGTGGGACCTGTACCCCAGTGAGAGTCTGTGTGTGGAACCTGTACCCCAGTGACAGTCAGTGTGTGTGGGACCTGTACCCCAGTGACAGTCAGTGTGTGTGGGACCTGTGCCCCAGTGTGAGTCATTGTGTGTTGGACCCGTACCCCAGTGAGAATCATTGTGTGTGGGACCCGTAGCCCAGTGAGAGTCAGTGTGTGTGGGACCCGTACCCCAGTGAGAGTCAGTGTGTGTGGGACCCGTAGCCCAGTGAGTGTCAGTGTGTGTGGGACCCGTACCCCTGTGAGAGTCAGTGTGTGTGGGACCTGTACCATCTCCGGGATCGTTGTTCACCGAGGGCTGTGAAGGGCTGATGTGCCGAGTGCAGGAACATAACCGTAAAATAGGAAGAAAAGTAATTCCCAACTCAGCTCATTTCCAATCCCATTTTATACAACAATTTAAGAGTCATTTCAATTGCTTTGATAGGGTTGCATTCCCCCCGGTGAAACTCTATCTTCATCTCAACGGCTGCTGCTATCATTTCTAATTGAGTTGCAAAATGGGTTTTTATATTTTAAATTGCTACTGCTTCTTGCTCTTCAAAGGGCAATGCGCCCTCTCCATCAAAGTGAGACGGCTGGTTTCCCAAGCAGCACCCAGTGATGTTTATAAACCAGGGGAGTTAAAGGCAGAAACAGCCCTGGGGATGAATATTAAACACAAATGTTGTGACTCAAAATTTTGAGTTATAATTTCTGTGACTGCGGCTTCTCAGGCGTGGCCTAATGCGCCAGTCTGGAGTTGGCTGCCGCTTTGGGTGAGATTCTGAAGATACAACACCTGGTGAAAGCGCTGTTGCCTCAGGTAGAGGGTGAGCAGGAGTTGCTGGCAATGGCAGAATCACAACAGCTGCTTCCCTCAGCCCGTCCCCTGTAAAGGAGATGGAAATGGGGAGGATTCCCCTTCTCTAAAGCATCTTTCATTAGCTCAGGCCTCGCCTTTACAGCGAACAATGTGCCACCCCTGGGAGTGCGGCAGCCCATGCGGTGCACAGCACCTCCCACAAGCAGCCGTGAGATAATCCGCTGAAGTGATTGCTGGTTAAGGGGGTGAATATTGTCTCCACTACATTGCATTCCTAAGCTTCGTTTCAATGCGAAGGGAGATTCTCGGTCACCACACAGTTAACACAGCCTTACCTTTGGGGCTGAGATCTTGGCCCTCAATGTAGAAGGGTCCATTCCGCAGTCCTATCTCTTGCAGGATGATCCCGAAGCTGTACACGTCCCCTTTCTGAGTTCCTGTCGAGGGATTCTCCATCCTCAGGATCTCTGGGGCTGTCCATAGTTTCTCTATCACAGGAAACATGCAATGAGCTGACGGACAAAATCCCCTGAGATGGCTCCCTGCACACTCGGTGGACCGATGATGAGAGCTGAGTGCGCTGGGAGGGACGGGTTAATCTAGACCGAGGGTTCACAAAGCTCTCCACCGCTGGGTGTTTCATTCACCTCATGTCTGGGTCTGTTGTAGACTCATCGGTTGCTGGGATTAATCAGCAACTTCAGAAGGTTGGATCATGTGTCTCGAGGATGGTAGAAGGTTAGGGTTAGGGTAGAATCACACACACACTGACTCTCACTGGGATACAGGCCCCACACACACTGACCCTCACTGGGGTACAGTTCCACACACACTGACTCTCACTGGGGTACAGTTCCACACACACTGACTCTCACTGGGGTACGGGTCCCACACAAACTGACTCTCACTGGGGTAAGGGTCCCACACACACTGACTCTCACTGGGGTACAGTTCCACACACACTGACTCTCACTGGGGTACAGGTCCCACACACACTGACTCTCACTGGGGTACAGGTCCCACACACACTGACTCTCATGGGGTACGGGTCCCACACACACTGACTCTCACTGGGGTATGGGTCCCACACACACTGACTATCACTGGGGTACGGGTCCCACACACACTGACTCTCAGTGGGGTACAGGTTCCACACACACTGTCTCTCACTGGGATACGAGTCCCACACATACTGACACTCACTGGGGTACGGGTCCCACACACACTGACTGTCACTGGGGTACGGGTCCCACACACACTGACTCTCACTGGGGTACGGGTCCCACACATACTGACACTCACTGGGGTATGGGTCCCACACACACTGACTCTCACTGGGGTACGGGTTCCACACACACTGACTCTCACCGGAGTATGGGTTCCACACACACTGACACTCACTGAGGTATGGGTTCCACAAACACTGACTCTCACTGGGGTACAGGTCCCACACACTGACTCTCACTGGTGTACGGGTTCCACACACACTGACTCTCACTGGGGTATGGGTTCCACACACACTGACTCTCACTGGGGTATGGGTTCCACACACACTGACTCTCACTGGGGTACAGGTTCCACACGCACTGATTCTCTCTGGGATACAGGTCCCACACACACTGACTCTCACTGGAGTACGGGTTCCACACACACTGACTCTCACTGGGGTACGGGTTCCACACACTGACTCTCATGGGGTACGGGTCCCACATACACTGACTCTCAGTGGGGTACAGGTCCCACACACACTGACTCTCACTGGGGTACGGGTCCCACACACACTGACTCTCAGTGGGGTACAGGTCCCACACACACTGACTCTCACTGGGGTACGGGTCCCACACACACTGACTCTCAGTGGGGTACAGGTCCCACACACACTGTCTCTCACTGGGATACGAGTCCCACACACACTGACTCTCACTGGGGTACGGGTCCCACACACACTGACTATCACTGGGGTACAGGTCCCACACACACTGACTCTCACTGGGATACGGGTCCCACACACACTGACTCTCACTGGGGCACAGGTCCCACACACACTGACTCTCACTGGGGTATGGGTCCCACACACACTGACACTCACTGGGGTACGGGTCCCACACACACTGACTCTCACTGGGGCACAGGTCCCACACACACTGACTGTCACTGGGGTACAGGTCCCACACACACTGACTCTCACTGGGGTACGGGTCCCACACATACTGACACTCACTGGGGTATGGGTCCCACACACACTGACTCTCACTGGAGTATGGGTTCCACACACACTGACACTCACTGAGGTACGGGTTCCACAAACACTGACTCTCACTGGGGTACAGGTCCCACACACTCTCTCACTGGTGTACGGGTTCCACACACACTGACTCTCACTGGGGTATGGGTTCCACACACACTGACTCTCACTGGGGTATGGGTTCCACACACACTGACTCTCACTGGGGTACAGGTTCCACACGCACTGATTCTCTCTGGGGTACAGGTCCCACACACACTGACTCTCACTGGAGTACGGGTTCCACACACACTGACTCTCACTGGGGTACGGGTTCCACACACACTGACTCTCATCGGGTACGGGTCCCACATACACTGACTGTCAGTGGGGTACAGGTCCCACACACACTGACTCTCACTGGGGTACGGGTCCCACACACACTGACTCTCAGTGGGGTACGGGTCCCACACACACTGTCTCTCACTGGGATACGAGTCCCACACACACTGACTCTCACTGGGGTACGGGTCCCACACACACTGACGATCACTGGGGTACAGGTCCCACACACACTGACTCTCACTGGGGTACGGGTCCCACACACACTGACTCTCACTGGGGCACAGGTCCCACACACACTGACTCTCACTGGGGTATGGGTCCCACACACACTGACTCTCACTGGGGTACGAGTTCCACACACACTGACACTCACTGGGGTATGGGTCCCACACACACTGACTGTCACTGGGGTACGGGTCCCACACACACTGACTCTCACTGGGGTATGGGTCCCACACATACTGACACTCACTGGGGTATGGGTGCACACACACTGACTCTCACTGGGGTACGGGTTCCACACACACTGACTCTCACTGGAGTATGGGTTCCACACACACTGACACTCACTGAGGTACGGGTTCCACAAACACTGACTCTCACTGGGATACAGGTCCCACACACTGACTCTCACTGGTGTACGGGTTCCACACACACTGACTCTCACTGGGGTATGGGTTCCACACACACTGACTCTCACTGGGGTATGGGTTCCACACACACTGACTCTCACTGGGGTACAGGTTCCACACGCACTGATTCTCTCTGGGGTACAGGTCCCACACACACTGACTCTCACTGGGGTATGGGTCCCACATATACTGACACTCACTGGGGTATGGGTCCCACACACACTGACTCTCACTGGGGTACGGGTTCCACACACACTGACTCTCACTGGAGTATGGGTTCCACACACACTGACACTCACTGAGGTACGGGTTCCACAAACACTGACTCTCACTGGGATACAGGTCCCACACACTGACTCTCACTGGTGTACGGGTTCCACACACACTGACTCTCACTGGGGTATGGGTTCCACACACACTGACTCTCACTGGGGAACAGGTTCCACACGCACTGATTCTCTCTGGGGTACAGGTCCCACACACACTGACTCTCACTGGAGTACGGGTTCCACACACACTGACTCTCACTGGTGCACGGGTTCCACACACACTGACTCTCACTGGGGTATGGGTTCCACACGCACTGATTCTCTCTGGGGTACAGGTCCCACACACACTGACTCTCACTGGAGTACGGGTTCCACACACACTGACTCTCACTGGGGTACAGGTTCCACACACACTGACTCTCACTGGGGTACAGGTTCCACACACACTGACTCTCACTGGGGTACGGGTTCCACACACACTGACTCTCACTGGGGTACGGGTTCCACACACACTGACTCTCACTGGGGTATGGGTTCCACACACACTGACTCTCACTGGGGTATGGGTTCCACACACACTGACACTCACTGGGGTACAGGTTCCATACACACTGGCTCTCAATGGGGTACAGGTTCCATACACACTGACTCTCAATGGGGTTCAGATCCCATACACACTGACTCTCAATGGGGTACAGGTTCCACACACACTGACTCTCAATGGGGTACAGGTTCCATACACACTGACTCTCACTGGGGTACGGGTCCCACACAAACTAACTCTCACTGGGGTACAGGAAACACACACACTGACTCTCTCTGGAGTACGTCTTCCACACACACTGATTCTCACTGGGGTGCGTGTCCCACACAGTGAATCTCTGGGTTATGGAGGGTGGTTTATCATCTACATGTCCCTATGTTTTATCAGCACTCATCCCTTGCTAAAGGTGCTGACTCCTGCTGCGGGTTAACCTGACTGTGGTCAGTCTTACAGCCCATTCCGACTCTGCCCTGAGCTGACCCACAGGGAACTCACCAGCCAGACTCACTGGACAGTGTTCAGCAGTGAGAATGCTGCCCTGCCTTCCCTCTAAGCAGAAGGGCTGAGGGCAATTAAAGAGCGGAACAACTTAATGCTGACTGAGGCTTGACACTGGAAAAGCCACTGGTCTGAACGGCTCAGTATCACACCCGACGAGAGTCTTTAATAACTCAGGCAGGAGGAGGCACACCAAGTGTGGAGCACTGAAGCAGACCATTTGGCCCAACTGCTTTATCCTGGCCCTTCATCTCATCCCATCACCACATCTTTCTAAATTTTCCCCCTCATATCTTTATCCAGGTTTCCCCCCTTCAATCCATATCTGCTATTCATCTCGACCACTCCCTGTGGGAGCGAGTCCCACATTCTCCCCACTCCCCGCGGGAGCGAGTCCCACATTCTCCCCACTCCCCGCGGGAGCGAGTCCCACATTCTCCCCACTCCCCGCGGGAGCGAGTCCCACATTCTCCCCACTCCCCGCGGGAGCGAGTCCCACATTCTCCCCACTCCCCGCGGGAGCGAGTCCCACATTCTCCCCACTCCCTGCGGGAGCGAGTCCCACATTCTCCCCACTCCCCGTGGGAGCGAGTCCCACATTCTCCCCACTCCCCGTGGGAGCGAGTCCCACATTCTCCCCACTCCCCGTGGGAGCGAGTCCCACATACTCCCCACTCCCCGTGGGAGCGAGCCCCACATTCTCCCCACTCCCCGTGGGAGTGAGTCCCACATTCTCCCCACTCCCCGCGGGAGCGAGTCCCACATTCTCCCCGCTCCCCGTGGGAGTGAGTCCCACATTCTCCCCGCTCCCTGTGGGAGCGAGTCCCACATTCTCCCCACTCCCCGTGGGAGCGAGTCCCACATTCTCCCCACTCCCCGTGGGAGCGAGTCCCACATTCTCCCCACTCCCCGTGGGAGCGAGTCCCACATTCTCCCCACTCCCCGTGGGAGCGAGTCCCACATTCTCCCCGTGGGAGCGAGTCGCACATTCTCCCCACTCCCCGTGGGAGCGAGTCCCACATTCTCCCCACTCCCCGTGGGAGCGAGTCCCACATTCTCCCCACTCCCCGCGGGAGCGAGTTCCACATTCTCCCCACTCCCCGTGGGAGCGAGTCCCACATTCTCCCCACTCCCTGTGGGAGCGAGTCCCACATTCCACCTACTCCCCGTGGGAGCGAGTCCCACATACTCCCCACACCCCGTGGGAGCGAGTCCCACATTCTCCCCACTCCCTGTGGGAGCGAGTCCCACATTCCACCTACTCCCCGTGGGAGCGAGTCCCACATTCTCCCCACTCCCCGCGGGAGCGAGTCCCACATTCCACCTACTCCCCGTGGGAGCGAGTCCCACATTCTCCCCACTCCCCGCGGGAGCGAGTCCCACATACTCCCCACTCCCCGTGGGAGCGAGTCCCACGTTCTCCCCACTCCCCGTGGGAGCGAGTCCCACATTCTCCCCACTCCCCGTGGGAGCGAGTCCCACATTCTCCCCACTCCCTGTGGGAGCGAGTCCCACATTCTCCCCACTCCCTGTGGGAGCGAGTCCCACATTCTCCCCACTCCCCGAGGGAGCGAGTCCCACATTCTCCCCACTCCCCGTGGGAGTGAGTCCCACATTCTCCCCACTCCCCGTGGGAGCGAGTCCCACATTCCTCCCGCTCTCTGGGTAAAGAAGTTCCTCCTGAATTCCCGACACACGTTTTATGCCCTCAGCTTGATGGCAATTAAAGAGTTAACGGTGACGCGATGGGTAATGATACCCCTTTCCTCGCCTAGCCTGTGCATGCTGAATAATTGAGTATGATAGTTGAGTGACGCACTTGCATACATCAAATGCTGGTCCTCTGAATCGAGTGTTGATCTGAGGCTGGCCAGCCCATAATCAGTGATCTTCAGAACAAACCTACTGTCAACCACACAGTTGGAGGATTTGAGGTTTCCATGGCAACCGATGACGCTGTTGTGCAAGAATGCCATTCCCTGGGAAAAGATGAGAGATGGAGCAATCAGCTGTACGGAGAGGGTAGAGATGCCAAGCAGAGAAGAGATACGACCGACGTCTCCCCATCAGCAACCTAACTCAACACCCCAGGGCAGACCATCCCTTCACTATCTCCTCTTCTTCCTCCTCCTCCCTCTCTCACTCTATGCTGTCACTCCTTCCAAGGTTACTTCTCTAACCTCTGTGCTCCTGTCTCTCCTTAGATGCCAACGCCAATGTAAAACGTACGACCGTTCCCACCCTCCACCTAACCATCCCTTCCCTGTCGCTCATTGACATTGGCTCCTATCCCGGCAATGCTCTGATTTTTAAATTCTCATCCTTGCTTCAAATCCCACAACAGCCTCCCTTCCCCCCGCCCTCAATCTATGTCACCCCACACTATGCGACAACCCCCTGAAATCTTTGCCTTCCTTCAATTCTGGCCTTATGGCTGAACCATTGACAGCCTGAGGCCCTAAGCTCTGGAATTACCCTCCTAAACCTCTCCGCCTCTCTCCTCCCTTAAGACGCTCCTTAAAGCCGGCCTCTTTGACCGCGCTCTTAGTCACCCATCCCTCACATCACCTCATGTTGCTCAGAGTCTCACTTTGTTTGACAATCGCTCCCCTGGAGCATCTTCGGATATTTTGTTACGCTGAAGGCGCTCGATAAATGCAAGTCGTTGTTGCATTCTCGTTGAAATCTGGAGTCATCGGCACATCTCCAGCTCGATCCCATTCTCCCCTCAGGAGCCTTGCCCCTCCCCTCAATCTACCCTCTTCCTCCAATAGCCTGCAGATTTTGAAAAACCCAAATTTGTGGCCACGACGACGCCCTGTCACTATCTCCTGACTGGCCGCACCTTTTTCGGACATTGGTGACCTCGCTGCCCTCAGGGATCTGGGCTTCCTCAATCCTAAAGGGAAAGCGGTGGTTTATTGTTGGACCTTGCACCTAAGGACATATGGAAGAGGAGCACAAGTAGGCCATACTCGAGCCTTCTCTGTCCTCATGGCTGAACGTCTACCTCAGCTCCTGCACTTCAACCGCTCTAAGCCTTCATATCCCTCATTACCCCAGTAACATGCAGATTTCCCTTTAGCTACAGCGAACGCTGGACAAATCGAGTGGGCCTCACCTTGACAATATCATTGATCAGCGAGTATCGAAACATCCAGTCCAGGGTAATGCTCTCATTTTCCAAAATGTCCTGAAAATAGATGATGAAGAGATAACTGTTTGGTGGTGGTGGTGTTACAGATCACACGGGGAGTCCGAGTTGCTGTGGCAACATGCACTTTTCACATGCCAGCGATGGTCTGGAGCTGTGGATAGCGATGGTTGAGGCTCCCAGTTTTCTTTCCATCACTGGTGCACTGACCAGGAATCTCTCCCGCTCTCACCGCCTGCCATTGGCATGTTTGGAAGGATTTGCTGGCTGACAGTCAACCTGTTTGGCCGCATTATGATGGCCGCACCTTCCTTGCCCATCAAGTCCTGGGGCAGGACTCGAACCAGGAACCTCTGGTTCAGAGGCAGGGATGCTCCCCACTGCACCACAGGACCTCCTCGCTAACTGCTTAGCACCTTCTAAAGCCAGATGAAGGCTTTGTGGTCGATTCGGCCTGCATACCTTCATCTGGTCAATGCCCTGACCATTGGAAAACCCCAGTACAGAACAGCATAAACATAGAAATAAGGCAGGAGTGAGACACAGTGACAAGTGACCCTCACATGATTGGGGTGAAATGTGTATCTGGTGAGGGACACACTTTCTGTTAAATTGTGTTCGGGCGGAATCTTATGGTCCCGCCAGCAGTGGAGAAGTGTGGCGGGCGGGGGAACTGTTTGCAATGGGCAAGGAATAGTCTGTACCAACCAGCCCGTGCTTGCAAAACTCAAAAGACACTTTAGATGTGATTCCGTGATCGGACAACATTTGCTAAATAATCCTCAGTGTGCTAAGAATTACGCTGACGACCAGTTTAAGATTGTCAGTCGAGCTCGCAATGTGGTGCACTTACGTGTACTGGAAGCTACATATACTAATGCACGGCGCCCTGTTCTCTGCAGACAGAAAGAACACGTACACACATTGCGCCTGTTTCAGCTAAACAAAATAAGCAACAGCCATTCGCTGGTTCATTCCCCAGGGCAATGCCATGACCAATCAGGGTCAAGCTGCCTGGTTTAAATTTCAAACAATGCTCGGCAGTTAACTGTCGGCCACCACCAACTGGTGCATTCTCCATGGCAATGCCACTACCAATCAGAGTCCACTTGCCAACCAATCAGCACTCTTCACATACAGAACAAATTGTTGTTTTCTCCTTACAATGGTATCCCTGCAAAGTGACCTGGGGAGCGCAAGGAAAAAAACTTCGATATGTCTCTTTCCCGACATTGGGGACGACTGAGTGATTTTGCTCTTGGGACCTAAAGGGCAGGTTAAAGGCGGATCAGACTTCCCGATGCACAGTGTCGCGAGTCGTGCATGCTCGTTAAAAGGCCGGCTCACTGGAATTAGGCTCTCTCTCCAAACTAGGTTCCCTTGCTAGTGAAAATTAGAACATTCACTTTTATGACTGCCCGTAAGTGGCGGGCACCTGACGGGGTTAGACTTCTTCCATGATTAACGGCGAGTGGGTGCTGTATTGTCCTCTTTGGGGGGGGGGTGTCTGTAAATGCCAGCCTGTGCCTGAGAGCGGGTGGTGGCAGTGCAAGTTGCGTGGAGGATGTCCAAGGAAGGAGGGGGGAGCGGGGGGAAGAGTTAGCGGGGAAGGCTGGAGCAGCGACCAGGCAAAGGTGGAAGGGACAGTGCAGGCTGTCTGGGTGCTCTTCAAATATGGCACCCGGACCTTCGACCCCATGAGGTAATGGCTGAGACGGCGACTACCTGCCAACATTGCCAAGAGAATCAGCAAAGTCCTCACGGGTGTATATTTAATGAGCTGACTGGCATAAGGCCCCATGTGGTCAGACCCCCAGCCCCCAAAGTGGGATCACTGTGACTTCAGCACCCACCACCGACTTAAGCTTCAGAGTGGAAGATCCCGCACTTGGGCCCCATACCTGTAAGCTCCCACGGGGACAGTACTCTGTAATGATGCAGATGTTTGGTGGGTCGATGCTGGCTCCTATGAAGCGTGTCAGATGTTCGTTTTGTACGTCTCTCATCTGCAGAGTGAAGGAGAGGCAGAGAGTTAGAGGGAGACATTGCAGAGGATCAGCTCACACGAGGGGCCAGGCTTCAGACCTGGGCACCTGACTGTGCGCCACACTCATTAACCTTGAAGGATGTTGAGATCAATCTGCCAATCACTCCACAGCATTGGTTAGACAATATGTGGAGTGACATAAAGGTCCGTATTTCCAAAAGCACATTCTGTCTGTATAGAATCCCAATGGACCCAAACCCCTTCCCATTCACTCCCATTGTACACAATCCCAATGGACCCAAACCTCTTCCCATTCACTCCCATTGTACACAATCCCAATGGACCCAAACCTCTTCCCATTCACTCCCATTGTACACAATCCCAATGGACCCAAACCTCTTCCCATTCACTCCCATTGTACACAATCTCAATGGACCCAAACCCCTTTCCATTCACTCCCATTGTACACAATCCCAATGGATTCAAACACCTTCCCATTCACTCCCATTGTACACAATCCCAATGGACCCAAACCCCTTCCCATTCACTCCCATTGTACACAATCCCAATGGACCCAAACCCCTTCCCATTCACTCCCATTGTACACAATCCCAATGGACCCAAATTGCTTCCCATTCACTCCCACTGTACACAATCCCAATGGACCCAAACCCCTTCCCATTCACTCCCACTGTACACAATCCCAATGGAGCCGAACCCCTCTCCATTCACTTCCACTGTAAATGTAATATATGTTATAGATTTGCTGCACTATTATGTTGCACAAAGTCTATTGGCAACTTCCTAAATGCTTCACACTCACACGATCCAATGCCCCAACAGACATTGGACCTGAATACATCCCGGTCCCCTCCTAAATCCAGTCCATCCTTTTATCCTCTACCCATGCCCAAACCCCCTCCCCCCCCCCACCCCGTTCATCACCGGGTCTCCAAGTAGGAACCTGGAGTTTGGGAGCAGAGCACAGTCCGTGGACACCGTTTACCCGTGGGATCTGCAGTGTTTGAACTGGGCAGAGAACGAAGAGGAAAATAAAACACAACCAGAGAAGGAGGAGTAAGAGAGACGGACGCAGGGGGGCGAAAGACGGAACATACGTGTTTGAGCTCGAAAAGCACAGTGCGAGTCAGCTCCACCCTCTTCCGGTTGATGTGTTTAATAGCCGTAATGTTACCCTGAGGGAAGAGAAACGAGCAAAGAGCAGATTAGGAGAAAGGTTTGGTTTGACACAGGCTGGTGAGCCCATCACCACAGGGAGCAATGGTCATCCCATGTATGAATGTCCTTGTCCTGTGGGCACCATGGGGGCCGGTACATGGAAGCTACAGCACTGAAACTGGTCATTCGGCCCATCTGGTCTATAATGGTCCATATAAACCTCCCTCCCCACTGCATCTCACCCCATCACCATATCCTTCTGTTCCTTCCCCTCCCATGTAAGTATCCAGCTTCCCCCCTTCAATGTATCGCTGCGATTCACCTCGGTCACTCCCTGTGGGAGCGAGTCCTACATCCTCCATGGTAAAGAGGTTTCCCCTGAATTCCCCATGGGATTTATTAGTGACTGTCTCGTATTGATGGCCCCCAAGTTCTGGTCTCCCCCCACCCCCCACAAGGGGAAATGTCTTCTTTATGTCCACCCTATCGAAGCCTTTCAGAATTTTAAAGACCTCGATCAGGCTGACCCACAGCCATCTCTTTTCTAGATTAAAGAGCCCTGGCCTGTTCGGCCTTTCCTGGCAGTTATAAACTCTCAGTTTATCAAGTGCTGTACACAATCGCAATGGACACAACCCCTTCCCATTCACTCCCATTGAAAATAATCCCAATGGACCCAAACCCCTTCCCATTCACTCCCATTGTACACAAACCCCTTCCCATTCACTCCCATTGTACACAATCCCAATGGACCCAAACCTCTTCCCATTCACTCCCATTGAAAATAATCCCAATGGACCCAAACCCCTTCCCATTCATCCCATTGAAAATAATCCCAATGGACCCAAACCCCTTCCCATTCACTCCCACTGTACACAATCCCAATGGACCCAAACCCCTTCCCATTCACTCCCATTGTACACAATCCCAATGGACCCAAACCCCTTCCCATTCACTCCCACTGTACACAATCCCAATGGACCCAAACCCCTTCCCATTCACTCCCACTGTACACAATCCCAATGGACCCAAACCCCTTCCCATTCACTCCCATTGTACACAATCCCAATGGACCCAAACCCCTTCCCATTCACTCCCACTGTACACAATCCCAATGGACCCAAACCCCTTCCCATTCACTCCCATTGTACACAATCCCAATGGACCCAAACCCCTTCCCATTCACTCCCATTGAAAATAATCCCAATGGACTCAAACCCCTTCCCATTCATTCCCGTTGGACACAATCCCAATGGATCAAACCCCTCCCAGTTGGAATTACATACGTTGAACACCAACATGAAGTTAACATAAAGAGTGAGCTTATTTTGAGAGAGGTTTTGTACCCTTCCCTGGTTTATTTTACCTTGTAATATGCTGTCTTGGCGTACACCTGGTACTGCCCTTCATTTGTCACCAGAGATCCATAGTTCGAACCACGCTGGAGGAAAAAGTATATCGTCATCAGCAACTAGAATTTCCTTTATAGTGTCCTCTCTGTAGAATATTATCCAACAAAGAAATCAAAATGGGCTGCCTGTCGCTGGAGGATTGGGCTGCCTGTCACTAAGGGAATGGGTCACCTGTCAATGAGGAAATGGGTCATGTGTCCCTGGGGGAATGGGCTGACTATCACTGGGGGATTGGGCTGCATGTCAATGAGGAAATGGTTTGCCTGTCACTGGAGGAATGGTCCGCCTGTCACTGAGGGAATGGGTCACGTGTCCCTGGGGGAATGGGCTGCATGTCACTAATGGGAATGGGCCACCTGTCACTGAGGGAATAGACCACCTGTCACTGGGGTCACTGCGGCATTGGGCATCATGTCACTGAGGGAATGGACCACCTGTCATGGGGTCACTGGGAGAATGGGTCATCTGTCACTGAAAAATTGATTTGCTGTTCATGGTAGAATAGGATGGCTGAAAGGAAGTGTGAATATAGAATAAAACTCGTCTGCACTGTCCCCATCAAACACACCCAGGACAGGTACAGCACGGGGTTAGATACAGAGTAAAGCTCCCTCTACACTGTTCCCATCAAACACTCCCAGGACAGGTACAGCATGGGGTTAGATACAGAGTAAAGCTCCCTCTACACTGTACCCATCAAACACTCCCAGGACAGGTACAGCACGGGGTTAGATACAGAGTAAAGCTCCCTCTACACTGTCCCCATCAAACACTCCCAGGACAGGTACAGCACAGGGTTAGATACAGAGTAAAGCTCCCTCTACACTGTCTCCATCAAACACTCCCAGGACAGGTACAGCACGGGGTTAGATACAGAGTAAAGCTCCCTCTACACTGTCTCCATCAAACACTCCCAGGACAGGTACAGCACGGGGTTAGATACAGAGTAAAGCTCCCTCTACACTGTCCCCATCAAACACTCCCAGGACAGGTACAGCATGGGGTTAGATACAGAGTAAAGCTCCCTCTGCACCGTCCCCATCAAACACTCCCAGGGCAGGTACAGCACGGGGTTAGGTACAGAGTAAAGCTCCCTCTACACTGTCCCCATCAAACACTCCCAGGACAGGTACAGCACGGGGATAGATACAGAGTAAAGCTCCCTCTACACTGTCCCCATCAAACACTCCCAGGAAAGGTACGACACGGGGTTAGATACAGAGTAAAGCTCCGTCTACATTATCCCAACAAATTGTGTCACCAATGTGCACCATATGACGTTACACATGTTGGCCTGCCTTGGTGCAAAATTAGGGACTGGTGATTTGCATTTGTATAGTGCCTACCATGATATTAGGATGTCCTATACTAAGTCTCTCAGCTCACTGGGTTGATGGAGCTCAACTTTAGAATTAAGGAACTTAGGAAAGTGTTTCTTCTGCAGTAAGTGTCCCCCTCTCTTGCATGAGGTCCCACACACCAGAGAGAGGCCTGTCCTCTTACCAATGACAGGGTCAGCTTGCTGCCCATACTCCGCAGGTTCTTCTCTAGGTTACTGAGTTGAATGTCCTCCCAGCGTATACGCCACAGCTCACTCGCCAGCTCCTTCTCCAGCTTAAACTTCCTGTCAAAGGACATAAGAACACAAGAAATAGGAGCAGGGGTAGACCATACAGCCTCCTTAAGCCTGCTCCGCCATTCAATAAGATCATGGTCGATCCTCAGCCTCAACTCTGCTCCCACCTGAACCTCATATCTCCTCATTCCTTGAGGCTCCAAAAATCTCTCATTCTCAATCTTGAATATACTCAAGGGCAGAACATCCACAGCTGTCCGGGCTAGAGAATTCCACAGGTTGAGTGACGAAATATCTCCTGCTCGCAGTCTGAAATGGCTGATCCCTTCTCCTGGGACTGTGATCCTGCATTCTAGACTGTCCAGCATCTACCCTGTCATCCCCTCTAAGAGTTCCAATGAGATCGCCTCTCATTCTTATAAACTGCAGACAGTAAAGGTCCCATTCTACTCCATCTCTCCTCGCAGGACAGTCTTCCCATCCCAGGGCCCAGTCGAGTGAAACTCCACTCTACCCTCTTCCAAGGCAAGTATACCCTTCCTTCAATAAGGAGACTGTGCACAGTACGCTAGCTGTGGTCTTACCAAAGCCCACACAATTACTGCTTGATCTCTGTCCAACAATAATTGCTTGCTGTGTCGGCATCTTAGCTTACTGGGCTTTGTACACAAGGACACCCCAATCCCTTCGAATGGCAACATTTGCTAGCTTTTCACATTAAAAAAAAATTTGCTTTTATATCCTTCCTACCAGAGTGGATAGTGATGGAAGGGCATTCATCGATCAGAGGCTGAATCACAGAATGATTCAGCACTGAAAGAGACCATTCGGCCCATCGTTGGCTGTCCAATTGCTAACCCCCTCCCTGAGAAATCTCAGCTATTTGCCAGCAGAATTCTAGATAAATTATCAATGGGCTTGGGTGCCAATCACTCCTGTATCGGTGCTGTAGATTCTATGTTGGACTCTGTAGTGTTGTGGCACAGCTGATGGTAAATGCTGAGCTGTTCACGTTTCAAAGGGAAACTTGAAACAACTACCACAACTTGTTTTGCAATTTGTGTAAATTTCGAGGTGCGTGCCTTGAATTCAGTAGTAATAAGACCACCAAGACTTATAGGTTTTCACAAAACTAGATTAAACATTTATTAACAAGATAAATGATTTTTAAGCACATACATAGATCTACAAATTACTACTATGATAACTTCTAAATCCCCTAATCAATCTAACTCCCAGTTACACTTTCATTAAAGCAACAGTAAGACACATTGATTCTAAAAGACCCAGGCAGGGTGACACACAATACCCTGAACAAGCCAAATTCAAAGTGAGTTTTCTTAACTTCAGTTCTTTGAAAAGAAAAAGCTCTATGCTTGAGGCATAGATGCTGAAGGTCTTTCACACTTGTTAGATGTTAAAAACTGCCTACCCTGACATGTTAAAAATGCCTTCACTCATTTATACATATTTTCCCCTTTGAATGCAAATTCCCATTGTTTCACTATAGCTTTGGACTTTACCTCTCTGATCATAAAAATTTATCATGGTACTAATTTACAGACACACAAACACACACAACACAACAATAAATTCCAATAACATTATTATATCTTCCTGACAGTAGAATAATCACACTGCCTCTCATGGAGAACATACCCCTGCCTGAACACCCTCTGAAGGTCTGTTACCTGTAGATCAGAAACGAGGTGATGGTTATGATGAGGAGAATCAGACTGACGACGATTGATAGGACCTCCAGCATCGTAAAAGCTCTTCCTGAAGAAGAGGAAATAAAATCGCTGTGAGGAATATCCCGAGACTTTGCACAGTAGGGTCAGGGTAATGGTCTGTTTTGTATAGGAAGGGGGTTTATGTAGCAGCTGGGTCTGGCAGTAGGGAAGAGACAATCAGCCAGAGTTACCCAGGAACACAGGAGCAAAAGTAGGCCATTCAGCCCCTTGAGCCTTGCTCCACCATTCAATTTCATCATGGCTGCTCTTCTACCTCAATGCCATTTGCCCTCAATACCCTCATACCTCTTGATATCTTTAATATCTAGAAATCTATCGATCTCTTGTCTTGAACATACTCAATGATTGACCCTCCACAGCCCTCTGGGGTAGAGAATTCCAAAGAGTCACCACCATCTGAGTGAAGAAATCCCTCCTTTTCTCAGTTCTAACTGGCTGACCTCTTAACATGAGGCTGTAGTCTTCTGGTTCTAGACCCCCACCTCCCCTCGCCACCAGAGCCAGGGGAAGCACCCTTCCTGCATCTACCTTGTCAAGCCCTGCAAGAATTTTGTGTACTTCAATGAGATCACCTTTCATTTTTCTAAACTCTAGAGAATGCAGGCCCAGTCTCCTCAATCTCTCCTCATTCAACAATCCCGCCATTCCAGGAATTAGCCTGGTCAATCTCCATTGCGCTCCCTCTGTGCCAAGTATATCGTTCCTTAGGCAAGGAGACCAAAACTGTGCACAATACTCCGGGTGTGGTCTAATCAAGGTTCTACACAACTGAAGCAAGACATCGTCGCCCCTGTACTCAAATCCTCTTGCGACAAAGACCAACATACCATTTGCCTTCCGAATTGCTTGCTGCACCGGCATGCTTGTTTACAGTGACAGGTTCTTGCTCCGCGCCGCTATTCAGAGGATTTAGGTGGGGCTTTATGAGCAGAGGTAATGAGAACAAAGCAAAGAAGTAATTCCGACCCTTTCTAAAATGCTAGTTTGGTTTCAGTTGGAGTATTGTGTCCAATTCTGGGCCAAACACTTTAGGAAGGATGTCAAGGCCTTGGAGAGGGTGCAGAAGAGATTTACCAGAATGAAACCCTCTTCATTAAGGGGAAATATAAAAGAGCTATGGGGAAAGAGCAGAGCGACTGGGACTAATTGGATAAGCTCTACCAAACAAGCGATACAGGCACAATGTGCTGAATGGCCTTCTTCAGTGCTGTGCTGTATGATTCTCCGATGGGGACAATGGGCAAGGACAGTACTGGGGTTAGGATGTGATTCTGCCTTGGATAGGAATGGGAGCAGGAGGAGGCCATTCAATGGGATCATGGCTGATCTTCAGCCATCAACTCTCCTCACCTCCCAATTCCCAGATCCCTCAATTCCCTCAGTGTCTAAAAATACCTCAATCTCAAGCCTTGAATGTAGTCAATGACTCACCGTCCACAGCTCTCTGGGGTACAGAATCCCAAAGATGCACAACCATCTGACTGCAGAGATTCCTCCTCGGTTTGAAAGGGCCAACCTTTCATCCCGAGACTGTGCCCTCAAAGCTCAATTCTCAAACTGGGATCTGAACTCACGCTCTCTGAATTATCAGCCCAGGAGCTGCTACAGCTGCCGGATCAACCAACTCCATTGGACTGACTTTAAAGGGGGGGAGGCAGTCTCTGTGAAACCTTGAGCCTATCTCTCCCTTTCTCTCTCTCGCTGTCGATAGACAGGAATGGGGTGCAAAGAAGGTATGAGTGCAGAGTTCTCTCCCCTCTTACTGACTGCTCTGTACTTGGCCGGAGACTGACCTTTCTGGCAGGTTGGTTTCTCATTCTCAAATCCACAGTGAGGAACATCCTTTGGCACCATGTTCCCAGGCCAGTGAATCTCCACTCCAGCCACAGGCAGGATTCTCTTCACAGTCCCATTGTAATGAGACACCACCTGAAGAGCCAGGACACAGGGAGAGGACTATTAAATGGCTGTCAGCCGTGGCTCAGTGGGTTAAACTCTCGCCCCTGGGTCAGATGTTCTTGGGCTCAAGTCCCATACCAGAGTCTTGTGCCCGTAATCGAGGCTGACACTCCCAGAATGGCACTGAGAGGTGTTGCACTGTCAGATGGTCAGCACTGAGGGAGTGCCGCACTGTCAGAGGGTCAGCACTGAGGGAGCGCTGCATTGTCGGAGGGTCAGTACTGAGGGAGCACCGCACTGTGGGAGGGTCAGTGCTGAGGGAGCGCCGCATTGTCGGAGGGACAGTGCTGAGGGAGCGCCGCACTGTCGGAGGGTCAGTACTGAGGGAGCGCCGCACTGTCGGAGGGTCAGCACTGAAGGAGCGCCGCACTGTCGGAGAGTCAGCACTGAGGGAGCACTGCATTGTCGGAGGGTCAGTACTGAGGGAGCACCGCACTGTGGGAGGGTCAGTGCTGAGGGAGCGCCGCATTGTCGGAGGGTCAGTGCTGAGGGAGCGCCGCACTGTCGGAGGGTCAGTACTGAGGGAGTGCCGCACTGTCGGAGGGTCAGTGCTGAGGGAGCGCCGCATTGTCGGAGGGTCAGTGCTGAGGGAGCGCCGCACTGTCGGAGGGTCAGTACTGAGGGAGTGCTGCACTGTCGGAGGGTCAGTACTGAGGGAGCGCCGCACTGTCGGAGGGTCAGTACTGAGGGAGCGCCGCACTGTCGGAGGGTCAGTACTGAGGGAGCGCCGCACTGTCAGAGGGTCAGTACTGAGGGAATGCTGCACTGTCGGAGGGTCAGTACTGAGGGAGGGCTGCACTGTCGGAGGGTCAGTACTGAGGGAGCGCCGCACTGTCGGAGGGTTAGTGCTGAGGGAGCACCGCACTGTCGGAGGGTCAGTACTGAAGGAGAGCCGCACTGTCGGAGGGTCAGTACTGAAGGATCAGAAAATCGACATTCCCTTTAAAGTTGGTGAGAGTGTCAGCCAGCAAGTAACAACTGTCAGCTTACAGAGCCGTAAGGAAAAGGGCTGGGCATTCCCACATTCAAGCAGTAAGGAAAAGGGCTGGGCATTCCCACATTCAGGCAGTAAGGAAAAGGGCTGGGCATTCCCACATTCAGGCAGTAAGGAAAAGGGCTGGGCATTCCCACATTCAGGCAGTAAGGAAAAGGGCTGGGCATTCCCACATTCAGGCCGTAAGGAAAAGGGCTGGGCATTCCCACATTCAGGCAGTAAGGAAAAGGGCTGGGCATTCCCACATTCAGGCAGTAAGGGGGACTTATTTTATTCATTCATGTGGTGTGGGTGTCGCTGCCTAGGACCGCATTTATTGCCCATCCCTAATTGCCCTTGTTCAGAGGGGCAGTTAAGAGTCAACCACATTGGCTGTGGGTCTGGAGTCACATGTAGGCCAGACTGGGTAAGGACGGCAGATTTCACTCCCTCAAGGGGCATCAGTGACCCAGATGGGTTTTTACAACAATCGATGATAGTTTCACAGTCATCATCGGACTTTTAACTCCAGATTTTTATTGAAATCAAATTTCACCTTGCCGTGGTGGGATCCGAACCCAGGTCCCTGCCAGCCCAGTGACAATACCAGTACACCACCACCTCCCCGCACTGTAGCCGCCCGTGGGGGAACTGTGAGGAGTAAGGATGGGAATTTCCTGACCTGGAATGTTCCGGAATCGGTATCGGTCATGTCCCACAGTGAGAAGTCATTCTCCCTGTCCCCATTTTCGTCCATCTTCAGAGAGCCAGTCACTCCTACAGAAATTCAAATGGAAAATGGATGTTCCACCAACTCAGAAATGTCACCTGTTTGAAGGCCCACTGCCCCTCCATCCTCCCTGTCCTAGCCCACTGCCCCTCCATCCTCCCTGTCCTAGCCCACTGCCCCCTTGTACAACACTTCCCCAATACGTAAACACTGTCACCTGGAAGGACAAGGGCAGCAGACACATGGGGAACACCACCACCTGGAAGTTCCCCTCCAAGCCACTCACCATCCTGACTTGGAAATATACCAGCCGTTCTTTCACTGTCGCTGGAACTCGCTCCCTAACTGCATTGTGGGGTGTACCTACACCACAGGGACTGCAGCGATTCAAGAAGGCAGCTCACCACCACCTTCTCAAGGGCAACTAGCAGGGGACAAATGACTGACATTGTTACTTCAGTCTCTGTCCCTCAGGGAGATATCTGTACACTGACTGGTGTTTCTCAGTCGCTCTGTCTCAGGGAGATATCTGTACACTGACTGGTGTTTCTCAGTCGCTCTGTCTCAGGGAGATATCTGTACACTGACTGGTGTCTTTCAGGCCCTCTCACTCAGCAAGATATCTGAACTCTGACTGGTATCTCTCATTCCCTCACTCTCAGAGAGATATTTGTACACTGACTGGTGTCTCTCAGTCCCTCTCACTCAGGAAGATACCTCTACACTGACTGATGTCTCTCGCTCCCCTCTCTATCAGAGAGATATCTGTAACTGATTGATGTCTCTCAGTCACCCTCTCTCAGGGGAGTATCTTTACATTGACTGCTGTCACTCACTCACTATCTCTCTCTTGCGGGAAAGATCTGTACACTGACTCCTGTCTCTCAGTCCCTCTCTCTCTCAGCAGATGCCTGTACACTGATTGGTATCTCACAGTCCCCTCCCTCTCAGAGAGATATCAGTACACTGACGTGTCTCTCAGTCTCTCTCTCTCTCTCAGGGAGATATCTGTACACTGACTGGTGTCTCTCAGTCCCTCTCTCTCTCTCTCAGGGAGATATCTGTTCACTGACTGGTGTCTCTCAGTCCCCTCTGTCTCAGGGAGATATCTGTACACTGACTGGTGTCTCTCAGTCCCTCTCTCTCTCTCAGGGAGATATCTGTTCACTGACTGGTGTCTCTCAGCCTCTCTCTCTCTCAGGGAGATATTTCTACACTGTGTCTTTCAGTCCTCTCTCTCAGGGAGATATCTGTACATTGACTGGTGTCTCTCAGTCCCTCTCTATCAGATAGATATCTGTAACTGACTGATGTCTCTCAGTCACCCTCTCTCAGGGGGGTATCTTTACATTGACTGCTGTCACTCACTCACTATCTCTCTCTTGCGGGAAAGATCTGTACACTCACTGCTGTCTCTCAGTCCCTCTCTCTCTCAGCAGATGCCTGTACACTGATTGGTATCTCACAGTCCCCTCCCTCTCAGAGAGATATCTGTACACTGACTGGTGTCTCTCAGTCTCTCTCTCTCTGGGAGATATCTGTACACTGACTGGTGTCTCTCAGTCTCTCTCTCTCAGAGAGATATTTGTACACTGACTGGTGTCTCTCAGTCCCCTCTCACTCTCAGGGAGATATCTGTACACTGACTGGTGTCTCTCAGTCTCTCTCTCTCTCAGGGAGATATCTGTATACTGACTGGTGTCGCTCAGTCCTCTCTCTCTCAGGGAGATATCTGTACACTGACTGGTGTCTCTTAGTCCCCTCTCTCTCAGGGAGATATCTGTACACTGACTGGTGTTTCTCAGTCCCTGCTCTCTCAGGAAGATATCTGTACACTGACTGGTGTCCCTCAGTCTCTCTCTCTCTCAGGGAGATATCTGTACACTGACTGTGTCTCTCAGTCCCTCTCTCTCAGGGGAGTATCTTTACATTGACTGCTGTCACTCACTCACTATCTCTCTCTTGCGGGAAAGATCTGTACACTGACTGCTGTCTCTCAGTCCCTCTCTCTCTCAGCAGATATCTGTACACTGATTGGTATCTCACAGTCCCCTCCCTCTCAGAGAGATATCTGTACACTGACTGGTGTCTCTCAGTCTCTCTCTCTCTGGGAGATATCTGTACACTGACTGGTGTCTCTCAGTCTCTCTCTCTCAGAGAGATATTTGTACACTGACTGGTAACTCTCAGTCCCCTCTCACTCTCAGGGAGAAATCTGTACACTGACTGGTGTCTCTCAGTCTCTCTCTCTCTCAGGGAGATATCTGTATACTGACTGGTGTCTCTCAGTCCCTCTCTCTCAGATAGATATCTGTAACTGACTGATGTCTCAGATTCACCCTCTCTCAGGGGGGTATCTTTACATTGACTGCTGTCACTCAGTCACTATCTCTCTCTTTCGGGAAAGATGTGTACACTCACTGCTGTCTTTCAGTCACTCTCTCTCTCAGCAGATGCCTGTACACCGATTGGTATCTCACAGTCCCCTCTCTCTCTCAGGGAGATATCTGTACACTGACAGGTATCTCTCAGTCCCCTCTCTATCAGGGAGATATCTGTACACTGACTGGTGTCTCTCAGTCCCCTCTCTCTCTCAGGGAGATATCTGTACACTGACTGGTGTCTCTCAGTCCCCTCTCTCTCTCAGGGAGATATCTGTACACTGACTGGTGTCTCTCAGTCCCCTCTCTCTCTCAGGGAGATATCTGTACACTGACTGGTGTCTCTCAGTCCCCTCTCTCTCAGGGAGATATCTGTACACTGACTGGTGTCTCTATCCCTCTCTCTCAGGGAGTACACTGACTGGTGTCTCTATCCCTCTCTCTCAGGGAGATATCTGTACACTGACTGGTGTCTCTCAGTCCCCTCTCTCTCTCAAGGAGATATCTGTACACTGACTGACTGGTGTCTCTATCCCTCTCTCTCAGGGAGTACACTGACTGGTGTCTCTATCCCTCTCTCTCAGAGAGATATCTGTACACTGACTGGTGTCTCTCAGTCCCCTCTCTCTCAGGGAGATATCTGTACACTGACTGGTGTCTTTTAGTCCCTCTCTCAGGGAGATATCTGTACACTGAGTGGTGTTTCTCAGTCCCTCTCTCTCTCAAAACGATATCTGTACACTGACTGGTGTCTCTCAGTCCCTCCTCTCAGGGAAATATCTGTACACTGACTGGTGTCTCTCAGTCCCTCTCTCTCAGGGAGATATCTGTACATTGGCTGGTGTCTCTCAGTCCCCTCTCTCTCAGGGGAACTCTGTACACTGGGTGCTGGGGTTTGCACTACATTCTTTACCATGGAAGGTTCGGTTCCACATCTGCCGGGTAATGGTTACCCCATTCCTGGTACTCCCCCCAGCAGCAAGCGTCTCGTTCAGAGCATGGGCATACAGCATGACTCCGTCATAGAAAGCTCCAGCAATATAGTTCATCTGGAAGAGGGAGTGAGAAGAGGAGGTTATACTGAGGCTGCAGAACAGTTTGAAGAGGATGTCAGGAGTAACGCTATAGGGCAGGGGGAGAATAGGGTCCCTAACAAAATCCTGACAGAATCAGACATAGAAATTCTTTATCCTGATATGTTGCAACCACCGATATTGTGCACTTATGTATAGCACCACAGACAGTGTGGCATTCCCTCAGTACTGACCCTCTGACAGTGTAGCACTCCCTCAGTACTGACCCTCCGACAGTGCGGCACTCCCGCAGTCCTGACCCTCTGACAGTGCGGCACACCCTCACTACTGACCCTCTGACAGTGCGGCACTCCCTCAGTACTGACCCTCCGACAGTGCGGCACTCCCTCAGTACTGACCCTCCGACTGCGGTATTCCTTCAGTACTGACCCTCCAACAGTGCGGCGCTCCCTCAGTACTGACCCTCCGACAGTGTGGTGCTCCATCAGTACTGACCCTTTGACAGTGCAGCACTCCCTCAGTACTGACCGTCCAACAGTGTGTCGCTCCCTCAGTACTGACCCTCCGACAGTGTGGCACTCCCTCAGTACTGACCCTCCGACAGTGTGGTGCTCCATCAGTACTGACCCTTTGACAGTGCAGCACTCCCTCAGTACTGACCGTCCAACAGTGTGTCGCTCCCTCAGTACTGACCCTCCGACAGTGTGGCACTCCCTCAGTACTGACCCTCCGACAGTGCGGCACTCCCGCAGTACTGACCCTCCGACAGTGCAGCACTCCCTTAGTACTGATCCTCCGACAGTGTGGCGCTCCCTCATTACTGACCCTCCGACAGTGCGGTGTTCCTTCAGTACTGACCCTCCGACAGTGCGGCGCTCCCTCAGTACTGACCCTCCGACAGTGTGGCACTCCCTCAGTACTGACCCTCCGACAGTGTGGTGCTCCATCAGTACTGACCCTTTGACAGTGCAGCACTCCCTCAGTACTGACCCTCCAACAGTGTGTCGCTCCCTCAGTACTGACCCTCTGACAGTGCGGCACTCCCTCAGTACTGATCCTCTGACAGTGCGGCGCTCCCTCAGTACTGACCCTCTGACAGTGTGGCGCTCCCTTAGTACTGACCCTCCGACAGTGTGGCACTCCCTCAGTACTGACCCTCTGACAGTGCGGTGCTCCCTCAGTATTGACACTCTGACAGTGCAGCACTCCCTCAGTACTGCACTGAAATCTCAGCCTGCGTTATGTGCTCACATCCCTGGAGCGGGACTAGAGCCCTCAACCACCTGGCGCTGAGGTGACAGTGGTATCTACAGAGCCACGGTGACTGGAATGGTACAGAGAGGAAGCTTCGCTAAATGTGCATCACCGCTCCTGGTTTCTGAATCAGCTGCAACTCACCAGGGTATCCTCGATGGTGAAATTGAAATAACGGAAGGCATATTCTTTTAAATCTTGCACGAACTGGTTATATTCAGGGTTGTCTGGCTCCCTGTATGTTATAACCATCACCGCCTGTGATAGAGAGATAGGGGAATATTTCAAGGACTGAGCTCCGTGCACTAGAGTAATGAGCATCTTGGCAAGCTGGCTGAGTCAGACACAAATCATCCTGACACAAGAATAAATCAATATGGATCAAAGATAATCAATCATTACAATTTAACACTGGAGAAATCCAATGCGGAATTCAGGAGAAACTTCTTTACCCAGAGAGTGGGGAGAGCGTGGGACTCGTTCCCACGGGGAGTGGGGAGAATGTGGGACTCGCTCCCACGGGGAGTGGGGAGAATGTGGGACTCGCTCCCACGGGGAGTGGGGAGAATGTGGGACTCGCTCCCACGGGGAGTGGGGAGAATGTGGGACTCGCTCCCACGGGGAGTGGGGAGAATGTGGGACTCGCTCCCACGGGGAGTGGGGAGAATGTGGGACTCGCTCCCACGGGGAGTGGGGAGAATGTGGGACTCGCTCCCACGGGGAGTGGGGAGAATGTGGGACTCGTTCCCACGGGGAGTGGGGAGAATGTGGGACTCGCTCCCGCGGGGAGTGGGGAGAATGTGGGACTCGCTCCCACGGGGAGTGGGGAGAATGTGGGATTCGCTCCCACGGGGAGTGGGGAGAATGTGGGACTCGCTCCCACGGGGAGTGGGTAGAATGTGGGACTCGCTCCCACGGGGAGTGGGGAGAATGTGGGACTCGCTCCCACGGGGAGTGGGGAGAATGTGGGACTCGCTCCCACGGGGAGTGGGGAGAATGTGGGACTCGCTCCCGTGAGGAGCGGGGAGAATGTGGGACTCGGTCCCACGGGGAGTGGGGAGAATGTGGGACTCGCTCCCACGGGGAGAATGTGGGACTCGCTCCCACGGGGAGTGGTGGAGGTGAATCGCAGAGATGGGTTGAAGGGAGGGGGAAGCTGGATAAACACGTGAGGGAGAGAGGAATAGAAGGAGATGTTGATGATGGGGGAGAGATGAAAGGGGGGTTGTGGGTGGGGGGAGGCTCGTGTGGAGCAGAAACACCAGCACGGGGCAGAGGGGACGAGCGGCCTGGCTCTGTGCTGGGAATGCAACGTGTTTCAACGTGTATCTGCGTAACCCCATACCATCCTGTAAAAATTCACAAACAAACCCAATGCAAATTCTTCAGAAATCCTATGTAAAGTGTATGTAATTCAATGTAACCTGTGTGTGAAGCTATACGGTGATACGTAAGTTCTCTAATTCGATATAACGAGTGGGGAAACACTGAGGGATTCAGGAACAGGGTGAACTCGGTGCTAAGTTGGGGATTTGATGTAAGTGGGTATTTGGCGCAGGGGGGGCGCAGGAGGAGGTGCTCTCTCAATTCTATTGTTATACCCCCCAACACCCCCAACCCCGGCGCTGCTGAGTGACCAGGTAAGTAAATAAAGTTTGGACGGACAGGGTGAGGGAGGGGGTTGGCCGCAGTTCCAGACAACCACGTCTGCAGTAAGCGTCTGCGGTTTGAGCTGGCAGCGGCTGAGCTGGGACTCCCAGCCGCAGGCAACTGCGGGGCAGCAAGAGGAAGGAAGGGGGAGACCTACTCCAGGAGCCAGCCAGCCACCCCACCCCCCCCACCCCCCCCACCCCACCCCGCCCTTTGGGGATCGGACAGAGCTCGCCACTGGGGAGGATCCAGCTGTCGTGGTCCACACGGGAACCAACCACGTAGGTGGGACCCGGAATGCTGCTGCGCTGAAGGAGTTTGACGAGCGAGGGTCCAGATTAAAACACAGGACATCAAAGTCAAAAAATAACAAGGTGAAAGCAAAATACCAGCCGAGGCTGGAAAGCTGAAGCAAAAACAGAATTATCTGGAAAAACTCAGCAGGTCTGACAGCGTCTGCGGAGAGAAAGACGAGCGTTAACGCCTCCCAGTCCGTGCGCTGCTGGACCATCAAAGATAATCCTCTCTGGGTTGTTATCTCTCAGGGGGGGAATCAAGAGATACGGTTTGGGGAGACAGTGGCATCGTGGCAACATCACTGGACTCGTAACCCAGAGGCCCAGGGCTAACGCTCTGGGGACGCAGGTTCAAGTCCCAGCACGGCAGCCGGTGGAGCTTAAGGAGGATTTAATAAAACCTGGAACTGAAAAGCGAGTCTCAGTCACGGTGACCGTGAAAGATCGGGGCCACGGATGCCCTTTCGGGAACTAGGTCCTGCCGTCCTTCCCCTGCTTGTGACTCCAGACCCACGGCAAGGCGGCTGACTCTTAACAACGGCCGAGCTAGCCAAGGGGGAGATTAGGGGTGGGCCACGACTGCTGGCCTGGCCAATGGTGCCCGCATCCCCCGTGAACAAATGAAAAGGACAGGTGGGGAGCGGGTGGGAACGTGCAGTGAAGGCTGATAGTCAGCCCACGATGGTGTTGGAATGGTGGACCAGGCTCAAGGGGCCGGATGGTCTACCCTTGCTCCCCGTTGCTTGTGATCTGGTGTCCTTAATTCTATCTGAATTTGGTGCGATTCTGAGCGATTCTACCTCATCTCTGTGGGATGTCTGAGACCCACACGTGTCAACCCGAGACTCATGGGCTCCGTGAAGTCTTGCCTTGAACCAGTTGTGGCAAGCGGGATTCCTCCGGGACCCTCCGCCAGTCTTGCATGGGTCATGGGCGTCAATCCAAGATGGAGGGTTGGCCGTTTCACCGGGGCTGGTGTGGGTTCCCCCCCCCCAACCTCCCGCACCCCCCTACTCACCACCCCCACCCCGCACCCACCCACCCACCACCTCCCCCCCACCCCGCCAACCCCGCTGCCCGCCAGACCCCTCCAACAGCAACCCCTCCCCGCCCCACCCACCCCTCAATCAGCGACGGTGGCCCACAGCAGCCTCACCGCATAGGCCTCTCTGGCGTCCTCGTCGTCCGGGTCCTGCCGTCTCCACGGCAACAGCGGCGCCTGCCCGCCTGCCCCCCGCAGGCTTTCCCCGAACACGTCCAAGTGGAAGAAGGCGTACTGGCCGCCGGTCATGCCCGCCCGCCTGGCGTGGAGAATCAGCTGGCGGAACGTGTTGGGGGAGCAGCAGACGTAGATGACTGTCCGAGGGGAAGGGGGGGAGGGCGGAGAGGGAGAGCGGGAGAGGCGGAGGGCGAGAGAAGCAAAGACACGGTGTGAGAATCTTGGCAACCGTTATCCACCACCGCGCACCGCCCCCCCCCCACCCCTCCCCCCCCCACCCTTACCCTGCGACCGTGCCCCCCCCCCCCCCCCCCGTCGTGTTCTGGACTCTCCAGCCCGGGGGGGGGGGGGAGTTAATAACCTCGCAGCCTCAGCCCCTGTTCAGGCCTCGAACAGGAATTCCGGGTGGTGGGCTGGGTTTCACAGGCACCGGGCACCACCCACCCGCCCTCACGCACACACACACACGCCCCACTGCAGAAGGGTTGGTAAGATATTCAGCCACGGGAGGCATCGCTGGTCTCACCCACACTTCTCTCTCTCTTTCTTTTCTACGCAAACCTCACTGCCGGATTATTTCTGTCCTCCTTCCAGGCGAGCCCGGCTGGGGGGGGGGGGCCGCTTGAGACAGCCAGCCGGAATACTGCACACAGGGTCTAAGGAAGGATGTAAATGCGTCGGAAGCCGTTCAGAGAAGGTTTACCAGGCTCATACCTGGAATGGGTGGGTTGTCTAATGGGTTAAGGTTGGACAGGTTAGGCTCGTATCCGCTGGAGTTTAGAAGAGTGAGGGGCGACTCGATTGAAACACATAAGATCCTGAGGGGGTCTTGACAAGGTGGGTGTGGACAGGATGTTTCCTCTTGTGGGAGAATCTAGAACTAGGGGGTCACTGTTTAAAAATAAGGGGTCGCCCATTTAGGACGGAGATGAGGAGAAATTTTTCTCTCCTGAGGGTCGTGAGCTTCTGGAACCTTCTTCCTCAAAAGGCGGTGGAAGCAGAGTCTTTGGATATCTTTAAGGCAGAGGCTGGTAAACGAGGGGGGTGAGAGGTTATCAGGAAAGGGCAGGAACGTGGGGTTCGAGGTGACAGTCAGATCAGCCGTGATCTCATTGAATGGGGGAGCAGGCTCGAGGGGCCGAGCGGCCTACTCCTGCTCCGGGTTTGCATGTTCGTTTCTCCCCACCCCCCCAAACGTCCTCAGGATAGAGTTGGCAGGTGCAAGGGGGCGGAGGGAGCCCATAGTTAAGGAAACTTGGGCTCCTTTGGGAGAGACGGTGTGGAAGCTGGGAGCGGTGGGGTGGGAGCAGTGAGGAGGGTGGTGGGGGGGGGGGGGGGTCTGCCAGCAGGTTCCCTCCCTCAGTGAAAGGGCCAAGGTATCGGGACTCCCCTCTGCCCACATCCCCCAACCCGGTGGACCTTTTCAGTGCTGTGATAATCTGGTCTGTCACTCAGCTTCCGAAAATTAAATCACTGGGTGAGTGTTTAATTTCCTCCTGGTGTTTGCTGCCCACACAGATTGTTCAGTGTTTGTTTGAGAGATCCTATTTTTATTTTTTTATGTTTCAAGTTGTTTAACGGTGTGGGTGTCATTGTTCAAACATGACAACTCGGCACACTGCAAGACCACATACTCTGCTGAAGTGTGTGACACTCTGCCTGCTCCGGCGTGAATAGCACGGTCAGAGGCTGGGAATCCTGCGGAGAGTAACTCACCTCCTGACTCCCCAAAGCCTGTCCACCATCTACAAGGCACAAGTCAGGAGTGTGATGGAATACTCCCCACTTGCCTGGATGGGTGCGGCTCCCACAACACTCAAGAAGCTCGACACCATCCAGGACAAAGCAGCCTCGCTGGATTGGCACCCCATCCACAAACATTCACTCCCTCCACCACCGACGCACAGTAGCAGCAGTGTGTGTACCGTCTACAAGATGCACTGCAGCAACTCACCAAGGCCCCTTCGACAGCACCTTCCAAACCCACGACCACTACCATCTAGAAGGACAAGGGCAGCAGACACATGGGGACACCCACCACCTGGAAGTTCCCCTCCGAGCCCCTCACCATCCTGACTTGGAAATATATCGGCCGTTCCTTCACTGTCGCTGGGTCAAAATCCTGGAACTCCCTCCCTAACAGCACGGTGGGTGTACCTACACCACAGGGACTGCAGCGGCTCAAGAAGGCGGCTCACCCACCACCTTCTCAAGGGGGCAATTAGGGATGGGGTAATAAGTGTTGGCCCGGCCAGCGACACCCACATTCTGTGAATGAATAAAATAAAGATGTGGTTCAGTGCAGCTTTCAGAAGCCCTGCACAATGTCATGATGCAACATCTCTCTTCACAGCTGCAAAGTGGATCTTTCAGGAGGCACTGGGAACAATTTCCTGCCTGGGTCACAGCTTCTTCCTGAAATTTCCTGGCAACAGTTAAGGGGAGGGGACCCGGGTGAAACTTATTTCTCAGTCCATGGGGCGGAGGTGTTGAGACTAATTTGGGTCAGTAGGGACCAGAGATTGCATGTACTGGTCCTGAGGTTCCCACATTCCCACAGTCCCTTTCCCAACCCACTAGGCCGTTTATGGATAGAGAGCACACTCCCACACCAGGAATCCAGTGCGATATATAAACGCTCATCGCTGGAGGTTGGGGATGGGAGACCAGCTGATGTCCCACAGACGTGAGGGTCTGTCGCAGAAACCCCTTTCAGAATGTGGTTACGATTGTCCAGTCATTCTTGAGGCACTGACTGGCCCTGAGATACAGCCACACTGTGTCCAATCCACGTGGGTCAGCGAGTGACAGCAGGGTATCGATAGGCAACAGTGTCCAACTCTGTCCTCACTCCCACGTGTACCAGGGAGAGTCACCCGACAGTGGCTGACTACCTCGGATTGACAAGGGCAGGGTCCCAGGCCCACTCCAGGGACTTAGGCACATACTTCAGGGCAACACTCCCAGTGCCTGTACTGAGGGGACGCCACACTGTTGGAGGGTCAGTACTGAGGGAGTGCCGCACTGTCGGAGGGTCAGTACTGAGGGAGCGCCGCACTGTCGGAGGGTCAGTACTGAGGGAGTGCCGCACTGTCGGAGGGTCAGTACTGAGGGAGTGCCGCACTGTCGGAGGGTCAGTACTGAGGGAGTGCCGCACTGTCGGAGAGTCAGTACTGAGGGAGCGCCGCACTGTCGGAGGGTCAGTACCAAGGGAGTACTGCACTGTCAGAGGGTCAGTACCGAGGGAGTGCTGCACTGTCGGAGGGTCAGTACTGAGGGAGTGCCGCACTGTCGGAGAGTCAGTACTGAGGGAGCGCCGCACTGTCGGAGGGTCAGTACTGAGGGAGCGCCGCACTGTCGGAGGGTCAGTACTGAGGGAGTGCCGCACTGTCGGAGGGTCAGTACTGAGGGAGCGCCGCACTGTCGGAGGGTCAGTACTGAGGGAGTGCTGCACTGTCGGAGAGTCAGTACTGAGGGAGCGCCGCACTGTTGGAGGGTCAGTACTGAGGGAGCGCCGCACTGTTGGAGGGTCAGTATTGAGGGAGCGCCGCACTGTCGGAGGGTCAGTACTGAGGGAGTGCCGCACTGTCGGAGGGTCAGTACTGAGGGAGTGCTGCACTTGTGGAGGGTCAGTACTGAGGGAGCGCTGCACTGTCGGAGGGCCAGTACTGAGGGAGTGTCGCACTGTTGGAGGGTCAGTACTGAGGGAGTGCCGCACTGTCGGAGGGCCAGTACTGAGGGAGTGTCTCACTGTCGGAGGGTCAGTACTGAGGGAGTGTCGCACTGTCGGAGGGTCAATACTGAGGGAGTGTCGCACTGTTGGAGGGTCAGTACTGAGGGAGTGTCGCACTGTTGGAGGGTCAGTACTGAGGGAGTGCCGCACTGTCGGAGGGCCAGTACTGAGGGAGTGTCTCACTGTCGGAGGGTCAGTACTGAGGGAGTGTCGCACTGTCGGAGGGTCAATACTGAGGGAGTGTCGCACTGTTGGAGGGTCAGTACTGAGGGAGCGCCGCACTGTCGGAGGGTCAGTACTGAGGGAGCACCGCACTGTCGGGGGTGCTGTCTTTCAGATTAATCTTTAAACCGAGGCATCGGCCGCTAATGATGGAGAGATGGATATGGAGGGATGCTCAAGAGGACAGGATTGGAGGAGGGCAGTGATCTTCGAGGGTTGTCGAGCTGGCTGGGAGTTCTGGAAAATTCCTCTCCGATCCCCTCGGGCGAACAAGCCTGTCGTCCATAATCCTTCGCTAGTTCCATCCTCGGATCCCAGGGACCTTGGCACTGAATCACTGCTGCCACAACATCCTGACCGAGGGGGGAGTCTCCAGCGCTGGACACAGAATGGCATTGGAGCTCTTCCCAGTGCTCAGGGTTACTGCAGCAGTGTTACCTTGTGTATATATTCCCTATCACCTGAGCGTAGGACTGAGCGATCCAGTGACCCAGTGTTCATACACACCACAGCGCCCCTTCACTCTGAACATACTCCCACTTATCATGCACGTCAACCCCCCCGCCAGATCAGAATTTACAATGACTTTTGCGGCAAGAGATAAAATAAAATTTAGAGGATTTCATTTCACTTTGAGAAGGGCTGTGCAGATTGATGAATCGCTGCTATAATACAGAACCTGCAGATTAACAGAGAGCCTTTCCACAGATTTATTTCATCCCATTTACAGAATGCAAGTGAATAAGTTAACAACCCGATGAATTTTTTTTTAAACGTATCAAAATGAGGGGCTGCTTTCAGAATGAGTTGACGTTGATTTAACGAGGGACTTCAAACAGCTCCTCGTGATTTCCGATTTAGGAGAACGGTTACTGCTTTAGTTCACATCCATTACCCTCTTCTGTCCAATTAAAGCTAGCCTTTCATAAAAGGAGGGAGATGTGAGTGAGCATCAATTGATCGCCCCCTCTCTCTGTCTCTCCCATAAAAAAACGGCTATTAAACACAGCAAGAAACGGCATTTAGGAATCGTCAAATGTTCTTTAAAATGAGGTAGGGCTATCAATTATGAGACAGTCACTAATAAACCCAATGGGGGATTCAGGAGAAACGTCTTTACCCAGAGAGAAGGGGGGAGAATGTGGGACTCGCTCCCCACGGGGAGTGGGGAGAATGTGGGACTCGCTCCCACGGGGAGTGGGGAGAATGTGGGACTCGCTCCCATGGGGAGTGGGGAGAATGTGGGACTCGCTCCCACAGGGAGTGGGGAGAATGTGGGACTCGCTCCCGCAGGGAGAATGTGGGACTCGCTCCCACGGGGAGCGGGGAGAATGTGGAAGTCGCTCCCGCGAGGAGTGGGGAGAATGTGGGACTCGCTCCCACGGGGAGCGGGGAGAATGTGGGACTCGCTCCCACAGGGAGAATGTGGGACTCGCTCCCACGAGGAGAATGTGGGACTCGCTCCCACGGGGAGTGGGGAGAATGTGGGACTTGCTCCCACGGGGAGAGGGGAGAATGTGGGACTCGCTCCCACGGGGAGTGGGGAGAATGTGGGACTTGCTCCCACGGGGAGCGGGGAGAATGTGGGACTCGCTCCCACAGGGAGTGGGGAGAATGTGGGACTCGTTCCCACAGGGAGTGGGGAGAATGTGGGACTCGCTCCCACGGGGAGTGGGGAGAATGTGGGACTCGCTCCCACGGGGAGTGGGGAGAATGTGGGACTCGCTCCCACAGGGAGTGGGGAGAATGTGGGACTCGCTCCCACGGGGAGCGGGGAGAATGTGGGACTCGCTCCCACGGGGAGAGGGGAGAATGTGGGACTCGCTCCCACGGGGAGTGGGGAGACTGTGGGACTCGCTCCCACGGGGAGCGGGGAGAATGTGGGACTCGCTCCCACAGGGAGTGGGGAGAATGTGGGACTCGCTCCCTCAGGGAGTGGGGAGAATGTGGGACTCGCTCCCACGGGGAGCGGGGAGAATGTGGGACTCGCTCCCACAGGGAGTGGGGAGAATGTGGGACTCGCTCCCACGGGGAGTGGTCGAGGTGAGTCGTGGAGATGGATTGAAGGGGGGAAGCTGGATAAACACACGAGGGAGACAGGAATAAAGAAGATGGTGATGGGATGGAGATGAAGAAGGGGGTGGGAGGAAGCCCCTGTGGAGCAGAAACACCAGCATGGAGCAGAGGGGCCGAATGGCCTGTTTCTGTGCTGGAAATTCGAGAATTCTGGTCCCAGATCCTGATTTGAGAAGCAAGGTCATTAATGCATTTGATATTTAAAAAAAAAATTACATCCATATTTCTGAAATCCTCATATGAGAACCATGATCTGGCTGAGGGTGGAAAGCAGTGGGGAAAGGGGGATTGAAAATTACCCAGGAGCTGTGATCCGGAGGCGCTGCCTGAGAGGGCGGTGGGAGCAGATTCAATAGGAGCTTTCCGAAAGGGGTGAATCGGATAAATGCTTGAAGGGGAAGGATCTGGGGAGGGGGCAGAGGAGAGTGGGGCCAGTTGCGTCGCCCTTCCTCAGGAGCCGGCACAGGGCGTGACGGGCTGAATGGCCTTCTTCTGCACCGATCGCTTCCCGTGTTACGGAAATGAAAGGTAGATTTTAGCACTTACTCCGCCCTTTCTGCCTGATCTCCTGAATCAGGAAGGTGTAGTCAATGGATCCGCTCTCCTTGAAGGGGATGTCGACCACCGTCAGGTTCTTGAATTTGGGCATCTCCTGATACAGGCCTTCCACCGCAAAGTAGCAGGGTCTGTCATCCGTCTTTTCATCATTGTACATGATCAGGGCTCTCTTGGTCCAGTTGAAGCGTTGGTGGATGAGGGCCACGTACTCCCCCAGCTTGCCATGAGAGGGGCCGGTCCTCGTCATCAGTGGGTAGTTGTGGGACCGGGAGGAGAAGCCGTAAGCCGGTGCCCCTGCGGTCAACATAGGCACCTTCCAGTGCCCGGTGAAGCGAGCCACGGGCGCCGCCGTGTACACACACCCGGGCCCAACGAACACATCGGGGTTGTTGGCAAACTTGAGGTCCACGGCCACCAAGGGGGCGATGGACTCCGAGCAGGTGCCGTGCCCATCTTCACAGTTCCCGAACACGTAGCGCAGCTGGTACCTGGCCAGCAGGCCGGGGTCCTTGTTGATGTTGTCCCTGGCGAGGCGGACTGCCGGCCCCACCCGCTGCCAAGCCCACGGGTAGGCCGTGTTGTTCTGGGGCAGGACCACCGCAATGGTCAGCGGCTCCGGGCCGGAGCTACTCGCCAAGCGGAGGAGGCCACAGAGAGCCCAGACGAACCAGCCCCGCTTCATCGTCCTGCCAGCTCCCTCCACCTACCGCCCGGAGCAACTCCCTCCACCTACCGCCCGGAGCAACTCCCTCCACCTACCGCCCGGAGCAACTCCCTCCACCTACCGCCCGGAGCAACTCCCTCCACCTACCGCCCGGAGCAACTCCCTCCACCTACCGCCCGGAGCAACTCCCTCCACCTACCGCCCGGAGCAACTCCCTCCACCTACCGCCCGGAGCAACTCCCTCCACCTACCGCCCGGAGCAACTCCCTCCACCTACCGCCCGGAGAAACTCCCTCCACTTACCGCCCAGAGCAACTCTCTCACCTACCACCCAGAAAAACTTCCTCCACCTACCACCCAGAGCGACTCCCTCCACCTACCGCCCGGAGCAACTCCCTCCACCTACCCCCCAGAGCAACTCCCTCCACCTACCGCCCAGAGAAACTCCCTCACCTACTGCCTAGAGAAACTCCCTCCACCTCCTGCCCAGAGAAACTCCCTCACCTACTGCCTAGAGAAACTCCCTCCACCTACCGCCCGGAGCGACTCCCTCCACCTACCGCCCGGAGCGACTCCCTCCACCTACCACCCAGAGCAACTCCCTCCACCTACCGCCCAGAGAAACTCCCTCCACCTACCACCCGGAGCAACTCCCTCCACTTACCGCCCGGAGCAACTCCCTCACCTACGGCCCAGAGAAACTCCCTCACCTACTGCCCAGAGAAACTCCCTCCACCTACCCCCCCAGAGAAACTCCCTCCACCTACCCCCCAGAGAAACTCCCTCCACCTACCACCCAGAGAAACTCCCTCCACCTACCCCCCAGATCAACTCCCTCCACCTACCGCCCGGAGCAACTCCCTCCACCTACCACCCAGAGAAACTCCCTCCACCTACCACCCAGAGAAACTCCCTCCACCTACTGCCCAGAGAAACTCCCTCACCTACTGCCTAGAGAAACTCCCTCCACCTACCGCCCGGAGCGACTCCCTCCACCTACCACCCAGAGCAACTCCCTCCACCTACCGCCCAGAGAAACTCCCTCCACCTACCGCCCGGAGCAACTCCCTCCACTTACCGCCCGGAGCAACTCCCTCACCTACGGCCCAGAGAAACTCCCTCACCTACTGCCCAGAGAAACTCCCTCCACCTACCCCCCCAGAGAAACTCCCTCCACCTACCCCCCAGAGAAACTCCCTCCACCTACCACCCAGAGAAACTCCCTCCACCTACCGCCCAGAGCAACTCCCTCCACCTACCACCCAGAGAAACTCCCTCCACCTACCGCCCAGAGCAACTCCCTCCACTTATCACCCAGAGCGACTCTCTCACCTACTACCCAGAGCAACTCCCTCCACCTACCGCCCAGAGCAACTCCCTCACCTACCACCCAGAGAAACTCCCTCCACCTACCGCCCGGAGCGACTCTCTCACCTACTACCCAGAGCAACTCCCTCCACCTACCCCCCAGAGCAACGCCCTCACCTACCACCCAGAGCAACGCCCTCACCTACCACCCAGAGCAACTCCCTCCACCTACTCCCCAGAGCAACTCCCTCCACCTAGCCCCCAGAGCAACTCCCTCACCTACCACCCAGAGCAACTCCCTCCACCTACCCCCCAGAGCAACTTCCTCCACCTACGGCCCAGAGCAACTCCCTCCACCTACTCCCCAAAGCAACTCCCTCCACCTACCCCCCAGAGCAACGCCCTCACCTACCACCCAGAGCAACTCCCTCCACCTACCCCCCAGAGCAACTTCCTCCACCTACGGCCCAGAGCAATTCCCTCCACCTACTCCCCAGAGCAACTCCCTCCACCTACTCCCCAGAGCAACTTCCTCCACCTACTCCCCAGAGCAACTCCCTCCACCTACCCCCCAGAGCAACTCCCTCACCTACCGCCCAGAAACTCCCTCACCTACCGCCCAGAGAAACTCCCTCCACCTACCGCCCAGAGAAACTCCAAGCCAGACTGAAGCCAGCCTGGGTCAATGTGTCCTCAAGGACAGTGCTCATCCGAATCAGTTCATCACACACACTCCGCCTCTCTCATCTCACACACACTCTCCCTTTACTCTCCCACTGTCCCTCCCTCCTCTCTGTCGCCTCTCCTCTCACACTCTCCCTCTCTCGTATACTTCCCCACTCTCCCGTTGCACACTCTCCCCCCCTCCTCTCTCCACTTTTTCCCCCTCTCCTGGCTTCACAATTTCCCTCTTCCCTAATCTCAAACACACTTTTCCTGTGTCACCGCAGTTACACTGTCCCCCTCTCCTCTCGTCTCACTCACACTCTCCCGCTCTCCTCCTCTCGGATGCTCTCTCCTCCTCCTCTCCCACTCTCTCTCTCTCTCTCTCTGTCTCTCTCTCTCTGTCTCTCCTCTCCGAACAAACTGATTTTCTTTTTCAAAGAAGGATACACAATGAGTTGCTGATTAGGGGGCTGCGATCAGGAAAGCAGTCTGCCCCCGGAACGCTGCTCCCTCTCTGTTTAAATCCATGGTGCTTGCCACTCTTTTGCCAGTCCACCATCCAAATGTCCTGAAGCCCTCCCACCTCTCCCACCCCCCCCCCCCCACCCAAAAACCCCCGTTCGAAGCTGTTTATCTCTCTCTCCCGACAAGCCGCTGGTCCTGTGCAGATCCTCCCTCTGGATTACTGCAGGAATGACTGTGGAATTTCAACATACAGATTTCAGCAAATTTCCTCTCTGCTTCACTAACCCCCCCCCACCCCTCCCCTCCCCCCCCACCCCACCCTCCTCCCCACACCGAATAATATTAGGTGCAGTGTCGGTGAAATAGCTTGACTGTGATTGAGGGATTCGGACTTATAGAATGAAATGGTGGGGGGAAAGAGAGAGAGAGAGAGCGAGGGAATGTCTGAGCGACAGCATGTGGACCTTAAACAGGACCGAATGCTTTAACCCTCTCACTGCCAAATACAGACCCTTCTCTCCAGACAGACACACACACACACACACACACACACACACACACACACACACACACACACACACACACACACACACACACACACACACACACACACACACACACACACACACACACACACACACACACACACACACACACACACACACACACACACACGCGCTCCGGCAGTGAGGAATACTGCTCCTGAACTGTTGGGAGTATATGATACAGGAAAGTCAGCTCTTTGCAGGGCTGAGGGTTAACCCTTAAAGTGCTGCCTCCCGCTTACTCAACAAATCGCATTCCTGTAGCACCTTCTCTGCCAGGAGGGTCGGTAACAGGAGGACACGGGTTTGAAGTCATTGGCAAAAGAGCCGGGGGGGTGGGGGGGGGTGGGGAGATAAGAATGTGAGAAATAGGAGCAGGAGGAGGCCATTCAGCCTAATCCACTGTTCATCCAGACCATAGTCGATCCTTCTGCTTCAACACCATTTTCCTGCACTATCACCGTATCACAGAATCACGGAGTGCAGAAGAGGCCCTTCGGCCCATCGAGTCTGCACTGACACGTGACAAACACCTGACCGACCTACCTAATCCCATTGACCAGCACTTGGCCCACAGCCTTGAATGTTATGGCGTGCCAAGTGCTCATCCAGGTACTTTTTAAAGGATGTGAGGCAACCCGCCTCCACCTCCCTCCCAGGCAGCGCATTCCAGACCCTCACCACCCTCTGGGTAAAAAAAGTCTTTCCTCACATTCCCCCCTCAACCTCCTGCCCCCTCACCTTGTACTTATGTCCCCTTGATATTTTTAATATGTAGAAATCTATCGATCTCAGTCTTCAACATACTCGATGACTAAGCCTTCACAGCCCTCTGGGGTAGAGAATGCCAGAGGTTCGCCACCTCCTGAGTGAAGAAACTCCTCCTCACCTCAATCCTAAATATCCTGACACTTATTCTGGACCCCCATCCCCCAAGCCAGGGAAACATCCTAACTGCATCTGCCCTGTCAAACCCATACATACAAATTTTGAATGTGATCACCTCTCATTCTTGTAAACTCCAGAGAATGAGGGCCCAGTCTATTTAATCTTTCCTCATAGGGACAATGCCTCCATCCCAGGAATTCATTTAGTGAGCCTTCCCGGCACCTCCCTCTACGGCAAGTATATCTTTCCTTAGGTAAGGAGACCAAAACTGCACACAATACTCCAGGTGCGGTCTCACCAAGGCTCTGTACAATCGCAGTAAGACATCTTTTCTCCTGCACTCAGACCCTCTTGTAATAAAGGCCAACATATTAATTGCCTTCGTAGTTGCTTGCTGTACCTGCATGTTAGCTGCAGAGGTGAGCAGAAATGTTTTACACTCAGTAAAGATATGACAATCCGGACTGTACTGCCTGAAAGAGCAGAGGAAGCAGATTCTATTGTGGCTTTCAAAAGGGAATTGGATAAATGCTTGAAGGAGAAAAGTTGAAGGGCTTGGGAGATGAGGGCAGGGGTAGTGGGGACTAATTTGGATAGTTCTTTCAAAGAGCCAGCACATACTGGATGGGCCAAATAGCCTCCTTAGGAAGGCAGATGGCATGTTGGCTTTTACTGAAAAGGGATTGGAGTACAGGTATAGAGGACCCATGCTACAGTTGTACTGGGTTTTGATGAGATAAAAACAGAACACTGCGGATGCTGGAAATCCAAAACAAAAAGTGAAGCAGCATTTCACCTGTATTTCCCCCAACTTAGTCTACTGCATTCGTTGCTCCCAATGTGGTCTCCTCTACATTGGAGAGACCAAACGTAAACTGGGCGACCGCTTTGCAGAACACCTGCGGTCTGTCCACAAGAATGACTCAGATCTCCCTGTCGCTTGTCATTTTAACACACCACCCTGCTCTCTTGCCCACATGTCTGTCCTTGGCTTGCTGCATTGTTCCAGTGAAGCCCAACGCAAACTGGAGGAACAGCACCTCATCTTCCGACTAGGCACCTTACAGCCTTCCGGTCTGAATATTGAGTTCAACAACTTTAGATCTTGAACTCCCTCCTCCATCCCCACCCCTTTCCGATTTTCCCCCTCCTTTTTGTTTTTTCCAATAATTTATATAGATTTTTATTTCCCACCTATTTCCATTATTTTTAAATCTATACCTTTTATGCCCTTTTAGTCTTATTTCAACCCACCCCCACCAGAGCTACCTGTACCTTCTGTGTCCTGCTATTCATTCTTTTAGATAACATCACCACCTTCAACACCTCTTTGTTCTTTTGTCTGTGACATCTTTTGGTTATCTGCTCCTATCACTGCTTGCTTGTCCCTACAACCCCCCACCCCCCCCACTTGAACCAGCTTATATTTCACCCCTCTCCTAATTTTACTTAGTTCTGTTGAAGGGTCATGAGGACTCGAAACGCCAACTTAGTTCTTCTCCGCCGACGCTGCCAGACCTGCTGAGTTTTTCCAGGTATTTCTGTTTTTGTTTTGGGTTTTGATGAGACCACATCTGGAACACTATGCGCAGTTTTGCTCCCCACATTTAAGGAAGGATATACTTGCATTGGAGGTGGTCCCTGAGATGAGGGGGCTGTCCTACGATGAGAGGCTGAGTAAATTGGGTCTATTTTCTCTGGAGACTAGAAGAAGGAGAGGTGATCTCACTGAAACCTACAAGATTCTGAAGGGGTTTGACAGGGTGGACGCTGAGAGATTGTTCCTCCTGGCTGGGGAATCTAAAACACGGGGGCACAGTCTCAGGATAAGGTCATTTTGGACTGAGATGAGGAGAAATTCCTTCACTCAAAGGGTTGTGAATCTTTGGAATTCTCTACCCCAGAGGGTTGTGGATGCTCCATCGCTGAATACATTTAAGGCTGGGGACAGACAGATTTTTGGGTCTCTCAGGGAATTAAGGGATATGGGGGGGGGGGCGGAGAAAATGGAGCTGAAGTCCAAGATCAGCCACGATCATATTGAACGGTGGGGCAGGATTGACAGGCCATGTGGTCTACTCCTGCTCCTATTTCTGGTGTTCTGTGCTGTATCAGTCAATGGATCTATTCTATAATTTATCACAGGCTGTGTTAACTAATCAACCAGGCCACATGTACTAATGTGGCAGCTTGAGAAGTGAGTCGGCCACCGCTGCTTCACTCACTGGGGAAGGAGCGACTGGACTTTTATTCAAGGCTCGTTCATCAGGCTTTGGGGTGATGACTGAGTTGGAGTTCCAGACTGTTCCCCCCCCCCCCCACCCTTTCCAGGGGAAGGCAGGGGAAGGGGCTTGTTGAGTGGAAGGGGTAACGCCACTCCCGCACCCATTACGGTGGAGCTGTTTTAACACAGCCACAAGGGCCTGCAGTCTGTTTCCCTGCCCGTGGGAAAAGTACACGGTTTCCACTTGGCAAGCTATCCGGCCACCGGAGGCATCCCCAGCCCAGGTTACGTTCGTTTCCCCAACGCCTCCCCTTTCGAACACTATCAGCTGATTTATCATCCCTATCCCCCACCACCCACACACCCAACTTCTCCAGCCCAGAGGAACTGAGGCCAATCGCAGCAGCCCCAAAGCTTGGCCTGACTGAGATCGAGATGACAGGTTTGGGAGGTTTAATCACGTTTCATCAGCTGCTCAACTTGCGAGTGAGGCCCAGGCCCAGGGACACATCCGACTAATCTGCACTGAGGCGGTGGCGACAGTGAGGTGCAGCCTCTAACATAAAGCAGTAACACTGAGGCAAGGACCACGCAACTCGAGGACTGTGTCGAGACGGTGTGGAGTATTCTGTGGCCAACTCCACAAAGGATGGATGTCCAGGCCTCGGAGAGACTTACTGGAATAGTACCAGGGAGGAAAGGCTTCAGTGACGTGGAGAAACCAGAAAAGCTGGGGTTTACACTCCCTGGAGCAGAGATCTTGGAGAACTAGCGCCTGTACGACGGGCTGAATGGACCCTTTCTGGGCTGCATCACTCGATGAATCGGAGGTGCCAACAGCTGAGGGATGCTGCCATCTGGTGGGCCACTCTAGAACTGTCTGTCCTCACCGCCGAAACACAGTCTTCATAGCTTTCGGCTGCAACTCAGCCGGTTTTACAGCTGTCAGCCCTCCGGGGGGGGGGGTTACCTTTATTGCAAGGGGGATTGGAGCATTGGAATAAAGAACTCCCGCTAGAGTTGTACAGGGGTTTTGGTGAGACCATACCCGGAGTAGTGTGCGCAGTTCTGGTCTCCACATTTAAGGAAGAATGGACTTACACTGGAGGCCGTACAGTGAAGATTCGCTAAATTGGTCCACGAGATATGAGCATTGTCCTATGTTGAGAGGCTGAACAAATTTTCCAGGAATGAAAGATTAATTCCCAGGGCACTGCTATGAGTAATATCCCGGCAGCGAAATCCTTTGCCTTTGAATAAAATTATTTTCTTGCCCAGCACCCCCCTGCCAATTTATTTCAACACATTTGTTTATCAGACTAGAACCAGGGGGACACAGTTTAAGAATAAGCGGCCTCCCTCTTCAGATGGAGACGAGGAGAATTTTTTTTCTCTCAGGGGGTCGTTCGCCTGTGGTATTCTCTTCCCCAGCAAGCAGTGGGAGGCTGGGTCGTTGAATTCACTCAAGGCAGAGTTACAGACTTTTGATGGACGAGGATTCCGGGGTCAGGACAGCAAAGCGGAGTTGAGACCACAACCAGATCAGCCATGATCTCATCAAAGGCCAGAGCAGGGATCGAAGGGCCGAATGGCCTACTCCTGCCCCCTAAGTCCTATGTTCAGCTGGGAGATTGGAAACCAGAAGGCACAGATTTAAGGCAATCGGCAAAAGAAGCAGTGGCGACAATGAGGGGAAATTCCTCCACACAACCGAGTGGGTTAGGATCTGACACGCGCTACCTTAGAATGTGGTGGAGGCAGATTCAATCAAGGCACTCATGAGGGAATTGTACTGAAAAGGAGGAACACGCGGGGCCACGGGCAGAAAGCGGGCGAGCGGGCACGAGTTGAATTTCTCCTTTGGAGTGCCGGCAGAGACAGGGGAAGGTCTCCTTCTGTGCTGTCGCCACTCTGTGACCCTGCGGACATGAGGGTCGAAAGGGCTGTTGCTTCGACTGACGGTCATGGAGCACCTAACCAGGTGGAGAGACTGACCGCCCTCCGACTGGCCGTGGGGTAGGCAGACGCCGTCCCGGCGGACATCTTGGGCGGCCAATGGCGCGGGTGCGGAGGCCGAGAAGTCGAAGGCAGGTAGCGTAACGAAAACGGGGAGGGGTACATCCGAGCAGGCCCTGCCCTGTTCCCGCGGGGTGGTCAGTCTCCCGTATTCCACCCACTCCAAAACGTGGGCATAAAAGGGTTGCCGGGAAGCGCGGATAAAAAAAAAAGCTGCTAGGAACGGTTCCGCCGACGGCTTCCTGGCTTTGAAATCAACCATCGAGTTTTCCCGTCAATTCTCTCACCACCACCACCACCCACCCCGCCCCAACAGGTTCAGATGCACAGGCTCCAGCCCACCTCATCCGGCTTGCCGCCACGGCCATTCGGCCACAGGAGGCAGCATCACCGTTATCTTGCCCTGATTCTCACATATTTACCACGCTTCCCAGCTGCAGCGGCTGGATAGTGATCGGGCGCGGCAAGGTCCGTTTAAGTCCCCCCCCCCACCTCCGACCCCGGGCACATTTGGAAGCTGACCGCTGCCAGTTAACTGCCCCTTTAGGTCCTTTAGAACAGGCCAGGCACTGAACCTCCTGAAATTCAAAAGCAAGAAAGTGACGCTGAACCTTTACGAATCACTGGTCAGACCTCATCCAGAGTGTTCTGTCTGCCCTCGTTACAGGGCAGCTCCACACTTCAGGAGAGATCTCAAGGCCTTGCTGAGTCTGCAGAGGGATAAATGACTTCAGTTATGTGGAAAGTTGGGGAAAAGCCAAAATACTTTTTTTTTTCATTTTATTCATTTACAGGACGTGGGCTCTGCTGCCTGAGCCCAGCATTTTTCACCCATTCCCTAATTGCCCCTTGAGAAGGTGGTGGGTGAGCTGCCTTCTTGAACCGCTGAAGTCCCTGTGGTGTAGGTACACCCACCAAGCTGTTAAGGATGGAGTTCCAGGGTTTTGACCCAGTGACAGTGAAGGAACAGCCGATATACAGCAAAGTATATTCGAGGGCTATGTTCCCGTGAAATCTCACAAACGGCGAAATTGCAAAGGAGGAACGTGCTTTTGAATGGGCCTCAATTTTTATCCATTCACGGCATGCGGGCATCACTGGCTGGGCCCAGCATTTATTGCCCATCCCTTGGCTGGGTCAGCATTTATTGCCCATCCCTAGTTGCCCTTGAGAAGGTGGTGGGTGAGCTGCCTTCTTGAACCGCTGCAGTCCCTGTGGTGTAGGTACACCCACCGTGCTGTTAGGGAGGGAGTTCCCGGGTTTTGACCCAGCGACAGTGAAGGAACGGCCGATATATTCCCAAGTCAGGATGATGAGTGGCTCAGAGGGGAACTTCCAGGTGGTGATGTTCCCCATGTGTCTGCTGCCCTTGTCCTTCTAGATGGTAGAGGTCGTGGGTTTGGAAGGTGCTGTCGAAGGAGCCAACGTGAATTCCTGCAGTGCATCTTGTAGATGGTACACACACTGCTGCTACCGTGCGTCGGTGGTGGAGGGAGTGAATGTTTGTGGATGTGGTACCAATCAAGCGGGGCTGCTTTGTCCTGGATGGTGTCAAGTTTCTGGAGTGTTGTGGGAGCTGCACTCATCCAGGCAAATGCACTCATCCATCACACTCCTGACTTGTGCCTTGTAAATGGTGGACAGGCTTTGGGGAGTCAGGAGGTGAGTTACTCACCACAGGATTCCCAGCCTCTGACCTGCTCTTGTAGCCACAGTATTTATATGGCTGGTCCCAGTTCATTCTCTGGATAGGTTCTAGCCATGCAAGGGCAGCACTGGGTTGGGCAGTTACAGCACTCTACTACAGGCTGCGTTTCTGCTTCACTGAAGCTGTTCGATCTCCTGTGTATAGTCCACGTCTTTGCTTTTTGTTTCTAATTTCCAGCATTTGCAGTTTTATTCCAAACTCCCTTAAACATTGCGGTCAACGACAGAGAGAAAAGCCCAGGGCCAACAAGGGGTGAAATATATCCTGGAAACCTCCTCTCCGAACCCCACCCCCACCTCAGGTCACATGAACCAAGGATTACAAAGATTTACAAAGACATTTACCTCCCCTTTTATGTGATTTCTGCCCTCAGCAGGAATGAGTCCAGTTCCCTCTAGAAGCGCTGGGAGAGTCAGCACCTACCACACCAGCCTGTCTTACATTCCAGGGCCTTGCTGCTGCTGCTCTCTCACAAAAGACATATCACCTGATATCCAGTCTATTCCTACTCTCTCATAGCAAGTTAACTGATCCCAAGTGCGAGCTGTGCCCAGAGGGTGTACCTGTCAAAGAATCAGAGCAGGAGATTTGGACGTTTCAAACACGGATAATACTGCGGATGCTGGAAATGTGATACAAAAACAGAAATTGCTGGGAAAACTCAGGTCTGACAGCATCTGTGGAGAGAAGGACAGAGTTAATGTTTCGAGTCCGTACAACTCTTCTTCAGAGCTGGTTCTGGTTCAGAAGGGTTCTGATGAAGAGTCATACAGACTGGAAACGCTGACTCTGGTCTTTCTCTCCACAGATGCTGTCAGGCCCTGCTGAGTTTTCCCAGCTATTTCTGTTTTTGTTCTGGAACGTTCCGCCTGCAAAAGGGCAGTGTGGGCAGATACAGTCAGAGCTTTCAGTTCGGGAACTGGATAAACACTTGGGGATGAGGTGGCAGGGGGAGGTAATTGCACAGCTCTTTCTAACAGATGACTCGGGGACAGAGGGCCAAACTGGTCCTTCTGTGCTGTAAGACTTTGCGATTTCTAGTCTGTCCAGTCCCAATTCATCATGGAGATTTTCCTACTAAAAAGGTACAGTGTACTCCTCGTGACTTTCCCTGAGCTTTGAGATCTCAGGCCGAATGATCTGGTGGTCATGGTCACCCAAGCACAAATTAGCAGCTACGCTTGTTTTTTTTAAAAAAAAGTACCTTGCCTTGAAGAAACTCTTGTCAGGGTGACAAACACAAGTGGAAATGCAACCTATTCGTTCAATTGGGTGCCACACATGACGTACGCAGCTCCTGTTGCCACGGTTTTTAATCGCAGTTTCACATCGTTTAACATTGAAGGCGCCTATGTAAACAATTAAAATAAGAGATCCTGTAAGTAGTGCTGTAACGGTGTAGTGGCAAGCTCTGGGCAATAGGTGGTGCCGCAGAGCGAGAATCTGCAGCTCCAGGAAGCGGTGGAAATACTCGGCAGGTTTGGCAACATCTGTGGGGAGAGAAACAAGAGGTAACATCGAGTCAAGTATGGCTCTTTTACGGAAGTCATGTTCCACTTGAAACATGAACTCCATTTCTCTCCCTCCACAGACGCTGCCAGGGCCTGCTGAGTATTTCCAGCATCTCCTGTTTTTATTTCGGGTTTCCAGCAGGCACAGTGTTTTGGTTTTACTTCCATCTTGTTAAACATCGAAACGTTATATTCAAGGGCAAAGCAGAGACCATTTAATGGTGTATTGAAAAACCACGCACTCCCCCTTCGAGTGTCACGGCTGCTCCTTGTCGCCACCTGGCGGGAGCAGAGTGTAACTGACTCGGCCCACTGTGAACTGGCGGACAATACATGACACAAAAACACCTGTCCCCAGGTGAGACAGGCTAACGGTGCAGGGGCAAGTCAAAGCTTGGGACCCGCTACGCCGACTAGCTACCCGATGTCTTTTTTTTTACCCATTGGCTCACAAGTGGGGAGCTTCTTCCCACGTTTAAGACGGAAGGAAGCAAGAATCCGGGCTCCCACAAGCAGGCGACACCACCAGGTACGTGACTGGTCAGCTTTTGAACCATTTATCGCAGACTGCAGCTCTCACCTAAACAAGTAGGTCGCAGACGGCTTGGAGCCTGGGCTGTGAATTTCATGGGACTCGCCTTCCCAAAGACGAGTTTCATTTTGGAAAATGTCATCAGTAACATACTTGCAAACTGAATTTCTAGCTTTCCCCACTGCGAGGGGGTAAACATTCGGATGTTACTTTTAAACCCCATACCTACCTACGATTCTGAATCCCCCACTCACCCCAGCTCTCACTGGGCCCCAAGTTCACATGTGCTGATCAGGACCAGACACCCCAATCACATTTTATTGCACTTACACTCTCTCTCCACCCTCCCCCCCCACACTCCCACTCACGGCCTGCAGGTTAAGCTGGCAAGTGTTCTTTATTTATGGCTTTGCTTAGGTGGTGGGTGAGCTGCCTTCTAGGAACCCACTGCTGCACTGGTGGGCGATAGCTTCAAAACATTTGCAGGGCATTGATCGAGCGACGATGGGAGTGGCGCTTGTTGTCCTGGGTCAGGATGGAGAACTTGTGGGTCGGGGGGAGGGGTGGGGGGGGAGACGGGACTCAAGTGTTGCTGCTCTTGTGCTTCTTGGTGACCCAATGTCAGAGTGTCCAGTGCTGTTGGCTGGCGATGCAGCATCTCCTTTATTAACACATACCGTAGTCACCAAGAGCTGGCAGATAACCTTTGCCTGGACCTTGACGGGGCTCAGGTTATTCGACCAGGCTAGGAATCACAGTAAAGCCTGGTTCTGTCTTGTTTAGAGGTCTACACTTGCTACTATTTCCGCCCCACCTCCCAGCCCCACACCCAAATGAAGGACATGAAGCCGAACTGTAGTCTCCCAACCCTTTGTCCTGATAAGAGACCAGTGAACACAGGAAGTGGACTTCAGCTTTCCTTGTGTCTCTGGCCTGCTGCTTCTTGAGGCTAAGTTTTCATCCAGCATTTGTTAAAGGGAGACGGATAAAATGCATCATAAACAAAACAATCAAATTCAAAGAGCTTCTTTGACACTGCATTTATATCCATCAGACTTCGGTGAAAAAAATCAGCCACAGGGTGTCAATGTGCATCTAAATCTTGAGGATTAAATGGTTCGACGGCTTGTTCTAGACACAGCCATACAGAAAGACATCTCAAAGTGTTGTATTTTAAGGACGGACAGAAACAAGTGGGTGTTGTGCAGGAGAGGGAAAGTGAAAGTGCCAGAGGGGTCGAGGCCAGAGACATGGTTAGTGGAATATTCAGAAAGCTGGATGTGAAGTCGGAGGGGGAGAGAGTCCCAGAGGCCAGTTGTATAACTCGCAATTAATATTCCATTAAAATGATAATGCTGAGGGAAACACGGGATAAATACCACTCCCAGCACAACTACGAGAAATCTTGATTGCAGAACTAACCATGGATAAAAGGTACTGCCTAGTTTAACACGGACCCAGAAAAGCACCCTCAACCCCTTCATGGGGGCCGAGTGAGCTGATTTACAATTGACTTCAGCCAAGGGACTGCTTTCCACTGACAATCCCAACCCACTCCCCCAGCTCAAAAGTGCAACCCTTCAGAAACTGGGCATGATACCTTCCAGGGTTGAATAGCTTGCTGATACCTCACGCCAGAGGCCAACGTGACAAGCAGGTCAAGTGCAGCTGATGGGCGTGGAGCATGTGACCCAGCACGGACCGGAACCTTCAGGCCATGAAAAAGGTGAGAGGCTATTTCTTCTAGTTGGGGGTTCTAAAACTGGGAGGGGGGGGGTATGGTCTCAGGATAAAGAATCGACCATTTAGGAATGAGATGAGGAGAAATTCCTTCACTCAAAGCGTTGTGAATCACTGCAATTCTCTACTTCAAGAGAGCTGTGGATGCTCAGTCGATCAGCTTATTCAAGACAGTATACAAAAACGTATCTAAGGGAATTAAGGGGTTTGGTGAAAGGATGGGAATAGAAATTCAGCCATCACTTTACTGAATAGCAGAGCAGGGTTCCAGAGGCTGTATCGGGCACTCTCGATCCTGTCCCTATGTCAGGGAGAGGCCACCCTCTAGCACACAGCAGCCCTGCCAAGGGAATAGGGGCTGCTGGTTGAAAGAAATTGGGACAAGATGAAAAGGTTTTCCCCCCCCCCCCTCTAATGAGTGAGCAAACGTTATTAATGAACATATAAAAACACTACTTACCATCAAGAAAATAATTACACTGGCAAAATTTTACATGAAGAGACTGCTTTAGTGTACGATTCCAGAGTTGAGCAATTCTGGGGCTTAACTTTTACTTTCCAGGCTTCTTTGCATTACCCATTACTCCTCATCATCAAGTAATACTGGGAACCAGAGCAAAAACCTGCAGCTAAAAAACTTTACCCCTCGATTAGATTCCAGTCTGTAACTCACTCCCGGGTATCCGTTATTCTATATATAAACCACCCTGAACCCCTCGTTTAGATTCCAGTCTGTAACTCACTCCCGGGTATCTGTTATTCTATATATAAACCACCCGAACTCCTCGATTAGATTCCAGTCTGTAACTCACTCCCGGGTATCTGTTATTTAATATATAAACCCCCTGAACCCCTCGATTAGATTCCAGTCTGTAACTCACTCCCAGGTATCTGTTATTCTATACACACACCGCCCCGAACACCTCGATTAGATTCCAGTCTGTAACTCACTCCCGGGTATCTGTTATTCTATATATAAACCACCCTGAACCCCTCGTTTAGATTCCAGTCTGTAACTCACTCCCGGGTATCTGTTATTCTATATACAAACCGCCCCGAACACCTCGATTAGATTCCAGTCTGTAACTCACTCCCGGGTATCTGTTATTCTATATATAAACCACCCTGAACCCCTCGTTTAGATTCCAGTCTGTAACTCACTCCTGAATATTTGGTGGTCTGCAGCATTAAGCTGGTCAACCTTTCAAAGTTCAGGAGTTGGAACAAGAAATTATCTACCCACAAAAAGACAGTTTTTAAAAATGTGTGATTGCTGGTACACTTACTGATATTCTCAGCGTAACCACAAGTAAACCGTGCAAAGGACTTTGAAACAACAGAGCACCCCGTGCTTTACATCCTCCTGCCTTTCAAAATCGAAAAACCATTACAGAAATCATCCAGCGTGACATTTCACCGATGGACCAGAAAATGGAAATAAACAAAAAAAAAAGCTTTATTGCAACTCGAATCGACTACAAAAAGGAAACACAATAAAACACGACAAATAGTTCAGGGCGTCAGGACTGTTGATTGGTCCAGCGGCAAGGCTGAAGTAGGTGGTGTCAGAATGTTGCTCAGTCACAGGGTATTGACCTGAAAAAGAGGGGGAAAAGGAGCAAAAAAAAAAAAAGGGGGGGAAAGAAAAACGTTAGTTTAAGTCTGTGTTTGTGTTGGTGGGCAGGACTGAAATCAAGAGTACAATATCATGGCTGTGTCATGCGTCAATAGAAATGGATTTAACTCAGGGGATGCAGCCAGCACAGTAAACAAAGTCCGCATGCACATGCAGCACTTTAAAAGAGCTCTAGGGTGACTCACAAGTACATCAGGTACACTTACTTTGAAGTGCAGGGGCTTATACAGGCAAAGTATGACACTGCTTCTCTGCACAGCACCAACAATGGTGAGAATTAACTGCCAACTAATTTGCCTTTGATGGTGTTGGTAAAGGAAGAAACACTGGTCTGGGGCCCTGGGAGAATTCCCCCTCGTACAAGTGTTACTGTCTGAAGTACAACATCGCTGACACATGCAGCACACGCTCCGTATTGCGCTGTAGTGTCAGCCTTAAGATACGAGGGCTTGTGATACCTCATAAACCTGGCCACAGGTGACCAGAAAAGCAATCATCATCTCATGAATCTACTAAAATACCCTGGGCCTTCGACCTGCCATGTTTAAAGGAATGAGTTAAACTCAGCTGCTCTGGCCAGTTAGTAGTGCAACATTTTGAATTTATCAACTGGTACAGCACCCCTTCTAGTCTCATTTCACATTTTGATCCAAATACCGGAACGTTAATGTGGCGGTTTTAACCATTAATATCTTTCGTCAAAAAAATGGCATTCAGCATCTTTCAGCTTAAAGTGTTGTCACAAGGATTTCATTACCTTTTAATAGTGGGTGCATTACTTAGTCCACTTCAACTGTCGGGGGGGTGGGGCGGTGGTGGTGGTGGAAACAGTATAGTTCCCAGCTTGGGGTGTACTCGCAGAGAGCACATTGAGCTGCATAATGTGAGGGTCACATCTCGGTGGGTACAGGTTCTGTCTGTCAGTTGTTTGGGGGAAGGGGCAGTCTGACAGGATAAAACGGAAGACGTTTTTCAGCAAAATGGCACAAAATGGCATTAAATAATTTTGGGGACCACACAAAGCAGACCAGTGAGATTGCACATACCACTAAATAACGTCCCAGCAGAGCCCTTCACTCTGTCGTCTCCATGTTTTCTTCCTCCTCCTCGGCTCCTTCTGTAGCCTCCTCCTCACCCTCCTTCTTTTCAGGTGGCTTCTCGTAGGCTTTCTCTGAAGGCGTCACTATCACTCCGTCCCAAGTGGACATCTCCACAGCTAAACCTGGCAAGCAGAGCAGGCAGTCAGGGTTTCGACACGTCACCTCAGGGGTCCGGTCTCTGATCTATCCTCAAGCCATGCGGTTGCGGGGGGGGTGGGGGGTACTAGTGTCAAAGCCAAACCACCAAACGACACAGTCAAGGTCATAATCACTGCTGGCAATAGCAGTACAAGGTAACACTATCCCAGCTCCAACCTCTAATGCTCCAATTAACCCGGCTGAACATCTGACTGCAGCTCCCCCCAGCCCCTCGACATGGCTCCTCTATCTCTCCTGAGAGGCTCTTTCAAATCTTTAGCAGCCTCAGAGATACTTCTCTAAGATGTTTCGGACGCACTGGTTATTAATTTATGTTCCGCGTCCTGATAGCACCATTGATTTTGAAATGATACTCTGGGCTGGCTTTCCTGTGTGGGCTGCTTAGTATTTACCACACCTCCATGAGGAGTTTCTCACCCTCCTAGTCTGTTCCAGTCTAACCTCAGCGTTCATCCCAATCATAGCCGGGATCAGCTCCGCTGCTGGTTCACTATTTCCTGACACCTTTGTCTGCAAGTTTGTAAGAACATGTACGATGGGGTTTACTCACAACCCTGGGCTTTGTGCAAATGAGTTCCACATGACCCTGGAGGTGTCCGGCAGAGTTAACCTGACAATCAGCCTCAGCGCCAGGACTCCTGCTCCAGAATTACTGATCAATAACTCGGGTTTCCAGGTAGACTTTGCCTGGTCCCTCGCCTCCAAGGTCCACTTGGACAGCTGAGTGTGACACTCACTGCCCACAGGTCTCTATTAAGGTTGGCCATTTGGGAAAAGTACAATACTATAGAATAATACAGTAGGCACTTGAGGAGAGGAATCTGCGCACCAGCTCCTTGAATGATGTCAGATTTTATTATTTTTTTAAATTCAAAGCTGAATAGTTGAAGCTTCAGCACCTATAAAGCAGTGCACTAAATCTCTAGCATTGGTGTCTGAAAGAGGCAGGTATAAACTTTGTGCTTCAGATCTACATAAATCCAAAATACGTGCATATTTTTGCTATAAATTAGCACATTAGAAGGTCCACCAAGATTGGGCCTGCCTGATGTGTGTTGAATGTTCACAACACAACAACAACTCATTAAAGCACCCCTACTGCTCCATGGTTAAAACAAAGACTTGTTACGGAAGTAAATTAGAAAGGAATTAAATCTGGATCACAACTGCTGAGGTTTGAGACTGGGGAGAAAGTGCTAAGATGACGCATGAGAGATTTTCACTCCTTCTTCCCTGAAGACTTTTGTGGTTTGTATGTACTCCATCTTGCTCTGGTACCAAGTGACCATCCATAGCGAGTACAGGTTCAACTGAGCATGAGGACGTCACAAACCAGCCCAGACCCTTCTTCACTTGATGTCCACACACATGGCACTTTGAACATGAGTCACTAGACAATGATCAGGAGCAGGAAGCCCTGCTGATTTCCCACCTCCCTAACTAAGGGTACAAGGTTAGTTATTACTTCCCCTGCTGAGATAACATAAGAATGGGTTTCAAAGCTGGCATCTTCTGTCATTACCACAGCAGGAGTTGCTTTTGCTTAAGCAGTCAATTACTCTAATTTATCAAACGGCAGAGGTTTTTTTGAGAAATGCATCAGATTATTAGCAAACTGTGTGTGCGTGTGTGTGTGCACGTGCGGGCGCACGCTTGGGCGAGCAATGGGAGGGAATGATGCAAGATAACACTGTGGATCACTTACTGCTGGCGTCTCCTTCTAACCCCAGGATTTTCCTGTACCCTCCATGTGAGAGAATGCGGACCAAGGTCTGTGCCGTGAAACATACCATGTCCTAGAGCAAGGATACAAGACTTTCAGTGCACTCAAATCAGTCATAAGGAAAACAGAAAACAAAAGAACCTGCATTTATATAACATTTCTGGGCCCTCAGAACATGCCAAAGTGCTGCTTGAAATGTGGTCACTGTTTGCACACAGCAAGGTCCCACAAACAGCTAAGAGATAAATAAACAGACAGGGTCTTGGTTTGACATCTCATTTGAAAAATGGCACCTCTGACAGTGCAGTACTTCCTTAGTACTGCACCCAAGTGTCAACCTGTTTAGTGCTCAGGGTCCTGCAGTGGGGCCTGAACCTATGACATTTTGGTTCAGTGGTGAGTGATTTGGCCTGTTGTGCCCATGCATCTTGCTTTGTCCTTACTTTTTGTGCATAACCCTGCAAGTTCCGCATCCTCAAATATCTGTCCAGTTCCCCTTAATCAACCTCCATTTTCACTTGGCCAAGGCCAACACCTTGGGTGCACGAGTAAAGTTGATTCAAAGGTCAAAGGGCACGTATTATCCAGAAAATGGGCATGTTAGGAGTAGAGAGGCCTCAGTATCCAATTACACAAATCCTTAAAGGTGGCAGGGTAAGTTGATAAGGTGGAGAAGAAAACATTTGGGTTTATAAATAGAGGCATAACATATAAAAGCAAAGAGATCACGTTGGAACTTTATAAACCACTGGTTTCTGCCTCAGCTGGAATATTGTGGAGAATTCTGGGCACCAGGCTGCAGGGAAGATGGCTTTAGATAGGGTACAGAGTAAGTTTACCAGGAAGCGACCAGGGATGGGGGTCTTCAGTTACAAGGAGGGGGTTGGAAAAGTTAAGACTGTTCTCCTTGGAAAAGAAGTGGCCCAACAGTGGTAGGTAAGTTGAAAGAGGTTTCGATAGAGCAGATAAGAAAAAGAACTATTCTCTCCACCAAGTGGATCAATAACCAGAGGACACAGATTTAGAATTGTTGGCAAGAGGTTCGTGAGGAAATGAGGAGACTGTTGTCAGGATCTGGAACACGCAATCTGCAAATGGAGGTTGATTCCATAAATAATTTTAAAAAGGGAACTGGACAGATAAATTTGAGGATGAGGAACTTGCAGGGTAATGCACAAAAAGTGGGGGCAAAGCAAGACGCACAGGCATCAACAGGCCTTTTTCAAAATTCATTTGGGGGATGAGGGCTTGGCTGGCCGGGCCAGCCTTTACTGCCGATCCCTAGTTGCCCCTTTTGAAGGTGGCGGTGAGTTGCCTTCTTGAACCACTGCCGTCCATGTGGTGTAGGTGCACCCACAGGTTCCGTGCTGTAAGTTTCCATTGGGTGGGGCAGGGTAGGGAGCAAATTTCTCCCACACACTAGTCAGAAACGGTTAGAAGAAGCACATTTATAAGTGTTGGGCCTAATGGACTTTGTTTCTTTTTGAAGAATGTGTGACCTTGGCAGGCTTGCTGGAGGCAGTTCCCTCTCTTGAGTATGAAGGCCTCGAAATGTCGCAGTGGCTTTTTACATCCTTCTCACCACTGATTGACTCTTTGGGGATATTGAGCCCTGGCTGGGACATGGTGCTGCAGGTGGTGTATTCGTTCGAAAGCTAATTTTCACGGGTGATCCTGACAAGTGAGTGTCAGCAGAATGTTCAGCCATATGGAACACTGGCCCAACTTCAATCCACCAGGCTATGGGTCACTTCAAAATTTAACTGGCCCAAAAGCTGGGAAAGATACACCCGGAGTCAGTACCCTCAGGTCAAAGGGAGATCCTTACCTGCTGCTCAAGCGTCATCACAGTATGCACTCGGAAGTTTCCACTTTCACAGGGATCTGTAATTCCGACCGATCCAGGAAGGAACAAGCCCGCCGCAAGGAGCTGTAGGCAACGTCTGTAAACAGACCCAAGCATCAAGTACTTGCCCAAATTTTTCCCCCGCACCAAGATAATCCTGCCTCAAGCAGTAAGTTCTTACAGACCCGTCAGATTCTGACCGATTTTAGCCAGTGCCCTCGAGATCTCATTCCCCCTCCAAATTATTCAGCCACACTCTCTACCACCATCCTCACCAACTTCACTCCTTCAGCACTCCAGCCACCTTTCACCAAGTATTTTACCCCATGCGTTTCCAAGAATTTTATTCCAGCATCATTCATTGCACAGGACTCCGTACACGGGGATTATCACCGCGCCCTTGCCCCCACAATCCATGTACATACCTGAAGCCAACATTGAGTGCCAGCGGCTGTCTGGATGGGTTGTTCATTACAGCAGAGTGGCCCTGCACGACAATTCAAGGGGAGAGTTAACTCCAGGTGAAACGCTCAACAATATTTCTCGTAACAAACCTTTCTCACTTCTCTTTCAGCACAAGGGGATGGACAGCTAGCCTCTGCTCCCTCTCAAGCCCCAAGGATGCCACAACATGGCTCTCCAGCCCTACAGGGAAACACTGACCAAACAAGGGTTTGATAGGGCAGAAGCGGAGAAAATGTTGCCAGTTGACAGGGGAGGCCATCAGTTTTAGACAATGACTAATAAATCTAATAGGGAATTCAAGAGAAACTTCTTTATCCAAAGAATGGTGAGAATGTGGAACTCAGTACCACAGGGAGTGGCTGAGATGAATAGTGGACTGTAGATGCATTTCAGGGCAAGCTGAATAAACACATGCGGGAGAAAGTAACAGAAGGATATACAAATTTGGAGGAAGTTAATGTGGAGCATAAACACTGGGAAAGACCTGTTGGACTGAATGGCCTGCTTTTATACTGTGTAGTTGATATAACACATGTTCACACAGAGAAAATTGTGAGCGCAAATAACAAGCGATCAAAGTGCCAAGCCCTTTATAACACAGCTACTCCGCACATCAGTTTGTAAATGCAACGCACAACATGGGACTGAGTCAAAAAAGTGAAGAGGATAAAGAACAGCGTCCCAGAATACCAAAGGAGGTTGGGGAAGAAAATAGAGTGACAATGTAGAGCTCCAAAATATTTAGGAAATTGGAATTATGCCATCGTACTGATGGATGGATAATGCTATTCAACAACAGCTAATATTTATATAGCAACTTCAACTTAGCGAAACATCCCAAGGCATTCGTTCCACAGCAGCATTATAAAAACAAAGCTAAAAAAATGTATTGAAAGGAATTCAACGAGAGAGAGCGATGTTTAATAACGCACTTTGGGGGAGAGGGTTTACCAGTTAGTACAGTCTAACTACAAAGGTGCAGGGATGCAGATATAGAAAACTTTAAATATGGAAAGCAGTTAAAAAAAAGTCTTAGAAAGACAAATTGTAACCTGCATTTTTTAGGTTGAATGCATTAGCAAGGGGGGGGTGACAATGAACTTGCACAGACATTAGCTAGGCCAAAGAATGTATGCTACAGTCGCTTGGCAGTACAGAACTTGGGAACATTGCTGAACACAGACACGTTATGGAAGCCTGTTGTGATACCAAATGAAATTTGGTAGTCTTGCAATAGTCCTGATGAATGCACAATGAAAAGCTTCAACAACATGTCTCTCTTTACAGCAATCTCTGTGCCACTACATGAACACCTGGGCATTATAGTGAGAGGTACAGCATAGATTTATTAGAATGGTACCAGGAATGGGGTTATGGTATTGCAGGAGGTTTTTCACTGGAATATACAATAGAGGAGGAGGAGGAACCTAGTGAAACTTTTCAAAGTAATGAAATCTTGTAAATAATCAAAGGGTGTAAATAATCAAAGATTGCAAATTGCTTTTAAAGAGAGATGGATTCAGAACTATCATGAGGAGAATGAAGGGAAAATTATAAGTATTCTTTCCCCAGCAGGTTATATAGCACAAATGGCTCTTGAGGCAAGAGGCTGCAACATCAATTAAACGAGAATGGGATAGCTATTTGAAAAGTATACAAATGGAAGGGAGAGGGAGGTGGATTAGAGTGGACAGCTCCAGTTGGACAGCATAAACTTGGCAGGCTGAATGAAGCGCAGTGTGCCGAGTTCCCTGGATTGTACAAAAGCCCCGAGAGGCCCAGTGCCAGGGGAGGGAGCTTTCCTTCCATTTATTTTTTTAAATAAATAGAATCGGCCAGAATTCCTTCTGAAAACGAGCCAACAAATCTGCTCGTATATGTGCACCAGCTAATGTCAGAAGTGGGTGGAAGCTGTGGATGTTTGGGGGGAGGTACAGGGAGCTGACAGCCACCAATGGGAGTGTACTGACTCAAAGCAGCACCTCCCATAAGGGATTGGGTGGGGTGGGGGGAAGAGAAAGAAATCCATTTTACTTCTCATTCCCCGACCTATAAACCTTAAACAAAACATTTTTGCTTCTCCTCCCATTTGGAAACCTCTCCCATGCACTGCATGACTCTCCACTCCTACAATCCACCGGGAAAACAAAAGCCCCAACAAAACCATTTGTGTGAAATGTTGCAGAAGAAAGTCATTATTTCACCAGTGTACTGACAGGTTATTTTTGAAAAGACTGCTGAGAGTTAAATGGTGTTTCTATGGAGGCAGGTACAACAGAATAGGTGAACAAGCAGAGACTTCATGTCATCTTATTACCCCATTTTAGAAATAAAATATTGTGACTATTTATATAAAAAAGACAAATCAATATTCTTTCTGCCCACTTTCCTGGTCCCCTCCCCTCTCTTGAGGGCTCACCATGTGGGCCTGAACAGTGAGGTGCTGACAGGCTATTCATCAAGCCAGGCCTTACCCTCATCCAGCGCGCACACAGCATCTTCAGCAGGGTTTACGGGAAGGCAATCAAGGGGAGGAGTGCTGGCCAATTTCCGCCTTCCTAACCCAAGGGCATCGAGGCCAACTGTAGCCCTAGATTGGCTGCGATCAGGTAACTCAGCACAGAACAGGCACAGAATTAAACTGCAATCACCCCAGTTTGTCTGGCTCAGTACCTCACTGGATTAACTCACTGAACTGTCAACAGCCAGACAGGTGCGTGTGACTGGAGCTGCTGTTAACATACACGTACCAGAAGGTCGATGATCCAAGGTGTCAAAGGCTCGAATCCAGGGAAGCGACACCTCAAATCCTTCATCAGCCGTATCAGCACTTTAACTCTGAGAAAATATGAAAGTGGTTATTTGAGCAGTGTCTGAGCTCTTTGCCTATGAGAACTATTTAATTGTGCATCATGGAGCTCGGGGCCCCATTGTTTAAAGTTCAAATATTCCCATTAACCTTTAAACATCTCAAACTATTATAATCCTGCTTTCTGATTTAAGACTTACCCAGCAAATGCTGGAACAGTGGTGGGAAAATAAAACAGGATAAACCTGTGAACAACCTGAGCAAAATAAGAGGAGTTGTGTTGCATTGGATTCATGGACCCAAGCCCAGATATAGCCCGCAGGCCACAGCTTGGATGTCCATGGTTTATTTCATGTACAAATAAGCTGTGAAAAATCACTGCAACTGAACGTAAACGTTATTCATCTAAGGGAGTGCTTTCATAAATCTGGAATTGAATTACATCTTCCCTCTCAAGTGATAATTGGTATTCACTGGTTTTTAGATTTAAGTGCAAACCCATTGAGTTTAAACACTTCACTGCTCCCAATAACATCTACTGCTACTGAAAAAACATCTCATGATACAATGACAGAGGTCAGCTGCTACTGATGATGTTTGCCAAATAGGTGGGCTCTCAAGGTTCAGCAGGAACTTATAATAACAAGAAACAGCCAATCAAAACATCAAACACTCAATCACTGTGGCCATTCCTATAAGAATGTACTGCCCCGCCATCAAAGCTGCACTCCTGCTCCAGGCAGCATGACCCAGTGGTACACAGGGAAAAAGCTGGAGAGTTACAACTGACAACTGGGGGAAAATAAGAAAAGCTGGCAATATAGCAGTGGCTATTCAGGTACACAATGGGGAGAAGAACTTGTATCTAACCCTGTGCTGTACCTGTCTTGGGAGTGTTTGATGGGGATGGTGTAGAGGGAGCTTTACTCTGTATCTAACCCCATGCTGTACCTGTCCTGGGAGTGTTTGATGGGGACAATGTAGAAGGAGGTTTACTCTGTATCTAACCCTGTGCTGTACCTGTCCTGGAAGTGTTTAATGGGGACAGTGTAGAGGAAGCTTTACTCTGTATCTAACCCTGTGCTGTACCTGTCCTGGGAGTGTTTGACGGGGACAGTGTAGAGGGAGCTTTACTCTGTATCTAACTCCGTGCTGCACCTGTCCTGGGAGTGTTTGATGGGGACAGTGTAGAGGAAGCTTTACTCTGTATCTATCCCTGTGCTGTCCCTGTCCTGGGAGTGTTTGATAGGGACAGTGTAGAGGGAGCTTTACTCTGTATCTAATCCCGTGCTGTACCTGTCCTGGGAGTGTTTGATGGGGACAGTGTAGAGGGAGCTTTACTCTGTATCTAACCCTGTGCTGTAACTGTCCTGGGAGTGTTTGATGGGGACAGTGCAGAGGGAGCTTTACTCTGTATCTAACCCCGTGCTATACCTGTCCTGGGAGTGTTTGATGGGGACAGTGTAGAGGGAGCTTTACTCTGTATCTAACCAATGCTGTACCTGTCCTGGGAGTGTTTGATAGAGACAGTGTAGAGGGAGCTTTACTCTGTATCTAACCCCGTGCTGTACCTGTCCTGGGAGTGTTTGATGGGGACAGTGTAGAGGGAGCTTTACTCTGTATCTAACCCCGTGCTGTACCTGTCCTGGGAGTGTTTGATGGGGACAGTGTAGAGGGAGCTTTATTCTGTATCTAACCCCGTGCTGTACCTGTCCTGGGAGTGTTTGATGGGGACAATGTAGAGGGAGCTTTACTCGGTATCTAACCCCGTGCTGTACCTGTCCTGGGAGTATTTGATGGGGACAGTGTAGAGGGAGCTTTACTGTGTATCTAACCCCGTGCTGTACCTGTCCTGGGAGTATTTGATGGGGACAGTGTAGAGGGAGCTTTACTGTGTATCTAACCCCGTGCTGTACCTGTCCTGGGAGTATTTGATGGGGACAGTGTAGAGGGAGCTTTACTCTGTATCTAACCCCGTGCTGTACCTGTCCTGGGAGTATTTGATGGGGACAGTGTAGAGGGAGCCTTACTCTGTTGTTGCATTTGAACATGGACTGCTTCAGTATCTGAGGAATTGCAAATGTTGAACATTGTGCAATCATCAGCGAACATCCCCACTTCTGACCTTATGATGGAAGGAAGGTCATTGATGAAGCAGCTGAAGGTGGTTGGGCCATGGACACTACCCTGAGGAACTCCTGCAGTGATGTCCTGGAGCTGGGATGACTGAGCTCCAACAACCACAACCATTTTTCTTTGTGCTGTGTAGGACTCCAGTCAGCAAAGAATGTCCCCCACCCCCCGATTCCCACTGACCCCAGTTTTGCTAGGGCTCCTTGATGCTACACTTGGTCAAATGCTGCCTTGATGTCAAGGGCAGTCACTCTCATCTCACCTCGGGGGGTTCAGCTCTTTTGTCCATGTTTGAACCAAAGCTGTAATGAGGTCAGGAGCTGAGTGGCCCTGGCGGAACCCAAACTGAGCATCAGTGAGCAGGTTATTGCTAAGCAAGTGCCACTTGATAGCACTGCTGATGACCCCTTCCATTACTTTACTGACGATTGAGGTAGACAGATGGGGCAGTAATTGGCCGGGTTGGATTTGACCTGCTTTTTGTGTACAGGACGTATCGGGACAATTTTCTACATTGCCAGGTAGATGCCAGTGTTGTAGCTGTACTGGAACAGCTTGGCTAAGGATGCAGCAAGTTCTGAAGCACAAGTCTTCAGTACTATTGCTGGAATATTTTCAGGGCCCGTAACCTTTGCAGTAGTCAGTGCCTTCAGCCGTTTCTTGATATCACATGGAGAAAATCAAATTGGCTGAAGACTAGCATCTGTGATGCTGGGGACCTCCGGAGGAGGCTGAGATGGATCAACCACTCGGCACTTCTGGCTAAGTCTGGTACAAATGCTTCAAGCCTCATCTTTTGCACTGATGTGTTGGGCACCCCCATCACTGAGGATGAGGATATTTGCAGAGCCTCCTCCTCCACTGAATTGTTTAACTGTCTACCACCTTTGACGACTGGATGAGGCAGTTAGCACAACCTTCATAGGACAGGCTTTCCCTCGCGGTGTAAACATGCTGACTTACGTAGACTGAGAGGAGTTCTCCTCAAACCAACGAGCATGACGAATTGCTGCCAAAGCACTCTGCAGGACTTTGATGTCCACTGGAAAGGAAAGGAACGGTATTAGCAGCACAGGCAACTGAGAGAAAGAGAATCAAGTTTTCTCCATCCCAGTGTTAAGGCATTGTCTTTTGATTTAACAAATAATATCATTAGCTTTGTCAAAAGTGAACCGAGTCAGTATTTGAAAGCATGGGATTGATGTACCAAATGCCAGGTTGAACAGCCTGCACCAGGACAGACCTGATGAGCTAACCCACTCCATTCTGCCCTGCAATTTCTACCATATGTTGTCATGCATATTGTCCGCATTTCAAAGTTCAGTTATGGCTCTGACGATTTTTAACAAAATGGGCTTTAAATGTAAGATCAGTAGGTCCTAGATTTGATTCTTGCCTGTATGGGAGGTACTGGCTGCAATCTTGTGTTGGGAAGGGTGAAAACCAGTAGTGGCTCCTGCTCAGCTGTTATCCAGTGACTCCCTGCTGGAGTGCACACCTGTGAGTACAGTGACTCCCTGCTGGAGTGCACACCCGTGAGTACAGTGACTCCTCGCTGGAGTGCACACCCGTGAATAATGGACGAGCATGGCATTGGAATCTACCTCCCCGCAGGTTTTTAAGCTAATGGCACTGTTTAGGGCACAGTTATCTGAAATTCACACCCCATCACGATTCCGTTAATTTAACATTTGCTGATTTTCACAGATGACAAACCAATGCTAAGGTTGCTACCGATCATGTTACAAGCAAACTAATGGGGGCAGCTTGGTCACAGAGGCATAAATGCACCAAGCTCCAGGTATGGAACTTGTAGGGAGGGCCAATGTAATTAGACTGTAAACTGACATATTTAGAGTTGACGAGTAGCAGAAAACATCAACGGTCTGTCAAAGTTCTAACACCATACAATGGACTGTACTCCAGCAGACCAAGTCCCAAGCGTTAGCTGTGGATAACATGCTCGCCTCGCAGTCAGGAAGTGGTGGGTTCAAGTCCCACAATGAGTACAAAATGCAGGTTGAAATTCCCATTGCAGTACTGTCGGGAATGCTGCTGTGTCGAAGGTGCAGGCTTGTGGATGAGATGCTAAACTGAGGGCCTGTCTATCCTCTCGGTAAAAGATCCCACGGTGCTATTTCAAGGAAGAGCGGTGAACTCTCCCTATATCCTGATCAGTATTCTTCACAAGAACAGAACGGATTGGATGCGATTGCCCTGAACTATTGGATCCCACCCACCCTAGTAGGCAGCCAAGTTGTTTCAGGATTCACTTGGGAAACGTGAAGCACTGGGTTGAAATTTTGGGAAGTGTGCAGTATTGTACAAGGTGAAAATCACGCTCAAATGCTGAAAAAGTTCGGATAAGGTAATGATACATACAATGGAGCTCTGGATCAAGCTTGCGTAAGTTGGGCGGGACAGTGGTGATGAGAATTTTGACAGTGGCATCAGGTGAGCTGATCTCAAAGCCGGTCTCATTAGTGATCATAGTAAGAACTGGAAACAAATGAAGAACAGTTAGCGCTGATATACTAAAACACCAACCTTTTGTAGCACTTCACTTAAAAACACTCTCCCTGAGCATGCATCCCCCCCTGCCTGAAGTGCTTTAGGGTTTGATAGAGCTCAAATATAAAGCCAAGCAGCAATTTGAACCCCACCTCCTCGTCAATCCCTCCTTCAGACTTGGAAAACAGGCTGCAGAGATGCTAAGGTCCCTCCAGCACCTTATTCTTAACCATCTATCCTTTGGGTACACGGTCAGGAACTGGGTGCTGGGCAGGCCGGTCAAGTTTGGAGATCTTCACCCAAAGTCCACAATTCAGCTTATTCTAGTAGAAGGTTATCAGCAGCTGGACCCCTGGCTGAATTCTCCTTCTCCCAGCCAGCAGCATCAAGGCTAATTGTATTTCCAATGGTGCCTTTATACCAAGCCATTGGAGGACTTTCAGCAGTGTACTTATTACAAATATCTGTTTTTAATAGTGCTCTGGGTGGCAGCACAGGTTCCCATGGACCTCTCCACTGAGCTCCTGACCTCACCAAAGCTGAGCGACAAGGGGTCAAACACAAGAGAAAAGGAGAATTAGCTGCAATATCACCACCCTCAGCAGTGTGAAAACATTACCCACAGCAACCATGCTTACAGCCTCTTAGAACAAGTTTGGCAATTAGCCACCACACCCATCCTAGACAGAGCACAGCTTGCTCCGAAGATGATCCTTGTACGAGGTCAGTTGTGACAGCTCCAAACTCATTCTTGTAGGATCTTTAATGCTGACAGTAAAGACACTTTCATGTGTCTGGGCTCAAAGGACAGTTTCTCACTAGGCTTTAACAGCCAGTCCCAACAGCCTGGTCCCTGAAGGCATTTTAATAAATTCATCTATAATATATTCAACTTGCTATGTAAATAATGGACACTTATTCAGCATGGCCGCTGTGTCTATTACTGTACAAGTCAGGAGCCCCTTAAACTGCTGACACGATAACTACACCAACAGCATGACTCTCAAACTCTGGGGGAATTTTTTTTTACCCTGACTTTGACGGCAAGGCTACAGGAGATCCACTGGTTTCTATCATGCCTTGGCTACAACCTGTGATACCCCTCGTGACAGATAAAAGTTCATCAGGATTCCCAATCACAGCTCGAAAATCAAATGCAGAAAGGAAAACTTGCAAATGGCAAAACAAAGGCTGAAGAGGGTTCAGCAACACTCACTTTCGGAGGGTTCCTGGGCTCGGAGGGTTTCCACCACCTTGTTACCCAGAGCAGCAACAGCTTCCACTGAGGGTAAGGGAAAGAAAACACACAATTAGATTTTACCCAAGGGTGACGTTTGGAGCAGAGGTTACACACTGAACAATGGCATGGAAAATGAAACTCATTCCAGTTGCAGAACCTTTGTCAGAATTGGCAAAGCACACCTGACATTGGGTCCAAGCCCAGGAACATTAGCATGCTTTATTTTCTCAAATGCTGACAAATTTGCTGCGTATTTCCAGTACTTTTTCTCGAGCATCTAGTCTTAGATGGAAGATATAGTTACGCTCGAAGGAGCGACGAAGAGCAACAAGACTGATCCCCGAGCGTGAATGGATGAGCCAGGAGGGAGGACTATTGGAGCTCATGGTTTACAATATTGGAAGAAATTGGCTGGGAGAGTTACAAGGTAAGTGAAATGCTGTGTGTCACAGATAGACAGATATGGTAATTGGGGATTAAGAATAAAACCAGAGGGCAGGAAGAGAAAGTGAATTTACAACAGATCAGATGGGGAAATTTGTCCAAACAGCAATAAGCTGCAAGCCAAGGTCACGGTGAATAAAACACAGGGATTATTTTGAATACAGTTAGATGCTGCAACAAGAGAGACTTAATGTGACAGGCAGATGGACCTCAAAAACTACAAAGTTTTTATTCCCCCTCATCCCTGACAGGCTGAGATAACATCCCTGCATGATGAACTGGATAACAATGTACTAAGGATTTGCTGTTAAACACTGGGACCTTGCCATTTTCTAAAACACTGCGTTTCCATATATGCTGAGTCTCCAAATACCATTCACACTCCCTTCAGCCAGTAGAGCACAATTAACACATTATTAGAACCAAACCCAAGGGTTGGGTGACAGAATCATGTCAGGAAACAAATCACACCAGATTTTCATGGAAATTCATGAGCTTTCTGGGTCAGGAGATACAACAATGGCATGCGAGTATAGGAAAGAATTAAATCCAATACTTTGTTGGCATAATCCTGATAAGGGTTCTGAATGTTTGAATTAAGTGTTACATATTTATGGTTGTTTCGGTAGTACTGAGCTTGAGTATTGCTGAGAAAAATAAAGGCATGCTGTCAAAGCTTTTCATCTTACACTCATCAGGACAGGCACAAGATTTCAAAGAGAACAAGGAATATGTCCAGACATTTCATCTTTTTTTGAATAAACAAAACCATCGGAGACAATAGCTCCCTGGTGGATTTGCCATGGCAACATCTTGGCCAATCAGAGCCGACTTGCCAGCCAATCAACACCCTTTTTCTCATGCAGTATAAATTGTTGCTCCCTTTGAAATTTGGCATTCTTGCGTCTGTCCTGATGAGTCCAAGATGAAAAGCTTCGACAGCGTGTTTTAATTTGCAGTAGTTACATATTTAATACCCTGCAAGAGAACTGTGAATGAGACCCTCCCTTGATTTATTTACGATACTCACAGGTTGGCAAGATCTTTAGGATGACAACAAGGTCAGCGACATTATGCCCGGTCATCATGGTTCCCTTCTTGTACGAGCCGACCTGACGCACTTCCTCAATTTGCTTTTGGGAAGGAAAATAAGACGACAAAATAAATTTAACATTTGGCCACGGCAAAAACATGGGCACAAAGTGGATCGGCACAACACAGCTGCTCCCTAACTCCTCCACTACTGGTATTAAGTTCTATACCAGGTTAGAATTCCACGGTGGCAATGTCATTCTTGGATACAAGTCCTGACAAGTGAATTTCAGCAGCCTATATAACAGCAGAGAGCCTTAAGATCAAAATTACCCTCGCCAACAGCCCACAAACTTGCACTTTACAGGGGGTGCTTCCCCCAGTTGCAGTATCCTTGCCTGCCAGTCCAACCCAGGAGACAGTTTTACCAAGGGAGCTCCAGGTTAAAAAACGAGGAATCTTAACGGGGCAACTTAAAGAAACTAAGCCAGTGATCCCTCCCAAGTACCACAGAGCATAGGTCCCAACAGAGAAAAATGATCTGGTCACACCGAGTGTACAGGTATGGAACTGCAATCATAACAGACCTAGAAGGAGCCTAGGAGGAGAGCGGGACAGAGAGGAGTTGAACCAGACATAACAACAAAGAATAGTCATCAACAGTAATCTAACCTTCATCCCCAGCCCCGCTGATGCCACAAGAGAACACAAAAGTTTAGGAACAAGACACATCGTTCACCCATGTGCTAACAGAGCACACAGCTAGATGACACTCAGCATGGACAGCGTTGAAATTTGGCAGGTGGCTGCGGATCACTCTGGGGAGCGGAGGGCTTTGACAGGGTGCAAACAATTGGACTGGTGTCACTGGATAGCATTAAATAAAAATTCATAAGCTGCCAAAGATGGAAAAGAAAAATCACCAGCTCGTGCGAATGGGAAAAACGACCAGGAAATATTGATTCACAGTCAACTCCCCATCCCTTGACAGGCAAAGAAAGGGTGAAATGGGAAAAGGAGCAAGGGATCAGTAGGTATATGCAGTCCATGTCTGCAAAAGGCTATCTAAAGCATCAAATGAGAATGACTCCTCTCTTTCAGAATAGACTCGAAGCTCTGGAGCTCTGTTCTTACGCCTTTCTGGCTCTTTCCTTCTTTAAGGCATGCTATAAACACACCCCTTTGACCAAGCTTTTGGGTCACCTGGTCTAATATCTCCTTATGTGACATGGTGTCATATTTTGCTTTATATGATCCTGAGAAGATGCTATATAAATCCAAGCTGTTGTTAACACTTAAACCCAACAATAATCACTGTCCCAGAGGATCTTGAAGTCAAAAATTAGGAGAGATATCGGTTGCTCAACTTACCACTTCAAAGTTGCCTGGAGCCACAATCAGATTGTCGATCACATTGTTAATCTTGGTAACTAAGGACAGTATTGAGGCCTAGGAAACAGCAACATCTCTATTAACAGAGTTACTACACCACAGATTTATTTCAAGCGCTCGTATAAAATTAACTTCAATACCCAAACTTCCTGCCTCCTGGCCACACCAGTAACATTGCAGACAGCAAGGAAGCTCTTAAGCCCCAAGCTGCTCTATTAATCGAAGTGCACGGTGGGGGGGGGGCGGGGGGTTGCAGAGAGACAACTTCAGTAGAACCAGGAAGCCAGTTTGCAGCCACCCCACTCCTGGGAAACACACTACCAACTGCATGGGCCCTTAAAACACCAATAAAGTGCCACCTGTTAGCAATTTACCCAAATCCTGGATGTAATCAGTCAGGCTGATTAACTTGAAAAGCATGCTGACGAGACATTTCCTACCCCAGGAGTTCATCATGAAGTGTAAGGTGCTGACATAAACAGCAGATTTAAGACTGTCATTGGTCCAGTGCAATGTGGCAACATGGTAGACCAGGGATCAACAGCTCGGTGCGAGGTCCCAAACTAGACGGTGATAGGTAGAGGAGGGCGCCTCCAGACAAGCAGGAGAAGAGGATCTATGTTACCTTCCCCAGGAATCAGAAGGTTGGTTTCCTGATTCGCGCTGAATCAGCCAGGTTATGCAGTCAGCGGCAGAAGAGAAACTACTGAGGGTTACCACTTGTTTCTGGTTGTAAAACGCCCAAGCGGGTGAGGGTGGAATCAGAGTTACATCAGCTGTGAGGCCACCCACAGCTGAATAGTCCACCAGCACACCGATTAGGCAGATGGATACAGTACAGCTGCAGCAAGTGGGTGTGTGCCTGGCTAGTGACTCAATACCTCCAAGAGCAAGTATTAATTGGGCTGGGATGCTGAAATTGCTCAAATTCTGCGCGGGGACATCACCTCACACTGCAACCATTTCCCCAAAGGATTGTGTAGTTGGTGGAAACTGAGCTTTGAAAAGCCAATTCAAGTGCATGCTTTTAAGGGGTGTCCAACAACATGCCCACAGAGGTGTCCATCAACATGCCCACACGCCTCCACTCTTACCTGTTCAGATGGAGTTGGGGACAGATCCTGGTTCCGCTTTAATAAGGCCTCGCTCAGAGTAGTTTCATCGGGAGCAGGCTTCACCCGGGGAAAGGCCATCTCGCACTGTGAGGCGGAGGGGGGAAAAACACATACGTTTGGAAAAACAAAACTTTGGGGCATAAAGGCAAGTAAGCACTTTGCTCTCATTAGATTTGTACGATAGTACGAGTTCTTAATCAATACAGAAACTACACTGTGCAACATTAACAATCCTGAACACAGTTAAAAGTAACTCCCACACACAGGACAATGGATGCGGCAGACTTCCAGAGAAATTGGCTGGCACTGGGTCAGCTGGTACCTTGAAAAAGGGACGAGATGAGTACCTGTTGCATAAGGGTTTTAGAGGCAGTTAATGTGCTTCACTTTCTCACAGGTGAGATTGGAAGAGAGATAGTGTGGTTGTGGGGGGCGAATGCCCATTGAAGGGCAGATGCAGGTGAGACCACAGTGGATAACTCGGAAATGGCAGACTTGTTAAAATAAAAGTCTGTCTGTTTTTAAGTGGAGAAGGAGAACAAAGAAACCAGTGGCACAAGGGGAAAGAACATCACGTTAGATTTAACATCTTAAAATGGTAATGGGGGAAAAGTTTTTCACTGTATGCATCAATACTTGGGTAAAAGGAACCGAAGGGTGTATATACAAACTTGCAGATGGTATCAAATTAGGAGGCAAAGTAAATTGTGCAGCTGGGAGCAGCTAGTTACAAAAGGACAGGTTAAGCGAGCAAGCAAAATGGTGGCAGATGGGAGTTCAGTATGAGCTCATCCAAACTTTAGGTCCAAGAATAAATTGGAACATCTTATTAATGGTGACAAACTAGGTCAGGTACAGACAGATACAAAATGTAATCACAAGGTTAACTGGAATACAGCCTTTACCTCAGGGAACTGGAACTCAAAGGGAAAGAAGCTGCGATTCAGTCATACAGAGCTTCGGTTAGGTCTTATCCGCAGTACAGTTCTAAGCATCACAACTCCAGAAAAATAAAATAGCCTTGGAATGGGTGAATCACTGATTCACCACAATGATACCAGAGCTTGTTGAGATAAGTTATGTCTACCGGTCACAGAAATCGCAGCTTTCAGTAGGCTACAGGCCAAAAGCTAGAAAGCTGGATTAGGCTGAAGAACGCTTTCTCTTGTGGCATAGACACAATGGGCCAAATGGTCTCCTCCTGTGCTGTAGATTTTCTGTGAAATAGGAGAAGTAAGCCATTCTGCCACTCAAGCCTGCTCTGCCATTCAATAAGATCATAGCTTGTAGTCCCCCAAGTTTAGAAAGTTAAGGGGTGATCTCAGTGAGATGGCTGAAATGATTTGATAGAATTAAATAAGCTATTTCCTTTGAGGGCAGGACCCAGAACAAGGATTCTTAAAATTTAGTGCTACAGTTAAACCAAGAAGTGCTGATTCATACAAAGGGCAGTGGAAGTCTATCCCCAAAAGGCTATGGATGCTGAGCCAGTTGAAATTTTAAAGATGGGCATCTTTAAGGGTGTTAAGGGATAATGTGGCAAGGGTGGGTTAAAGGCAGTAAGCTACAGGTTAACCAACGCAGTAAAGGAACAGGTGCAAGAAGCTGAACGTTCTCCTGTTTAAAAATCCTTGGTTTAATATCCCTTCAAAAAGGTATCAATGAATCTGACAGTCCAGGCTTTATATCCTTATTCATTTTCTACCCTTTCCCTTATACCCATGGCTTCACCCAGACACCAGTGACACATCATAAGTAGGCCATTTTGCCCTTTGAGCCTATTCCGCCATTCCATAAGATCATGGCTGACGGTTTACCTCAGCTACACTGAGCATTATCTGCATTTCACTCAATTTCTTTAACATGTCAAAATCTATTGCTCTGTGCCTTGGATATATCATCTACTCAGCATCCAGAGCTCTCCTGGGTAGAGGGTTCTGAAGATCCAGAAGAAATTTCTCCTCATCTCAGTCCTAAATGCTCAACCCATTAGTCGGAGACTGTGGCCCCCATGTTCTAACTTCTCCAGCTGGGGGAAATATCCTCCCAGCGCCTATACTGTCAAGTTCCATAGGAATTCTATGACCCAATAAGATCACCTGCAATTCTTTTAGAGAATATAGGCCTAGTCAATTTAATCTCTCCTCACAGGACAATCCCTCATACCAGGAATCAGTCTAGTGACTTTCATTGCACCCCCTCCAAGACAGGTTTATCCTTCCTTAGGTAAGGAGACCAAAACTGTGCACAGCATTCCAGGCGTGGTCTCCCCAAGGCCCTGCATAATTGCAGTAAGACTTTAACTCATACTCCAAACCTTTTATAATAAAGGCTAACACACCATTTGTTTTCCTGATTGCTTGTTGGACCTGAATGTTAACTTTGTGATTCCTGTACAAGGACACCCAGCAACACTGCGAACACCAACATTTCCCAGTTTCTCACCATCTAAAAAAATTGCCCACATTTCGATTTTTCCTACCAAAGTGGATAACTTCACATTTCTCCACACTACATTTTTTATTCATTCATGGGATGTGGGTCTCGCTGGCTGGGCCAGCGTTTATTGCCTATCCCTAATCGCCCCTTGAGAAGGTGGTGGGGAGCTGCCTTCTTGAACCGCTGCAGTCCCTGTGATGTAGGTACACCCACAGTGCTGTTAGGAAGGGAGTTCCAGGATTTTGACCCATGGATTTTGGTCCAGTTCAGTTTCTGGTCAATGGTAACCCCCCAGGATATTGATAGTGGGGGATTCAGCAACAGTAATGCTATTGAACGTCAAGGAGCGAAGGAGTGATGGTTATATTCTCTCTTGCTGGAGATGGTCATTACCTGGCACTTGTGTGGCGTGCATGTTATACTTGCCTCGTCAGCCCCGAGCCTGGATATTGTCCAGGTCTTGCTGCATTTGGACATGGGCTACTTCAATATCTAAGGAGTCATGAATGGTGCTGAACATTGTGCAATCATCAGCGGACATCCCCACTTCTGACCTTACGATGGAGGGAAGATCGTTGAAGAAGCAGTTGGAAGATGGCTGGGTCTAGGACACTACCCTGAGAAACTCTTGCAGTGATGTCCTGCAACTGAAATGACTGACCTCCAACAACCACAACCATCTTTCTTTGTTCTGGGTAAGACTCCAAGCTGTGGAAAATTGTCCCCTTAATTCAGAGCTCCTTGATGCCACACTTGGTCAAATGCTGCCTTGATGTTAAAGGTAGTCACTCTCACCTCATCTCATATTCCACCTGCCATGCTCTAGCTCACTCTTAACCTGTCTATATTCCTTTTGAAGCCTCTTTTGCGTCCTCCCCACAGCTTGGCTTTTCCACTTAGCTTTGTACTGTTAGCAAACTTGGATGCACATTTGGTCCCCTGATCTAAATCATTGATGCAGACTGTGAAGAGATGAGGCCCGAGCACTGATTCCTGCGGTGACTGCAGTACCAGCCTGCCAATCTGTAAATGCTCTGTTTATTCCTACCCTGTTTTCTGTCTGCTAACCAATCCTCAATCTGTGCTAATTTATTAGCCCCCGTCAGACGAGGCTTAATTTTGTACAATAACCTCTTGTGTGGTACCTTAGCAAATGCTTTTTGAAAATTCAAATACACTGTATCTATTGATCCCCCTTATCCACCCTGCTATGTACAATCTCAAAGGACTCAACACATTTGTCAAACAATATTCCTTTGATAAGGCCATGTTAATTCTGCCCAATCAGATTATGAATTTCTAAGTGCTGTTATCACATCCCTAACAATTGATTCTAGCATTTTCCAAATGGTCAAACAGCCTCTTCTGTGCCATAAATTTCTAGGATTTTAGTCGATGATATCAGGCTAACTGACCTGTGGTCTTCTGTATTCTTACTCCTTCCTTTATCAAAACCTGATTTGTGTCTCTTACCTTCCAAATCCACGACTACTGTTCCAGAATCTAGGTTATCAAAACCAATGCATCCTCCGCTGCTGCAGCCAACACATTTAAAAGCCTAAGATGCAGACAGTCAGGTCTAGAGGATTTGTCAGCTTTTAGTTCCATTAATTTCTCCGGTACTATTTCTTTATTAATACTTGATGTCCATTTCGCACTAGCATCTTGGTTCCCCACTATTTCTGGAATTTTTTGTGTGTGTCTTCTAACATGATGCAAAGTATGCTTAATATTGTGAGCACTCCTTTATTTCCATCGTAAATTTCTCCTGTCTCTGCCTCAAAGGGACTGAAGTTATACCTATGCTGTTTTAGTTGTGATTCCAGGTGATCAATGGCCCTGAATCTGAGCCACTAAATTTTGCTCCTTAATGTTGACAAACTCAGAAGATCCAGGTTATTCTTGGACCTGCAGGGTTGCTTTAAGTGAGACAGGTAGATTCAGCAGTGGAAGCATCAGGAGCAAGCTTGTGACAAAGGCTGGTTTCCTGCAGTATAAAAGCAGCTGCTACCACCAGTATTAAAGCCATCCTGACAAGTGGAGTCACCGGTGTCAAGATATTTTCCATTAACCAAAAGAAATGCCAGCATTTACATAAAGCCTTACAAAACATCAAAATATTTCAAAATGCTTCCCATTAAATAAATTACTCTCGAAATTCAATGACACTGATGCACTAACAAGATCCCATAACAAAAGGGGTTGCTTAATCTGCTTTTGTGTGTTAAATGACAGAGGAACGATGGCCGGGTAACTCCCTACTCCTTTTCTTACGGTTTCATCAGTTCTTTAATGTCCTTTCAAACAGATGCCTTGGTTTAATGTCTCGTCTGAAGGGCAGCCTGTCCGTCCAAGCAGCAATTCCTCAGTACTGCAGCGCAGCGTCGGTCCAAATGGTGCACTTGAGCCCGAGCATCAAATGGAAGTTACAACACTCCTACAGTGGCGTTCGGGCACGATTGTGTTATGTCCAGGTTGTTGGAAATGCTGAATTCATGGAGCTTACAGAACAGGTCCAAGGCACCCTGCCACTGATTGTGCGCACAATCACAAAGCCCAGCTCTCGCAAAGTTCCATGGGCAACTCTACATTCCTGGCCGCGTGAAGTTCTTTTCACACCAGTCATGTGGGCACTGCGTCATTGGCCAACAGAAGAGAGGCTGACAGTTCAGAGCCAAGGGACAACCTGAGATGCCCAGTGACACCTACGCTCTGTGCTGAGCTTTAACAATTATTGTGCCAGCCATGCATCAGTGCACAGCATTCTTACCTGAGTGAAAAGACCGTGGATTTACACCTCAGGGGTGTGAAGACAAAAATCAAGGCTGACACTCTAGTTCAGCACTGAGGGAATGCTGCGGCGCCAGAGGTGCTGCCTCTTCGGTTGGGATTATAAAATGAGGCCGCGTCGGCCTTCTCAGGCGGAGGTAAAAGATCCCATGGTACTATTCGAAGATGAGCAGGGAAATTCTCTCCAGTGTCTTGGTCAATATGCATCCCAATATATCACTGAAGCAGATAATTTGGTCCCTATCATATTGCTGTTTGTGGGAGCTTGCTGTGCACAAATTGGCAAACATATTTCCTACAACAGTGACTACACTTCTAAAGTGCTTTACTGGTTTTGGGAATGTCCCAAGGTAATGAAAGGCACAGAATTATCACAATTCTTTTTTTCTTTACCCATCAATATGTAAATATTGCATTAAGACAAACTTCTCCTTGGTAAAGAATTCCAAATTTCTAGTCTGCGCTGACCTCAGTCAGGAAGGTGCAGCAACTGACCTCTCCCACGGGCTAGAGAGTGTTTAAAAAAGGACGAATGAGGGGCCCTGTCCTTGATCACTATCCCAGTGGCTCCTGCTGGACAACTGGACAACAGCAGGGGACAGGATTGGGCTCATTTGCAATTCACACCCCACCCTCCCCACCACCCGCAAATTGAACAGCTGCCGAGACGCACTGTTGAGGCTCAAACAGGCCAGCGGATGAGGTACTGAAGAAAGGGCCGCTGTAAAATTATGTCCAGAACAAAAGCGCCTTAAAGAGAGAGAAAATTGCACAGTCACTTACCACGTAAAAGTCAAACGGAATGTGAGGGACAAATGGTCTGAACCTGTTTATGCAGAAAAGAAATAAAGTTTCAAATTAATAAAATCTGGGCTGTGACAGACAGAATCTTAAACAAACGAGTCTCTCATGACACGTACCCCCCAACTGGGCCACCCCTTGCGCCAAAGCGTCCACGGCCACGTCCTCTGTCGCCTCTGCAATAGAAAGCATATGAACGCGCAGTTAAAATAAATACAAGCTCCATAAGCGAGCAAACATGCAACCCCAAGGAAACAGCGTTAAGACGGTCTGTGGCATAGTGGGTCGAAGTTCCTGAATCCTGGATGTGGCCAAAAAATATCAAACAAGCCAAGTCCTGGATTCAAAAGCAACTTTGAAATCAGTCACAAATGGGAAAAACAAATCAAATTAGGGTGGCATCACAACCTAGAAGGCAGCAATAGCAGGGACAAATTACAGAGCCTTTCCATCCCAAGCATTTTGAGAATCAAGATGAATTAAGACTAAGACAATGCCAGTAAGAGCACAATCTCACCATCCATCTTGTTTAGAAACACAGCTGAAGTCATTGCATGAATCCCTGATAATTACACGTTGATCTGCAGCTCATGTAATGTCAGTTCACATTCAATATCTTTTTAAAGATGATCTATACGCCTTCTATAGCTATATTTTCAAAGGCACATCTCTCTCTCCCCCCTCCCCCATCCACCCCCACCCCCCAATCTCCCCCCCCCCCCCATCCACCCCCACCCCCCAATCTCTCCCCCACCCCCCCCCCCCCCCCTCTCCCGCCCCCACCACCACCACCCACCAACCCAGTGGTGTGCCAATTGACTTTGGCAGTCGTCAGAGGGCAGGGATTGAACCTGGGACTTTCTGGTTGGAGTGGTTCAGTTACACACTGCCCTGAAGAAATAAACTAATCGAGGGAGCTATGAATGCCACATTTAAATGCAGTTTTGAGATAGGAACACTCGAGGTCTTGTGAATACATGCAGATCTTCTGCAGCATCAGCCTGTTTTGGGACATTTCATAGAATCATTCAAAGTTGCCATGCAGGAGGGTACCATTCGGCCCATCATACACTGAGCTATTCACTCAGGCCCATACCCCTTTCCCATTTTAATTATTTATCTGCTTCCTCTTTTAAAAGGTGCTTGCACCCATGTTTCAGGTAGGACTTTCCTACCTCTGCACCAAGGAAATTTTTTTGCACCTCCTTCTGCAGATAATCTGACAATTTTAGCCCACTGGTTATCCACTCACTGGCCAGTGGAACTACTTGGTCCCTATTTACCTAATCAAATCTTTGGGAAATTTAGCAATGTCCCAAATTTACAGAATTTTAAAACCAGTGCCCATGTCAAAAGCACTCAGCCCTCAGAGCCTAATACGGACCACCTAGACTTGTTCCTTTGAGTACCTCGACCACCCTTTTAAGTTTGTATGCTCTCTCTACACCAGCAATGGTCTTCGAGAAGATCATTATCAGCAGAGTCGGGAGTTAAAAGAGTGCAAAAAGGGACGAGGCTTGAGGGTGGAGCCGAAAGTTAAAACAGCTCGGGAAGGAGCAAGGCTGAGAGAAACACGGTAAATTGTAGTATACATAGGAATTATTCTAAAATAAGATTAAAATAAATTAGTAAATACTGTAGTAAACGCTTTATATAAAGTATAAGGTATGTCTTATGAGGTACGTAAGTACAGCTCGGCTATGTGGAGTGTGCATCCTGCGGGATGTGGGGAGGCATGCAGGCACAAAGTGCCCTCCATGATTACATCTGCAGGAAATGTCACCAGCTGCAGAAACTTGAGATCACTGTGGTGCATTCACAAGGCTGAGGACTACGTGGATAGCACATTGAGAGAGGCGGTCACACCGCAGCTAAGGAGTACACACGCAGAGAAGGAATGGGTGACTGCCAGAGTATCTAAGAGAAACAGGCAGGTAGTGCAGGAATCCCCTAGGCCAACTTGCTCTCTAACTGCTTTTCTATTTTGGATATTGATGAGTGAGATGGTTCCTCAGCGGACTGTAACGAAGGCCAAGTCCATGGCACCACAGGTAGCTCAGCTGCACAGGAGGGGAGGAAGAAGAGTGGAAGTGCTATAGTAGTAGTAGGGGATTTCATTGTTCAAGGAGCAGACTGGCGTTTCTGTGGCCATAGACATGACTCCAGGACGGTATGTTGCCTCCCTGGTGCCAAGGTCAAGGATGTCACAGAGCGGCTGCAGGACATTCTTTTGGGGGAGGGTGAACAGCCAGAGGTCGTGGCCCACACTGGGGCCAATGACATAGGTAGGAAAAGGGATGAGGTCCTGAAAGCAGATTTTAAGGAATTAGGAAGGGAATTAAAAAGCAGGACCTCAAGTGCAGTAAACTCAGGATAACTCCCAGTGCCACATGCTAGTGAACATAAGAATAGGAGGATTGAGCAGTTCAATATGTGGCTGGACAAATGGAGTAGGAGGGAGGGCTTTAGATTTCAGAAGCATTGGGATCAGTTCTGAGGCAGGTGGGACCTGTACAAGAAGGACGGGTTACACCTTAACATGACTGGGACTAGTATCCTCACGAAGCGGTCTGCCACAGCTGTTGGGGAGGGTTTAAACTAGATTGGCAGGGGGGGATGGGAACCTAGTGGGGAAATTCAGAATGCAGAGGAGAAAAAGTGGAAGTGGGAAGTAGTGAGGTATCAACTGATAACGAGGAAATATCAGAGATTTGCATCAAGTTAGACAGAATTCTTGGAGAGTTTGACAGAATTAGAGTATGCAATAGTAAGTCATTAGATAGGGTCAGAATAAGGCAGAAAGCAAAAAAGGCTAAATCCGGGCTGATGTTCATGTATGTGAATGCACGGAGTGTGGTTGATAAGATTGGTGAACTGCAGGCACAGGTTGACAAATGGAATTATGATATTATTGCTATAGCAGAGAATTGGCTCAATGAAGGGCAGGACTGGGCGTTAAATATTTCTGGATACAGGGTTTTTAAGAGAGACAGGAAAGGAAGTTGGGGGGAGGTAGTGACAAGATGGCTTTACAGTGCTGGAGAGAGAGGATGTTCCAGATGGATCAAGGGCAGAATCTCTCTGACTAGAGAGAAGGAATAACATTGATTGCTGCAGTGTATAGCCCACCAACCAGTGGAAGGGATGTGGAGAAACAAATTTGCAAAGAAATTACGGAGAGGTGCAAGAGTTATGGAGTAATCATAATGGGGTCTTCAATTATCCGGATATAGACTGGAATAGGAATAGTGCAAAAGGACAAGTGGGGTGAGAATTCCTGGAGTGTGTTCAAGGTAACTTTCTGCAGCAGTGTGTTTTCAGTCCAACGAGAGGACATGCGCTTTTGGACCTGGTTCTGGGGAGTGAATTGGCCCAAGTGGATCAAATATCAGTGGGGGGGCCTCTAGGGGACAGTGACCATTGTATCATAAGGTTTAGGTTAATCATGGAAAAGGACAGAGAACTGGTACACAAGAAGAGCTTACAATCGAGAAGGAGGTGGTGTTGGAAAGGCTATCTTTACTTAAAATAGATAAGGTACCAGGGCCAGATGAGATGGATCCAAGGATTCTGAGAGAAGTGAGAGTGGAAATTGCAGAGGCACTAGTGATAATCTTCCAGTCTTCCTTAGACACAGGGGAGGTGCCAGAGGACTGGAGAACAGCGAATGTTACACCCTTGGTCAAAAAGGGGCGCAAGGATAAAGCCGGCAACTACAGACCAGTCAGTTTGATCTCAGTGGTAGGGAAACTTCTGGAAACTATAGTGTGGGATAAAATCAATAACCATTTAGGCAAGTGCAGGCTAATTAAGGAAAGGCAGCGTGAATTCATCAAGGGAAAATCGTGTTTAACTAACTTGGAGTTTTTTGAAGGGGGTAACAAAGAAGGTCGATAAAAGAAACGCTGTTGATGTGGTGTATATGGATTTTCAAAAGGCATTTGATACAGTGCCACACAACAGACTTGTGAGCAAAATTCTAGGTCACGGAATAAAAGGGAAAGTAGGCACTTGGATAAGAAATTGGCCGAGTGACAGGAAACAGAGAGTAGTGATATGTTTTTCAGATTGGAGGAATGTGTGTAGTGGAGTTCACCAGGGGTCAGTGTTGGGACCTTTGCTCTTCCTGATGTATATTAATGACTGAGACTGTGGTGTGCAGCGCATAATTTCAAAATCTGCAGATGATACGAAGGTTGGAAATGTTGTCAACTGTGATGGGGATAGTCCTGAACTTCAAAAGGACACAGACATGTTGGTGAAATGGGCAGACAAGTGGCAGATGAAGTTCATTCAGAGAAGTATCAGGTGATTCATTCTGGCAGCAAAAGTATGGTGAAATAATATAAAATAAAGGAAGAGCCTCTATAGGAGGTGCGGGAACAGAGGGACCTCAGTGTATACGTACAAAGGTCATTGAAGATGGCAGGGCATGCTGAGAGAGCAGTTAATAAAGCATATAGTATCTTGGGCTTCATTAATAGGGGCATTGAGTACAAGAGTAAGGAGGTCATGTTGAACTTGTAAAGGACACTAGTTGGGCCTCATCTGGAGTACTGCATACAGTTCTGGGCGCCATACTTGAGGAAGGGTTTAAAGGCACTGGAGAGCACAGAAGAGATTCACCAGAATGATTCCCGGGATGAAGAACTGTTGGCAATGAGGATAGATTGGAGAGGTTGGGAGTGTTCTCCTTGGAGAAAAGGAAGCTGAGAGGATACTCGATAGAGGTATTCAAGATCCTGAGAGGTATGGACAGGGTAAATAGTGAGAAACTGTTCGACACATTCCAAGGATTAGTGTTTTACATTTTAAATTAGAAGTCAAAGGGCTTTCGGCCTTCGATAAGCACTTGTGCATAACTTGGAGTGAGATCTCCACTGTAACAAGTCACAGTGAAACCGTGGAGCACTCCAGTTGTTAAAGCATATATTCTATGGATGGAAATTCCCCATCCATAGAAACGAATGCAACACCCTTACAACACTGGTATGCGCGTACACCAATCCGATTGGAGGTCACGTTATTTAAGGTTTGTGGCTTCCAGTACTGTGAGAATAAGCTTATGATTTGAACAGCATCATCTAACACCTTCTCTAATATAACACTACAGCTGTACAACAATAGCATCATCGATTTAGCACCTTCAACTTCGTGAAATGTACCATGGTGTTTCATAGAGTGTGAACAGACAAAATCTGACACCATGCCACATCAGGAAACATTAGGACAGGTGAGCAAAAGTTAAAGATAGATCTTAAGGAGCATCTCAAAGAGAGAGAGCGAGAGGTTTATGGGGGGGAATTCCAGAGCTTAGGGTCCAAGCAGCTGAAGGACATACCGCCAATGGTGGAGAGCAACAAGCTGTTAAAATGTTGCTGTTGTTGGAAAGTAAGGGAGGACAAACAGCCATCTTGTGCTCAGCAAATTCCCACAAACAGCAATGAAACAAACGAGATGAGATCATCTGCAAAGTGATGGAAAGGGTCGTCGACCACGTTCATTGGCGCTCAGTTTGGGTTCCGCCAGGGCCACTTGGCTCCTGGCCTCATTACAGCCTTCGACCAATTAGGGCCCCAATTAGGGCCAAAAGAATTCAAGAGGTGAGGTGACATAAGGCAGCATTTGACCAAGTGTGGCATCAAGGACCCTAGCAAAACTGGAGTCAATGGAAATCGGGGAAAACTCTCCACAGGTTGGGAGTCTTATCTAGCACAAAGGTCGTGGCTGTTGGAGGCCAATCATCTGAGTCACAAGTCATTCTGAGCAGATCCTCCAAGTAATGTCCTCGGCCCAACCATCTCCAGCTGCTTTATCAATGACCTTCCTTCTATCATAAAGGTCAGAAGTGGGGATGTTCGCTGATGACACCATCCAGAGCAAAATAGTCCTCTTGATCAGCACCCTATCGACCATCTTATACGTTCACTCCCTCCACCACCGACACACAGTGGCAGCCAGTGTGAAAGTTCACAAAAATACCAAAATGCCACAATTACAGCTAGGAAAAGGTTGAGATGAAAACAGGTCATTGAAATTTATTTTTTATTCATTCACGGGCCAGCATTTATTCCCATCCCTAGTTGCCCCAGAGAAGGTGGTGGTGTGCTGCCTTCTTGAAATAAATGGAAGCTCACTGCTCCAGGACGATAACTCCCTCGAGCTACAATAATTGTATTGTGCATAACTCCAGTGATTTTGCCTCTATTGCTCTGGTGAATTATTCAAAACTGTCAGTGATGCAAGTTGTCTTCCTATTACAAATTTGGACTTAATCATTCAACTTGTTTCAGTTAAAAGAACAACCAGAAAAAAACCACCCAGGTATCGGGGATGAGGAGTCTCAGTTATGTGAAGAGAGTGGAGAAGCTGGGATCGTTCTAAGTGCAGAGAAGGTTAACGGGAGATTTGACAGAGGTGTTCAATAGTTTTGATAGAATAAATAGAAGTTTCCACTGGCAGGAGGATGGTTAACACAAGAAAACAGATATAAGGTCATTGACAAAAGTACCAGAGGGGTTTTTTGTTTGAAACGCTGCGAGTTGTTGTGATCTGGAACATGCTGCTTGAAAGGGCAGTGGAGGCAGATTCAATATGACTTTCAAAAGAGGAATTCAATAAATACTTGAGGGAAAAAGGAAATTGCAGGGCAATGGGGGAAAGAGCAGGGGAGTGGAACTAATTGGATAGCACTTTCACAAAGAGCCAGGAGAGCATGATGGGCTGAATGTCCTCCTCCTGCATTGGATCATTCCATGATCAGCATTTTGGGTTTTGGAAATGGGGGGGGGTGAATGGAGAGTCAAACATTGACCAATTTGTTCAAAACACACGTTCTCTGATACTTAGAGGACAGTTCTGCATATTGAGGCCTGATCACGGATTAAAACCAGAGACTGCTGAACCAGGATGGGCAAAAACCATACAAAATGCAAAGGAACCCTGAAATCATCTGACGAAGTGGGGGCAAACAGTGAGATGGGCGGGGTGGTGGGGGGACGGAGAGAGATGGGGGGGCGGACGGAGGGAGATGGGGGGGCGGACGGAGGGAGATGGGGGGGCGGACGGAGGGAGATGGGGGGGCGGACGGAGGGAGATGGGGGGGCGGACGGAGGGAGATGGGGGGGGCGGACGGAGGGAGATGGGGGGGGCGGACGGAGGGAGATGGGGGGGGCGGACGGAGGGAGATGGGGGGGCGGACGGAGGGAGATGGGGGGGCGGACGGAGGGAGATGGGGGGGCGGACGGAGGGAGATGGGGGGGCGGACGGAGGGAGATGGGGGGGCGGACGGAGGGAGATGGGGGGGCGGACGGAGGGAGATGGGGGGGCGGACGGAGGGAGATGGGGGGGCGGACGGAGGGAGATGGGGGGGCGGACGGAGGGAGATGGGGGGGGCGGACGGAGGGAGATGGGGGGGCGGACGGAGGGAGATGGGGGGGCGGACGGAGGGAGATGGGGGGGGCGGACGGAGGGAGATGGGGGGGCGGACGGAGGGAGATGGGGGGGCGGACGGAGGGAGATGGGGGGGCGGACGGAGGGAGATGGGGGGGCGGACGGAGGGAGATGGGGGGGGCGGACGGAGGGAGATGGGGGGGCGGACGGAGGGAGATGGGGGGGCGGACGGAGGGAGATGGGGGGGCGGACGGAGGGAGATGGGGGGGCGGACGGAGGGAGATGGGGGGGCGGACGGAGGGAGATGGGGGGGCGGACGGAGGGAGATGGGGGGGCGGACGGAGGGAGATGGGGGGGCGGACGGAGGGAGATGGGGGGGCGGACGGAGGGAGATGGGGGGGCGGACGGAGGGAGATGGGGGGGCGGACGGAGGGAGATGGGGGGGCGGACGGAGGGAGATGGGGGGGCGGACGGAGGGAGATGGGGGGGCGGACGGAGGGAGATGGGGGGGCGGACGGAGGGAGATGGGGGGGCGGACGGAGGGAGATGGGGGGGCGGACGGAGGGAGATGGGGGGGCGGACGGAGGGAGATGGGGGGGGCGGACGGAGGGAGATGGGGGGGCGGACGGAGGGAGATGGGGGGGCGGACGGAGGGAGATGGGGGGGCGGACGGAGGGAGATGGGGGGGCGGACGGAGGGAGATGGGGGGGCGGACGGAGGGAGATGGGGGGGCGGACGGAGGGAGATGGGGGGGCGGACGGAGGGAGATGGGGGGGCGGACGGAGGGAGATGGGGGGGCGGACGGAGGGAGATGGGGGGGGCGGACGGAGGGAGATGGGGGGGCGGACGGAGGGAGATGGGGGGGCGGACGGAGGGAGATGGGGGGGCGGACGGAGGGAGATGGGGGGGCGGACGGAGGGAGATGGGGGGGCGGACGGAGGGAGATGGGGGGGCGGACGGAGGGAGATGGGGGGGCGGACGGAGGGAGATGGGGGGGCGGACGGAGGGAGATGGGGGGGCGGACGGAGGGAGATGGGGGGGCGGACGGAGGGAGATGGGGGGGCGGACGGAGGGAGATGGGGGGCGGACGGAGGGAGATGGGGGGGCGGACGGAGGGAGATGGGGGGGCGGACGGAGGGAGATGGGGGGGGCGGACGGAGGGAGATGGGGGGGCGGACGGAGGGAGATGGGGGGGCGGACGGAGGGAGATGGGGGGGCGGACGGAGGGAGATGGGGGGGCGGACGGAGGGAGATGGGGGGGGCGGACGGAGGGAGATGGGGGGGCGGACGGAGGGAGATGGGGGGGCGGACGGAGGGAGATGGGGGGGCGGACGGAGGGAGATGGGGGGGCGGACGGAGGGAGATGGGGGGGGCGGACGGAGGGAGATGGGGGGGCGGACGGAGGGAGATGGGGGGGCGGACGGAGGGAGATGGGGGGGCGGACGGAGGGAGATGGGGGGGGCGGACGGAGGGAGATGGGGGGGCGGACGGAGGGAGATGGGGGGGCGGACGGAGGGAGATGGGGGGGCGGACGGAGGGAGATGGGGGGGCGGACGGAGGGAGATGGGGGGGCGGACGGAGGGAGATGGGGGGCGGACGGAGGGAGATGGGGGGCGGACGGAGGGAGATGGGGGGCGGACGGAGGGAGATGGGGGGCGGACGGAGGGAGATGGGGGGCGGACGGAGGGAGATGGGGGGCGGACGGAGGGAGATGGGGGGCGGACGGAGGGAGATGGGGGGCGGACGGAGGGAGATGGGGGGCGGACGGAGGGAGATGGGGGGCGGACGGAGGGAGATGGGGGGGGCGGACGGAGGGAGATGGGGGGGGGAGAGAGAGAGATGGGGGGGGAGAGAGAGATGGGGGGGAGAGAGAGAGAGATGGGGGGGAGAGAGAGAGAGATGGGGGGGAGAGAGAGATGGGGGGGAGAGAGAGAGAGATGGGGGGGAGAGAGAGAGAGATGGGGGGGGAGAGAGAGAGAGATGGGGGGGAGAGAGAGAGATGGGGGGGAGAGAGAGAGAGATGGGGGGGGAGAGAGAGAGATGGGGGGGGAGAGAGAGAGAGATGGGGGGGGAGAGAGAGAGATGGGGGGAGAGAGAGATGGGGGGGAGAGATGGGGGGGGAGAGATGGGGAGGAGAGAGGGGGAGGGGAGGGACGGAGGAGGGGAGAAGAGGAGGGGAGAAGAGGAGGGGAGAAGAGGAGGGGAGAAGAGGAGGGGGAGAAGAGGAGGGGAGAGAGGGGGAGCAGAGGGGAGAAAGGGGGGATGGGGAAGGGGGGAGGAGTGGGAGAAGAGGGTGGAAGAGGGGGGAGAGGGGAAGAGGGGTGGGGAGGGGATGGGATGAGATGTGGGAGGGGGGGGTGGAGGGGGGAGGGGGAAGAGGGGGAGGGGGAGGGGGTGGGGAGTCCACAACCAGATCAGCCACGACCTTATTGAATGGCGGGGCTAAGCCGATGGGCCGAATGGCCGACTCATACTTTGCTCTGGACTATTGCACAGATGTGGACGCACAAAAGCTCTTCCCATTGGAGCTGACGCAGAACAACATCAGAAAACAGCGGCTGAGGTGCTTTTAATTGAAAATGGGCGAAAGGACGAGCAGCAAAATGGAGGCGCCATGAGGGACCCGGGGAAAACCGCCAACCGCGCGCTCCCCGCCACCCAGGCCTCAGCCCTCAGGAAAACCGTCCATCTTTTATCATTTAATCGTGTTTGTTTTTACCTCATTTTGCCTCCGGTTTAATTTTCCTCGGGTCGGTATTCTCCAGAACAAAGACGAAGGCCAACTGCCGCCACCAGTATCCTCCAACGCGCCGTCCCATTGGCCTTCCCCGTCTCCACCAATCAGAATGCGTTTTACTCAGCCGCTTTCCCCCCAATCCACGGTCAGGGGGGTGGGTCCTCCATGACGTCATAAAGCCCTCCGGGTTATGAATGAAGCCTGTTTGCAAATGAATGGGACTTCACTCTTAAAGGGATAGAGCCCTATTGAGTTCAATTTTTTAAAAAAAATCTTTTTTCTCACTTTGTTTTTTTTTTGACATTTAATTGACCTATCAAATGTTTTTTTATTCTCCCTTTTTTCGTTATTCTTTTTTGACAATTAATTACCTACTCTTCCTCTCCTGTTAATGATGAATTATGCTGGGTTTATAGTGCCAAAATAAAAGTATTGCATTTCTATAGTACTTTTCACAACTGCTGGACATCTTGGAGCACTGTACAGGCAATGGAGTACTTTTGAAGTGTAGTCACTGTTGTAATGTAGGAAACACAGCTGCCTATTTGCACACAGCAATCTCCCACAACCAGCACTTAATAAGGATCAGACAATTATTTTGTGTGTGATGCTGACTGAGGAATAAATGTTGGTCAGGGCATCAAGGATAACTACACCACCCTTCTTCAACATTCAATCATTACAGACAAATATACGAATTAGGAGTGAGAGTAGGCCACTCAGCCCCTTGAGCCTGCTCTGCCATGAGATAAGATCATGGCTGATCTGATTGTAACCTCAACCCCACATTCCCGCCTACTCCCCGATAACCTTTCACCCCATTGCTTATCAAGATTCTATTTAGCTCTGCCTTAAAAACATTCAAAGATTCTGCTTCCACTGCCTTTTGAGGAAGAGAGTTCCAAAGACTCATGACCCTCAAAGAAATTTTTTTCCCTCACCTGTCTTAAATGGGTGACCCCATATTTTTAAACAGTGATTCCTATTTCTAGGTTATCCCACAGGAAACATCCTTTCCAAATCCACCCTATCAAGACCCCTCAGGATCTTATGTGTTTCAATCAATTCACCTCTTACCCTTCTAAACTCCAGTGGATACAAGCCTGGCTGTCCAACTTTGCTACATAATACAACCCACTCATTCCAGGTATTAGTCTTGTAAATCTTCTCTGAACTGTTTCCAACACATTTACATCCTTCCTTAAATAAGGAGACCAAGACTTTTGACAGTACTCCAGGTATGGTCTCACCAATGCCCTGTATAACTGAAGCATAACCTCCCTACTTTTATATTCAATTCCCCTCACAATAAACAACAAAATCCTAATAGCTTTCCAAATTCACTTGACATGGCAGCTGGGATGTCGCTTTAACATCTCATCCAAAAAGACAGCACCTACAACAATGTGGCACTTCCTCAGTACTGCCACTGAAGTGTCAACCTTGATGGCCCAGAAGCAGCTGACTCTAAGAGTGCTGCCAACTGAGCCGCAGCTGGCACAAGGTTGGCCATTTTTTTTGCAGGAGCCATGATAGCAAAGCCAGGGTTGCCCACAATTTCACCCACCTCCCCCCTCCCTACCAATAAGAGAAAACGATAAGATGATGGGCACAGAGGTAGTTGAGTGTTGGCAACTGATTTGAGTATGGAGGGTGTTGCTAACTGGCTTAATCCTGTCCTCACCCAGCATTCACTTACAGACTTCCTCTTCTCAGGCCAGAAGAAACTATTACAATTGCTGTATTGCTTTGTGGCAATGTTAGAAACATCTCAAAGTGCTTTATATGCAATTACTATTAAATGCAGTCCAGGTACAGCTCCATAGATTGAGCTTGTGTCCTGCCGAGTACTTCTCGTGTACTCATTGCCTTGAACATTGCAGAAACCCCCGTTTTAAAAAGTATAGTTACAGACCCCCATAGAGACATAATGTTTAAAAAAATTTTGAACTTTCAGTTAACAAGGGAAAAAAATGACGCAAGATTTCATTTTTTTAAAGCTTTTACTGTAACAAATGCCTAAAAGCACTATTGACTAAACACTAATTTCTTTTAGTAGGGAACTTCTACTTTAAACTAGAGATAAACATTCCCATTTTATACATATTACACACTCGAAGGAATTGCAGTCCTTATAGAAAACAGTCCAAAGTCACTTTCAATGGTTTCACATTGCCCTGTTTTGGCGAATAGTAACTTCGGGTGACTGTTACCAGGTGCTCACTCAGTTTTTTTCAGTTTCCAAATCCACTACCAGCAGTAAAGTCTGTTCTGATTATTCTTTTTGCACCCCCACTGGCCACACCCAGATTCTTTAAATGTCTACATAGGGAGACCATCACCCTCCCACATGGGTCTTCAGTAGGTCGCAAGGAACCTGCAGCCTCTTCTCTCTAAAACAAAAATAAAAATACCTGCAAAAACTCAGCAGATCTGGCAGCATCTGCGGAGAGGAACACAGTTAATGTTTCGAGTCCATATGACTCTTCAACAGAACTGTTCTTCTCTCCAGCCTCTTCTCTCTGCTGGCCACACCAACTGCTGTTATTTTCTCCCTCTTCTGCCCAAAGGCTTGGGAGCCAGCAAGTCCAAGCTGTAGTCACTGCTGTAATGTAGGAAACACAGCCGCCAATTTGCAAACAGTTCCCACAAACAGCAATTGATAATGATCAGACAATCTGTTATTTTTTTTCGTGTGATGTTGACTGAGCAATAAATGTTGGCTGGGGTCAAGAGGGGTAACTCCACTTTCCCCTTCTTGAGTGGGATGGTGTTAGCACAGCTACCCTCGCCCTTAATTCCCAGTGAGAACTTCGAGAAAATGAAACACGGTTGACAAAGGGACATGAAGTTATTTCCAGGAACAGAGAGTACACTTGGCGCAGTTTTTGGAAAAGGCGGAATTAATCTCCGGGTGAGGGGGAAGCTGCCCGGAGCCTTTTGAACGATGCGCGCGTCAGGCTGGACTGTGCCACTGCGGCTCAAGGGGGAAGGATGGGACCAGGAGAAAACTGGCAGCTCACCACCGGCTCTTATGGTGACGGGAGGAGGGGGTGTCACCGTTCATATGAGAAGTAAACTCCTAGCCTTTGGGTCAAAGGGGTTTATTTGTCCGGTGATATCGTTGTTGCTGGTTCAGTGATGCCCATGGGCACCCCTCTGCAGAGGGGTGGTTGGGGCCAGTGGTGTCTCCCCGGGGGAAGATGGCGGCGCCCGTCCTGCTGCTGCTCTTCAGCGGGAAGAGAAAATCGGGAAAGGATTTTATCACCGACTCCATCCAGAGCCGGTCAGCAGCGACCCGAGGGGCCGGAGCGTCCAGCTTCCTATTCCAAGAGTGTCTTGACTAACTTTCTCTTCCCTCTTTCCCCCCGCCCCGTGTGCGGATCCTCTCCAGTTGTTGTTGTTGTTGTTGTAGTGTCCCTTCACCCGCCGGGACCGGACTCCAGTTTATATATATATATATATATTTGTTTTTAAAAATCTAAAATGTCTGTTTTTTTGGGGGGGTAGGGTTTCATCCTCACTTGGCTGGGACAGGGTCTCCATGGGGCGTCATCCTCTTGCACCTCAGCCGGACTCTCGTTGGGGTGGCTGTTCGACTGTGGCGGGCATCGCACTGAGCACCCAAATCCTGCCCCGCCCCTTGCTTCCACCGCTCCTTTTCCCGTGGGAGTCACCACGTGGTGACCCCCCCCGCCCCCCCCCCGGCCCCGGCCTTAATTTCCAACTCTTTTTTTTTTCCCCCCCCCCCTTCGACCATTCCCCCGAGAGGGTTGCCAACCCAACTGCCATCAAATGAGAAAGCAAAAAAAAAACCGTGGACGCTGGAAATCCACAACAAAAATAAAAACACCTGGAAAAACTCAGCAGCAGGTCTGGCAGCATCTGTGGAGAGGAACACGGTTAATATTTCGAGTCCGTACGACTCTTCATCAGAAGGAAAAATAGAAGAGAGGTGAAATATAAACTGGTTTAAGGGGGGGGGGGGGGGGGTGGGACAGGTAGAGCTGGATAGAGGGCCAGTGATAGGTGGAGATAACCAAAAGATGTCACGGACAAAGAGGTGTTGAAGGTGGTGATATTATCTAAGAAATGTGCTAATAGGTGACTTTAAGAGTAGAAAGCAGGACGAGCAAGATACAGATAGCCCGAGTGGGGGTGGGGTGGGGTGAAGGGATCAAAGTAGGTTAAAAGGTAGAGATAAAAACAATGGATGGAAATACATTTAACAATAATGGAAAAAGGTGGGAAAAGAAAAATCTATATAAATTATTGGAAAATAGGGGGATCGGAAAGGGGGTGGGGATGGAGATAGACAGTTCATGATCTAAAATTGTTGAACTCAATATTCAGTCTGGAAGGCTGTAGAGGCCATTAAATGTATCCCTGGAAGTTTCATCACATGATTTGCCCCCACGCTTCAGCCATTAGTTGTCCGACACATCCATCGCTGTGACACACTACCTTCCTACACTATCAATTACAAAGCAAAAAGACTAATCACCCAATTGGATGTTACCCCCCCACCACATTCAATGCTTTTATATCTGGTAAAGATAAATGTTCGAAGAAAATGACCAAAAATAAACCATCTTCTTTATCATCCCGATGATTTTATCCCCCAGGGTTGCTCACAGCAGTGACCTGGAGATCAAACTTCAATTCCTGGAGACTCTGGAGGGTTGGCAACCCTAGTTCCTGATTCCTACCACGCATTCCCCCCGCCCCCACCCCCAAACTGACCCTGGGAATGTTTTCTTTAACATTTACTTTCTGTGTGTGTGTTTTTTTTTGGAGGTTGGGAGTTGAAAACTGCACCATCCTGAGACTGTCAGCGCCCATTAAGGAGCAGTACGCCAAGGTATGCTCACGTGGATTCTGCCGGTTATGGTACTGGGTTTGTAACCCCAAGATCAAGAGTTCAAATCTCACAATGGCAAAACAATGTAACTTTATCTGAAACAGATGGAAACGGGTTTGTACTCAAAAGAGTTACAAATCAGATAGTTCCATTGCTTGACTTCAGCTTGGCCTAAACAGCCAAGTGGTTATGGTACTGGGTTTGTAACCCCAAGATCAGGAGTTCAAATCTTACAATGGCAAACTATCAAACAATGTAACTTCATCTGAAACAGATGGAAACATGTTTGTACTCGAAAGAAAGAGTTACAGTGGATGCATTTCCATTTACCCTGCCTTCTTTCTCACTCTGTTTCAGCTGTCTCACACTTTCCAATCTCCCACTCTACTCCTTCCTCTGTTCTATGTCCTTGCCCTGTTCAATCCGGCTAGGCCCTATGTTAAAACCACCGCAGACCAATTCACAAACTTAGTGTCTCCCTGTTCCATTGATCCCATTGTGCTTTGCCCCTTTGACTCTGCCTCTCTCTGAATCACAGAGCACAAAAAGCAGCTGTTCGGCCCATCGAGTCTGTGCCAGCTCTTTTGAAGGGCAGTCTAGTTACTCCCACTCGCCCACTTTTTTTCCATTTATCCATGTGCTTTTATCTCTTTCAAGAATTTACCCAGCTCCCTTTCAAGAAGCTATCATTGAATGTGTATCTAGCACCCTATCGGGGCCTCTTATTCCAAAACCCTAACCGCACGCTGTGTACAATGGTTTCTCCTCCTGTTGCATTCCTGTGCTTTTGCCACTTGCCTTCAACCTGTGCCCTCTTGTTCAGCCGCTGGGAATGGTTTCCCTTTTAGCCAAGCCCTTCCCAGCTGCCCAAAGCCCTTCACGGTGTTAAACGCCTCTATCACCCCTTGCTAATACCCCTTCCTGCACCAAATGGACTGCGGCGATTCAAGTAGGGCCTCACCACCACGTTCTCAAGGGCAATTTGGGTGGGGCATCAGATATTGGCCTTGCTAGCGACGCTCACATCTCATGAAGGAATTTTTTAAAAACGTCTGAGCCTTCTCTGCTCGGAGGAGAATGACCGCAGTTACTCTGGTCTATCCATTAACCGCAATTTTGTTGCCCCAAGGTACTGATTACCCCGAATCTACACTCACCTTCCGCTCCGCATCCTGGCTTGTGTTGAAGTCAAGACTCATCTCACCATCACCTCCTCTCATTAGTCCTTCCTGTGGCGCAGTGGGTATCTCTGACAGGGTCGCACTCCATCAGTACTGCGCTGGGACTGTTGGGCCTGGATTTTGGGTTTCAGCCTCTGGGTTGGGCAGTGAACCCACAGTCTCCTGATCCTAAGGTGAGTGAGACGGGAGCTGCCTACGGCACAGTGGCCGACACTGCTGGAAGCTATAGGAAGAATGAGAAGATCCTTCCTTCAGCGGTGTTTACTACTTGAGATTTTGACGGTGGTTTTTACTGAGCGGGCAGTGGTGTAGATGGTCAGTCTAATCTAGTTTCAGCGGATCCATCAACAGCAATGTAAGCTGATCCTCACTTTCCTTTGTCCAGGAGCACGGACTGGACCTGGAGCAGTTACTGGGGTCCAGTGGGTACAAGGAACGATACCGTGGAGAGATGATCCGCTGGGGGGAAGAGCAACGTGCCAGAGATCCCGGCTGCTTCTGTCGTTTAATCATAAAGGATGTGACGCAGCCTATCTGGGTAAGGAGGCCTCCACGCTATTCAGAGACTCTATCTGGGCTCACACTGCTAATTTCTGAGTCAGAGGTTTGTGGGTTTGAGCCCCACTCCTAAGATTAGAGTGCGGCACCCCCTCAGTACTGACCCTCCGACAGTGCGGCACCCCCTCAGTACTGACCCTCCGACAGTGCGGCACTCCCTCAGTGCTGACCCTCTGACAGTGCAGCACTCCCTCAACACTGACCCTCCGACAGTGCAGCACTCCCTCAGTACTGACCCTCTGACAGTGCGGCACTCCCTCAGCACTGACCCTCCGACAGTGCGACGCTCCCTCAGTACTGACCCTCTGACAGTGCGGAGCTCCCTCAGCACTGACCCGCCGCCAGTGCAGCACTCCCTCAGCACTGACCCTCCGACAGTGCAGCGCTCCCTCAGCACTGACCCTCCGACATTGCAGCACTCCCTCAGCACTGACCCTCCAACATTGCAGCACTCCCTCAGCACTGACCCTCCGACAGTGCGGCACTCCCTCAGTGCTGACCCGCCGCCTGTGCAGCACTCCCTCAGCACTGACCCTCCGACAGTGCGGCACTCCCTCAGTACTAACCCTCCGACAGTGCGGCACTCCCTCAGTACTGACCCTCCGACAATGTGGCACTCCCTCAGTACTGACCCTCCGACAGTGCGGCACTCCCTCAGTACTGACCCTCCGACAGTGCGACGCTCCCTCAGCACTGACCCTCCGACAGTGCAGCACTCCCTCAGTACTGACCCTCCGACAGTGCGGCACTCCCTCAGTACTGACCCTCCGACAGTGCGGCACTCCCTCAGTACTGACCCTCCGCCAGTGGGGCACTCCCTCAGCGCTGACCCTCTGCCAGTGCAGCACTCCCTCAGTACTGACCCTCCGACAGGACAGCGCTCCCTCAGCACTGATCCTCCGACAGTGGAATGAGACAATGAGGACTGGATTCTGGACAGTCGGGTTGATAAGACTGACTGTGTGGAGGTGTGGTGGTGAGATCGGGCTGGGTGTTATCAGTGTTGATGTGGAAATTGACCCTATGTCTTGAATGACAGCACCCTCAGGGAAATATGTCGCTCAAAATTCAGACTGCAGAGGTACTAGTGCGGAGGGAGGGAAGAGATCCCTTTGTTGGAGATGCTCTGGCTATGAATGGATAGACAAGAACAGAACCAAACAAGGGAGCTGGACGATAGGGGAGAGCTCTTCCAGTGATGGCATGGACCTGTCCCAGTGTACTGGGAGGACACGGAGGAGCTCTCCACCACAGGGTAGAGTTAGTGACATTGTTTTGGGCCCTTTTGCAGCAGCAGAACCCCAGTTTGAAAAGATTCTCCTTTCCAACTGCAGGGGCTTAAATTCGGGGAACAAAACCAGGTTTGAGGTCTGGCAGCCGGGAGAGGGAGGTTTTAGATGGAGCGAGGGCAGAGGGATTGAGGGTGGGGGTTTTTTTTTGGAGCAGGGAGTGATAGTGGCAGATTTGAACAGGAGCGTAGCGGGACCTGAGGGAAGAGAATAATTTACACATCACAGCAGTGAAATCACTGCTAAATGATCTGTCTGAAGGTAAAGTTCCTTTGTATTTTGAAAGGAGTGAATGTATTTTAAATGGACAGTCAGGCTAGCTGGAGACACTGACCTAAACGGGAGTGAGGGGAGCCGCAGGTTTGCTGCAGCGTTTGGATCAGTTAACAGAAAGGATCGACAATACTGGCAGAGCCAACGTGATCAGATCATATTAATGCACCAAAAGGGAGTGGAAGTGGGGGTTGTTTAGTCGTTTGGAGCCACATTGAATTTCCTGTCAAATCTCATATTCAGAGATACCTCAGCTTCAATGTCCCAGGCTGGAAAATCAACCAGTTACTGCTCCTGGTGGCATTCCCCAGTCAACTTTCACCTCCCCTTCACCCCCTCCCCCCCAGACAACTTTCACCTCCCCTTCACCCCCCACACTCTCTCCCCCCTCACTCTCTCCTCTCCCCCACTTGCTCCCTTCCCCCTCGCTCCCACCCCCCTTGCTCTCTCCCCCCTCACCCCCTCGTTCTGCCTCCTCAGCTCTCTCCCCCCCTTGCTCTTCCCGCCCCCCCGCTCTCCCCCCCCCCCCCCTCGCAGTTGCTCAATGTGGACGAGTCCAGTGGAACCCGGAAACCCAGCAGGGCCTGTCTGTTTGGGGAGAAGCCCTGATACGAATCTGAGGCCAGTTCCGTTTCACACACTATTTCCTGACAGTCTGACCTCTCTCCCTGCAGCTTGTCAGTGACACCAGACGGAAGTCCGACGTGGAATGGTTCCAGTCACATTTCGCCCAGGCAGTGCAGACAGTGCGAGTGTCTGCTTCGGAGGAAACCCGCAAACAGAGAGGCTGGACCTTCACTCCAGGTAAAGTCGGACCGGGTGGCGCAGTGGTTATGTTGCTTGACGTGTGAATAATCCAGCAATAGTGAGTTCGCAGCCCAGCGTTACAGTGTGCAAACTCGAATTCACTATTTCAACCTCCTCGGTTACCATTGACCAGGAACTGAACTGGGACCAGCCATATAAATACTGTGGCTACAAGAGCAGGTCAGAGGCTAGGAATCCTGCGGTGAGTAACTCACCTCCTGACCACCCAAAGCCTGTCCACCATCTACAAGGCACAAGTCAGGAGTGGGATGGAATACTCCCCACTTGCCTGGATGAGTGCAGCTCCCACAACACTCAAGAAGCTCGACACCATCCAGGACAAAGCAGCCCCGCTGGATCAGCACCCCATCCACAAACATTCACTCCCTCCACCACCGACTCACAGTAGCAGCAGTGTGTGTACCATCTACAAGATGCACTGCAGCAACTCACCAAGGCTCCTTCGGCAGCACCTTCTAAAACCATGACCGCTACCATCTAGAAGGACAAGGGCAGCAGACACATGGGGAACACCCACCACCTGGAAGTTCCCCTCCGAGCCCCTCATCATCCTGACTTGGAAATATATCGGCCGTTCCTTCACTGTCGCTGGGTCCAAATCCTGGAACTCCCTCCCTAACAGCACGGTGGGTGCACCTACACCACAGGGACTGCAGCGGTTCAAGAAGGCAGCTCACCCACCACCTTCTCAAGGGGCAATGAGGGATGGGCAATAAATGCTGGACCCAGCCAGCGACACCCACATCCCGTGAATTAATTAAAAAAAAAAACAGCTGGCCTCAGTACCTGGCCCCGAAGCTGCTGAATTGTCAGTAAAAAAAAACCCATGTGGCTTCCCAGTGACCCTTTATGGAGCGACACCGATGTGACTAACTCATCACTGCCCCCCGGTGGTTGGCAGAGTCAGTTGTATCAAGAGGGCCCCCCACCCACAAATTGGAGGCAACTTGGGGATTGTCAGTAAAGACCATTGATGCCGGGAGCCCGAGAATGACTGATTTGTCTTCCACAGGGATGCTTATATCTCGCTCGGGGAGAGTAGGAGGGATTTAAGGAGACAGAACCGCACAGGGCGCGGAGAAGATTTACAATGGTGATATCAGAGATGTGTGGGTAGACACATCGGGAAAGGGTTGACAGGCTGGGTCTCTTCTCTCTTGAAGAGAATAGGCTGAGGGGTGACCCCCAGTAGAGGTCTTTAAAATTCTAAAAGATTTTGATAAGAGTGGATACAATGAGAATGTTTCCTCTTGTGGGAAAGAACATAGTTAGAGGCCAACAATAGAAGATACCAAGAAATCTAATAGGGAATTCAGAAGAAACTTCTTTATCTGAAGAGGTGGGAATGTGCAACTCGCTTCCTCAGGGAGTGGGTGAAACAAATAGTATAGGTACATTTAAGGGGAAATTAGACTAGCATATGAGGGAGAAGGGAATAGAGGGCTAGATTTAGATAACAGGAGGCTCAAGTGGAGGATAAGCACCAGCATGGACAGGCTGGGCCGAATGGCCTGTTTCTGTGTTGTCTATTTGGTGTAATCCTGTGTGATATATGACATTCAAAGGGGTACTGACACCAGGATCGATGAATCCAGATCTGACTCCCTGTCTTTGCATTAAGACCACCCACGTGGACCTCTGTACCATCAGCTCACTCCACCCCTACCTCTACCCCTGTGCTCCTGAAATCCTCACCCATGCCTTTGGTACCACAAGGCTCGGACTATTCCACAGTCAAATCCCGTCTCATTTCCCCCCATCTCTGTAACCTCCTCCAGCCCCTACACCCCTCCCTATCTCTGTAACCTCCTCCAGCCCCTACACCCCTCCCTATCTCTGTAACCTCCCCCAGCCCCTACACCCCTCCCTATCTCTGTAACCTCCTCCAGCCCCTACACCCCTCCCTATCTCTGTAACCTCCTCCAGCCCCTACACCCCTCCCTATCTCTGTAACCTCCTCCAGCCCCTACACCCCTCCCTATCTCTGTAACCTCCTCCAGCCCCTACACCCCTCCCTATCTCTGTAATCTACTCCAGTCCCTACACCCCTCCCTATCTCTGTAACCTCCTCCAGCCCCTACACCCCTCCTTATCTCTGTAACCTCCTCCAGCCCCGACACTCCTCCATATCTCTGTAACCTCCTCCAGCCCCTACACCCCTCCCTATCACTGTAACCTCCTCCAGCCCCTACACCCCTCCCTATCTCTGTAATCCCCTCCAGCCCCTACATCCCTCCCTATCTCTGTAACCTCCTCCAGTCCCTACACCCCTCCCTATCACTGTAATCTCCTCCAGCCCCTACACCCCTCCCTATCTCTGTAACCTCCTCCAGCCCCTACACCCCTCCCTATCACTGTAACCTCCTCCAGCCTCTACACCCCTCCCTATCTCTGTAATCCCCTCCAGTCCCTACATCCCTCCCTATCTCTGTAACCTCCTCCAGCCTCTATACCCCTCCCTATCTCTGTAACCTCCTCCAGCCCCTACACCCCTCCCTATCTCTGTAACCTCCTGCAGCCCCTACACCCCTCCCTATCTCTGTAACCTCCTGCAGCCCTTACACCCCTCCCTATGTCTGTAACATCCTCCAGCCCCTACACCCCTCCCTATCTCTCCTCCAGCCCTTACACCCTTGTCCCTAATGTCTCCTGATGTGGTTTGGTGTTGATATTTTCTGAGCATGCCCCTGTGCAGCACTATGGGACATTTTACCGTGCTAAAAGGTGCTATGCAGATGCAGGTTGTTGTTGTGCATGTTGTGTTTATGCAGCGTTCCCATGACTGGGGAAACCATTCTGCCTCCAGCAGGAATGGGCTCCTCCGTGTCGAAGTAAGTAACACCGCCACATGAACATACGAAACAGGAGCAGGAGGAGGCCATTCGGCCCATCGAGCCTGCTCCGCCATTCAATAAGATCACGGGCTGACCTGTTTGTGTTTTGATTTCCACTTTCCCATCTACCCCCCCGCCGATACACCTCGGATTCCCTTTGCCTGACAAGAACCTCTCTCTCTCTACCTCCGCCTCACAAACACTCGATGACCCCCTTCGGAGGCAGAGAGAGAGTTCCCAACCAACCCTGCCCCCCACCCCACCCAACCCCAACCAACCACCCCGCCCTGCCAACCAACCACCCCGCTCCCCAACCAACCCCGCCCCCCCACCAACCAACCCCACACCCCCCACCAACCAACCCCGCCCCCCACCCCACCCAACCCCAACCAACCCCGCCCCCGACCAACCAACCCCACCCCCCCACCAACCAACCCCGCCCCCCGAGCAACCAACCAACCCCGCCCCCCCACAACTAACCCCGCCCCCCGCAACTCCAGAGAGAGCAAAAAAAGAACTCCCTCCTCATCTCTGTCCTTTGTTGCCCCCCCCCCCCCGGGCAGGAGTGGATGACGCGGAGTCGGAGTGCGGCCTGGACCGGGGCGTCCGGTGGGACTGGATCCTGACCAACGAGGGAGGGCCGGACGGGCTGGAGCTGCAGCTGCGACCCCTGATGGACTTCATCCGCAGCCGGTTACCGCAGTGACGGGCCAGGGCGGCGGGGGGTCGGAGGTCACTGCGGTGGGGGGAGGGGGAGGGGGGAGGGGGAGGGGGCGCCTGGACACTGGTCCACGGCTGTGACGCCGTGTCGGGAACATTCTCCCAGCCGCTCGCGCTGACGCGGGGGGGGGGGGGGGGGGGGGGCCGCAGGGATTGGAGCCCGGGCCCGGGGAAAGGGGGGGTCGCAGCACGGAGAGAGAGGAGGGAAAGGGCAGGGGCCTGACGGCAGGGGGGACAGGGGGGGAGAGGGGGAAGGGAGGAGGAGGAGGAGGAGGAGGAGGAGGAGGGGGGTGGGGGGGAGGAGGAGGAGGGGGGTGGGGGGGAGGAAGGAGGAGAGAGGGGGATGGGGGGAGGAGGGGGTGGAGGAGGAGTAGGGGGGTGGGGGGGAGGGGGGGAGGAGGAGGAGGGAGGTGGGGGGGAGGGGGAGGAGGAGGAGGGGGGGTGGGGGGGAGGAAGGAGGAGGAGGGGGATGGGGGGAGGAGGGGGTGGAGGAGGAGTAGGGGGGGGTGGGGGGGAGGAGGAGGAGGGGGGGAGGAGGGAGGAGGAGGAGGGGGTGGGAGGAGGAGGGGGGGAGGAGGAGAGAGGGGGAGGAGAGGAGGAGGGGGGGAGGTGGGGAGGAGGAGAGGGAGGGAGGAGGGAGGAGGGGGAGGTGTCTCAGTGAGACCCATGGGAACAGGGGCCACCGGACGTGGGCCGGGCAACAGGACCTCCTGAGAGATCCACCAGGAACGCGGGGCTCTGAGCCCGGCCCCCCCCTCAGATCACCAGCCGCTCCAGCCAGCGTGACAGCGACCAGCCAGGGAGCGGAATAAAGCCAGCGCCAGCCCTCCCTCCCTCCCTCCAGCCTCAGACAGGCAGCTGGAGGGGCCTGAAATCCTGTCAGCACCACTGGGACAGACAGAGAGAGAGAGAGAGACAGTGGGGGGGGACAAGGCAGCTGGGGGGGGGGGGGGGGGTCTGTCACTCCTGCTGGGCCTCGAGAGCGGCTCCCTGTGCTGCACTCTGCAGTTGAATACCCAGACACGTCATGCGGCTCTCCCTCCCCCTCCCTGAGGAATGGCCTCGAGCGGCGGGGTGGCAGCGCCTCCAGGGGGTCAGGTCGGGGGTGGCGGGGGTGGAAACCTTGTGGCCCGGAAGCAGGTGCGCGCGCTCCAAGAATCCGTCCCTCCGCTGATCGTTTTCCGGCAGGCGGAGGAGGAAAGATGGTGGAAGGGAGGTCCGGACTGGCAGAACCTGTGATCCAGTGGGGGAGAGGTGACCCCAGGCTGCGAACCGTCTCCCTGGCAACCAGAAAGCAGCGGGTATTCAACGCCAGCTCTGACTCAGTGACTGAAGTGCAGGCTTTAATCGCCGCTCAGCACCCAAAATTCATCCAATAAAACCACTTCTGCAGGAACCTGTGCTCTGTATCTCCTCCTTCCTCAATGCCCTGGCCTTCATTCCCCTGCTCTCGCGGTATATCAGTCAGCTCGGTCGGCACCGTGTTCACTCCCACCCCTCGCCCTCCCTCACATCAGTACCCCAAGGGTTCAACCCCCCCCCCCCAAACCCCAACTCGAGAGGGCCAAAAGATGCAGCTCCGGTCTTCCCAGGGTCAGTCCTGAGGGGGAGCCGCACTGCTGGAGATGCTGCCTTTCGATGAGACTCTAGACCGGGGGGTCTTGCCTGCGCTCTCAGGTGGACGTGAAGGATCCACGACCGGACAGAGAGAGAGCATGGGGAGCTCCCTCTGTGCACTGGCACCCGTATTTACCCACCCCGATCAACATGATTACTATGGATCCTCTCACTTTGACCTCACTGCCCTTTGTGGGAGCTTGCTGTGCGCAAATGGGCTGTTGTAATGTTGGAAACACAACGGTTGGCCCGCACCCTGAAGTGGTGACCTCACTGCCCTTTGTGGGAGCTTGCTGTGCGCCAGTGGGCTGTTGTAATGTTGGAAACAACGGTTGACCAATACCCTGAAGTGGGCTGCCAAGTGCTTTTGGACCTCCTGAGGTCAAGATAGGCGCTATAAAAATGCAAAGCTGCCCTTTTCCTGTCCTGCCATTCCTTCCCCAAACAGCGAGGTGCCCTTGGGAAGATGTCGTGGCTCAGTATTGCTTCCTCTGTATCAAATCCGTGCTGTATCTGTGCTGGGAGCGTTTGAGTTATTCCTCTCGCTGCTGTTCCTAATCACTCCACCAATGGCAGCCGTGCTGCCTGAGCCCTAAGTTCTGGAGTCCCCTCCTCAGCCCTTCCCTCCTGTCTCTCCTTTTGAGACGCTCCTTAAAAGCTTCTGATCAAATGATCGAATATCTCCTTCTGTGGCTCACTGTAACGTCTTGTTGCACAATGCTTCTGTTGGGTTTAAGTTAAAGACACCAGGTAAATTTAAGTAAAAACAAAAAAACTGCGGATGCTGGAAATCCAAAACAAAAACAGAATTACCTGGAAAAACTCAGCAGGTCTGGCAGCATCGGTGGAGAAGAAAAGAGTTGACGTTTCAAGTCCTTATGACCCTTCGACAGAACTTGAGTGAGTCCAAGAAAGGGGTGAAATATAAGCTGGTTTAAGGTGTGTTGGGGGGGGGGGGGGGGGGGGGGGGGGGCGGTTTGGGTGGGGGGAGAGAGAGAGAGAAGTGGAGGGGGGTGGTGTGGTTGTAGGGACAAACAAGCAGTGATAGAAGCAGATCATCAAAAGATGTCACAAACAACACAACAAAAGAACACATAGGTGTTAAAGTTGGTGATATTATCTAAACGAATGTGCTAATTAAGAATGGATGGTAGGGCACTCAAGGTACAGCTCTAGTGGGGGTGGGGGGAGCATAAAAGATTTAAAAATATTTAAAAATAATGGAAATAGGTGGGAAAAGAAAAATCTATATAATTTATTGGAAAAAACAAAAGGAAGGGGGAAACAGAAAGGGGGTGGGGATGGAGGAGGGAGCTCAAGACCTAAAGTTGTTGAATTTAATATTCAGTCCGGAAGGCTGTAAAGTGCCTAGTCGGAAGATGAGGTGTTGTTCGTCCAGTTTGCGTTGGGCTTCACTGGAACAATGCAGCAAGCCAAGGACAGACATGTGGGCAAGAGAGCAGGGTGGAGTGTTAAAATGGCAAGTGACAGGGAAGTTTGGGTCATTCTTGCGGACAGACCGCAGGTGTTCTGCAAAGCGGTCGCCCAGTTTACGTTTGGTCTCTCCAATGTAGAGGAGACCACATTGGGAGCAACGAATGCAGTAGACAAAGTTGGGGGAAATGCAAGTGAAATGCTTCTTTACTTGAAAGGAGTGTTTGGGCCCTTGGACGGTGAGAGAGGAAGTGAAGGGGCAGGTGTTGCATCTTTTGCGTGGGCCTGGGGTGGTGCCATAGGAGGGGGTTGAGGAGTAGGGGGTGATGGAGGAGTGGACCAGGGTGTCCCGGAGGGAGCGATCCCTACGGAATGCCGATAAGGGGGGTGAAGGGAAGATGTGTTTGGTGGTGGCATCATGCTGGAGTTGGTGGAAACGGCGGAGGATGATCCTTTGAATGCGGAGGCTGGTGGGGTGACAAGTGAGGACAAGGGGGACCCTATCATATTTCTGGGAGGGAGGAGAAGGTGTGAGGGCGGATGCACGGGAAATGGGCCGGACACGGTTGAGGGCCCTGTCAACGACCGTGGGTGGAAAACCTCGGTTAAGGAAGAAGGAGGACATGTCAGAGGAACTGTTTTTGAAGGTAGCATCATCGGAACAGATGCGACGGAGGCGAAGGAACTGAGAGAATGGGATGGAGTCCTTACAGTAAGCGGGGTGTGAGGAGCTGTAATCGAGATAGCTGTGGGAATCGGTAGGTTTGTAATGGATATTGGTGGACAGTCTATCACCAGAGATTGAGACAGAGAGGTCAAGGAAGGGAAGGGAAGTGTCAGAGATGGACCACGTGAAAATGATGGAGGGGTGGAGATTGGAAGCAAAATTAATAAATTTTTCCAAGTCCTGACGAGAGCATGAAGCAGCACCGAAGTAATCATCGATGTACCGGAGAAGGAGTTGTGGAAGGGGGCCAGAGTAGGACTGGAACAAGGAATGTTCCCCATAAAGAGACAGGCATAGCTGGGGCCCATGCGGGTACCCATAGCCACATCTTTTATTTGGAGGAAGTGAGAGGAGTTGAAGGAGAAATTGTTCAGTGTGAGAACAGGTTCAGCCAGACAGAGGAGAGTAGTGGTGGATGGGATTGTTCGGGCCTCTGTTCGAGGAAGAAGCTAAGGGCCCTCAGACCATCCTGGTGGGGGATGGAGGTGTAGAGGGATTGGACGTCCATGGTGAAGAGGAAGCAGTTGGGGCCAGGGAACTGGAAATTGTTGATGTGACGTAAGGTGTCAGATGAATCACGGATGTAGGTGGGAAGGGACTGGACAAGGGGAGAGAGAAGGGAGTCAAGATAACGAGAAATGAGTTCTGTGGGGCAGGAGCAAGCTGAGACGATCGGTCTACTGGAGCAGTTCTGTTTGTGGATTTTGGGTAGGAGATAGAAGCGGGCCGTCCGAGGTTGGGCGACTATCAGGTTGGAAGCTGTGGGAGGAAGATCCCCAGAGGAGATGAGGTCAGTGACAGTCCTGGAAACAATGGCTTGATGTTCAGTGGTGGGGTCATGGTCCAGGGAGAGGTAGGAGGAAGTGTCTGCGAGTTGACGCTCAGCCTCCGCGAGGTAGAGGTCAGTGCGCCAGACAACAACAGCACCACCCTTGTCAGCGGGTTTGATGACAATGGCAGGGTTGGACCTGAGAGAATGGAGTGCAGTAAGTTGAGAGAGAGAGAGATTAGAATGGGTAAGAGGAGCAGAGAAATTGAGACGACTAATGTCGCGCCGACAGTTCTCAATGAAAAGATCAAGAGAAGGTAAGAATCCAGAGGGAGGGGTCCAGGTGGAGGGAGAATATTGGAGGTGGGTGAAAGGATCCGTTGAACGGGGAGAGGACTTCTGCCCAAAGAAGTGAGCCCGGAGACGAAGACGGAGGAAGAAGAGTTCAGCATCATGCCGAGCCCGAAATTCATTGAGGTGAGGGCGTAAGGGTATGAAACTAAGTCCTTTGCTGAGCACTGAACGTTCAGCATCAGAGAGGGGATGGTCAGGGAGTATAGTGAATACACGCCTGGGGCTGGGATTGGAAGATGGGGTGGGGATGGAGGGACAGGCAGGGGTGGAGGGTCCTAGATGGGTGTTGGTGTCGATGAGTTGTTGGAGCTTGTGTTCCTTAGCACTTGAGAGAAAGAGAAAAAGTTTCTTGTTGAGGCGTCGGATGAGCCGAAGAATAAAATGAAACTGGGGGCACGCGCAGCTTTGAAAAAGGGTACGGCGGTGCTGCTGGAGGGAGAGGTCGAGTGTGTTCATATGGCGGCGCATGGCACTGAGTGCGGATTTCAGAATGTGACGGGAACAGCAGTCCGAAATACGTTTTATGTCCCGGAGATACCTGTAATCCTGGGTGGGTTCGAAACATGAGGGGTGGAATTTCAGTTGAAATCCACGTGGGGTAAGTCGGAAATGGAGACAGTCACTGAGAAGGGAGATATGGCTGTGAAAGCAGGTTTTGGTAAACACCTTGTCAAACACCAGGAGAGAAATGGAAAGCAACGAAGGTGAACAAGGCAAAAGAGAGATACGGAAATCTTGTCGCAGAGACAAACAGAACATCTTCAAGGAGGTAGGCATTTCTTGAAGAGCAGTGGCAGTCAATTAAACACAGAGATAAAAACAAAAAAACTGCGGATGCTGGAAATCCAAAACAAAAACAGAATTACCTAGAAAAACTCAGCAGGTCTGGCAGCATCGGCGGAGAAGAAAAGAGTTGACGTTTCGAGTCTTCATGACCCTTCGACAGAACTTGAGTGAGTCCAAGAAAGGGGTGAAATATAAGCTGGTGTAAGGTGTGTTGGGGGGGGGGGGGGGGGGGGTGGTTTGGATGCCACCACCAAACGCATCTTCCCTTCACCCCCCCCTTTCGGCATTCTGTAGGGATCGCTCCCTCCGGGACACCCTGGTCCACTCCTCCATCACCCCCTACTCCTCAACCCCCTCCTATGGCACCACCCCATGCCCATGCAAAAGATGCAACACCTGCCCCTTCACTTCCTCTCTCCTCACCGTCCAAGGGCCCAAACATTCCTTTCAAGTGAAGCAGCATTTCATTTGCGTTTCCCCCAACTTAGTCTACTGCATTCGTTGCTCCCAATGTGGTCTCCTCTACATTGGAGAGACCAAACGTAAACTGGGTGACCGCTTTGCAGAACACCTGCGGTCTGTCCGCAAGAATGACCCAAACCTCCCTGTCGCTTGCCATTTCAACACTCCACCCTGCTTTCTTGCCCACATGTCTGTCCTTGGCTTGCTGCATTGTTCCAGTGAAGCCCAACGCAAACTGGACGAACAACACCTCATCTTCCGACTAGGCACCTTACAGCCATCCGGTCTGAATATTGAGTTCAACAACTTTAGGTCTTGAGCTCCCTCCTCCATCCCCACCCCCTTTCTGTTTCCCCCTTCCTTTTGTTTTTTCCAATAAATTATATTAATTTTTCTTTTCCAACCTATTTCCATTATTTTTAAATATTTTTAAATCTTTTATGCTCCCCCCACCCCCACTAGAGCTATACCTTGAGTGCCCTACCATTCATTCTTAATTAGCACATTCGTTTAGCACCAACTTTAATACCAATGTGTTCTTTTGTTGTGTTGTTTGTGACATCTTTTGATGATCTGCTTCTATCACTGTTTGTTTGTCCCTACAACCACACCGCCCCCCTCCACTTCTCTCTCTCTCTCCCCCCACCCAAACCCCCCCCAACACACCTTAAACCAGTTTATATTTCACCCCTTTCTTGGACTCACTCAAGTTCTGTTGAAGGGTCATGAGGACTCGAAACGTCAACTCTTTTCTTCTCCGCTGATGCTGCCAGACCTGCTGAGTTTTTCCAGGTAATTCTGTTTTTGTTTTAGGTAAATTTAAGTTGTTGTTTCTTCTTCCCTTTGCTGCATGTTTCCAGCAGGGGGCACCAGACGTGCATGCAGGAAGTGCTGTGTGGGGAGCTTGTGCCAGTTCTAAAGGCTGGGAATCCTGCGGTGAGTAACTTACCTCCTGACTCCCCAAAGCCTGTCCACCATCTACAAGGCACAAGTCAGGAGTGTGATGGAATACTCCCCACTTGCCTGGATGAGTGCAGCTCCCACAACACTCAAGAATCTCAACACCATCCAGGACAAAGCAGCCCCGCTTGATCAGCACCCCATCCACAAACATTCACTCCCTCCGCCACCGACACACAGTAGCAGCAGTGTGTGTACCATCTACAAGATGCACTGCAGCAACTCACCAAGGCTCCTTCGACAGCACCTTCCAAACCCATGACCACTACCATCTAGAAGGACAAGGGCAGCAGACACATGGGGAACACCACCACCTGGAAGTTCCCCTCTAAGCCACTCACCATCCTGACTTGGAAATATATCGGCCGTTCCTTCACTGTCGCTGGGTCCAAATCCTGGAACTCCCTCCCTAACAGCATGGTGGGTGTACCTACACCACAGGGACTGCAGCGGTTCAAGAAGCCAGCTCACCCACCACCTTCTCAAGGGGCAATTAGGGATGGGCAATAAATGCTGGGCCCAGCCAGCGTAGCCCACATCCTGTAAATGAATACACAAATACGTAAAAAACCCACCCTCCTGACCTGCATGTTCTCAACAATGCAACTGAGGGAATGAACTGACAGAGACCCCGCTCCCCTGACAGTGAATGGGACCTATCTCTTCCCCCTGTCACTAGCCCTGTAGCTGCTTCCATTGACCCCAACCTGCACGCCACCCTGTCCCATTGTCCCTGTCCACCGCGGGATGGCGAGCTTTGCCGATGGGGAGCGTCTTGCAGCCCATGGCTCTCGCCCATCAGCCCTCCCCCGCACTCTGTGCTCCCAGATCTCCCCCTTCCCCCAGCCCCACAAGTACAATCCCAGTCCCTCCGAGCAGTCCCGGCATCTCCCACGTGGTCCTAACCCCAGCTGCCAAGTGTTGCCTCCCAGGCGCCACATTGCGTGGGACTGGGTCACGCGGCCAGGAGTCCTCGTGTGTCATTCCCGCTGCTGCCTGTGCAGTTCCCAACTCCGGGTGTAACACACTAAAGGGTTACAGGCCGAGTTTTAATGCCAGCTCATTCTAGCAGCAAATTCCAGCCTCCTTCCTTCTGAGGGATGCTGGAGCCTGTCCCCTCTGGCTTCACATCTGCAAACACTTGAGGGCAGGAATTACATTCCAACAAAAAAATTCACTTCTGACAGCAGCCGTATTGGTTGGGGGGGGTGGGGGGGGGGGTGCGGTTTAGTGAATCTTGTGGGATTTTCATCAGGAAGTTGGCTCCTGTCTAATCCTCTTTGTGCCAGCTCTTTTGCGCTGATCTCTTTGCTTTATTTCAAATCATTAATAATAAAAAACACTCCGAATTCAAACATTCCTAGGACAGGTACAGCACGGGGTTAGATACAGAGTAAAACTCCCTCTACACTGTCCCCATCAAATACTCCCAGGACAGGTACAGCACGGGATTAGATACAGAGTAAAGCTCCCTCTACACTGTCCCCATCAAACACTCCCAGGACAGGTACAGCACGGGGTTAGATACAGAGTAAAGGTCCCTCTACGCTGTCCCCATCAAACACTCCCAGGACAGGTACAGCACGGGGTTAAATACAGAGTAAAGCTCCCTCTACACTGCCCCCATCAAACACTCCCAGGGCAGGTATAGCACGGGGTTAGATACTGAGTAAAGCTCCCTCTACACTGTCCCCATCAAACACTCCCAGGACAGGTACAGCACGGGGTTAGATACAGAGTAAAGCTCCCTCCACACTGTCCCCATCAAACACTCCCAGGACAGGTACAGCACGGGGTTAGATACAGAGTAAAGCTCCCTCTACACTGTCCCCATCAAACACTCCCAGGACAGGTACAGCATGGGTTAAATACAGAGTAAAGCTCCCTCTACACTGTACCCATCAAACACTCCCAGGACAGGTACGGCACGGGTTACATTCAGTCTAGAAGGAACTTTACTCTATCCCATCAAACACTCCTCCCTTTCTGAAGACACACTCACTGAGGACCGTCTATGACTGTCATAGCTCAGTCCAGACCCTGGCATCTCACACCGCCCGCGTATGCATGTGTACATACACACGGACTGGCACACACATGCCCACGCACACACTGACTCACTCACTCACTCAAACAGAAACTCTTTCCGGCAGGGTTCATCACCCAGCGAGCAGCAACCCTGGATGATTCTTTCTGCCTAACCCCAGATCACTTGTCATTAATTGTGGCCCTGACTCAATTCGGAACATCAGCACAGATATGGAAACAACCTGGTGTCTCCGTACTCTGGTGGGATCAGTGTCCCTGGTATCAATCAGCGAGCCCCTGGTTGTTAGGTTTTGCTGAGGGCAGGTTTGCAATCTTGTTATTCCTCCTCAGCCAGCCCCACATAGTAAGTGTCCAGTTAGCTGCAGAATTGGGCAGTGTCTGTGGAACTACAGGAGAAGTAATGCTATCAAGGGAGGGTGCGTGGGGGGTGGGGGTGGTTGGAGTGGATGGCAGCTGTGGTTGTGATACGGTTTAATCTTGTGGCTGAATGTGCTCCACATTTTAATTTAAGAGTGTGATGGAGGCAATAAGATATTGGTCGCTACACTTAAGAATGGAACACACCTTCAAACAGCTGTGAAAATGTAAGATCAGGAGCGGAAACACACAGATATGGACAGGCACATTCACAAAAGACACACAGACACAGATAAACAGGCACACAGACACAGATAGACACACGCACACACATAAACAGACACACAAACACACAGACACATAAACAGATGTACACACAGATGGACAGACACACAACAAATAGACACACACATGGATAGACACAACAAAGAGACATACACAGGTACATATACGCATGCACAGACCAATAGTCAGACACACACACTCACAGGCATAGACCAATAGACACACACACAGTCACAGACCAAGACACACACACACACAGGCACAGACCAATAGTCAGATACACGCACAGGCACCCAAATAGATAAGCAGGCACACTTGCACAGTTAGACACATAAATAGACAGACACACAGAGATGGACAGGCACACAACAGATAGACACAAACACATACAGATAGATACACATGCACACAAATAGGCAGGCACAACAAAGAGACACAGGTACTTACACGCAGGCACAGACCAATAGTCAGACACACAGACACAGACCAATAGTCAGACACACACAGGCACAGACCAATAGTCAGACACACTTACAGACACAGACCAATAGTCAGACACACACAGGCACAGATCAATAGTCAGACACACTTACAGACACAGACCAATAGTCAGACACACACAGGCACAGACCAATAGACACAGACACACTTACAGACACAGACCAATAGTCAGACACACACATGCACAGACCAATAGTCAAGACACATACAGACACAAACCAATAGACACACACACAGGTGCAGACCAATAGACAGACACATACACACAAAGATGGACATAGGCACACACAGGCACAGAACAGTAGTTAGATGCACACAGACACAGATGGACATATACATACACACAAACAGACACTGAAGCATAGGTAGACATAGACAAATATGTGGACAGAGCTGCAAACACACTGATGTTCACACACACAGACACATATACACCTACAGGCATGCTCGCGGACAGATACTCAAACACAGAGTTGGGCCTATGCGCATACGCACACATGCACTGCTTCAGAGTCAGAATCGTACACACAGATTGACTTGTGCCCACAGCAGGGCTTTTCCATCGCACACTGGAACGAAAGCTCCTCGACATTTCTGTGAGAATCTTGTGAAAACTGTCCCTAGGTGATAATTGGAAGGGATGTAACCAGGCTGTGCGAAACTTTCACTCCTTCTGGGAGGCAGGAGGTGACTCATGGAGAGGTGACAAAGGGAGGGGGTTGAGGAACAGAGATTATCTTAAGAAGCGAGTGTCATTGACACTTGTTTTAAATACCAGCCTGTTTATCAGGAGCTGTCCCCAGTGTTACAAGCATCCAGTCTAGTCATGTTCTGACATTTTTTCCCTCATCTCTTCCACTAAAGTGCTGACTCTGATTGGAGCAGCATTATCAACAGCACAGAAAGAGGCCATTCACTCCAACTGGCCTGTGGCACCTCTGCCCCTCTGGCTCTTCTCCTGATTCTCTTCCATCTGTGTCCCCTTTGGTTACCGACCCTCCTCCCCAGTGGAAACAGTTTCTCCTTATTTACCCTATCCAAACCCCTCATGATTTTGAACATCTCTATCAAACCACCACCACCACCACCACTCCCCCCCCCCCCCCCCCCGCCCCCCACCTCAACCCTTCTCTGCCCTGAGGAGAACAATCCCGGCTTCTCCGGCCTCTCCACATGAACTGAAGCCCCTCGTCCCTGGAACTGTCCAGCGCTCTCCCCTCCCTGGAACTGTCCTGCGCTCTCCCCTCCCTGGAACTGTCCTGCGCTCTCCCCTCCCTGGAACTGTCCTGCGCTCTCCCCTCCCTGGAACTGTCCTGCGCTCTCCCCTCCCTGGAACTGTCCTGCGCTCTCCCCTCCCTGGAACTGTCCTGCGCTCTCCCCTCCCTGGAACTGTCCTGCGCTCTCCCCTCCCTGGAACTGTCCTGCGCTCACCCCTCCCTGGAACTGTCCTGCGCTCTCCCCTCCCTGGAACTGTCCTGCGCTCTCCCCTCCCTGGAACTGTCCTGCGTTCTCCCCTCCCTGGAACTGTCCTGCGCTCTCCCCTCCCTGGAACTGTCCTGCGCTCTCCCCTCCCTGGAACTGTCCTGCGCTCTCCCCTCCCTGGAACTGTCCTGCGCTCTCCCCTCCCTGGAACTGTCCTGCGCTCTCCCCTCCCTGGAACTGTCCTGCGCTGTCCCCTCCCTGGAACTGTCCTGTGCTCTCCCCTCCCTGACGTCTTGAAAGAAAGGAAGGACTTGCATTCGTGTAGCGCCTTTCATGACCTTGGACAGTCCCAAAGCGCTTAGCATTCACGGACACTTTGTAGCGTAGCTGCTGTTGTAGGAAACAGAGCAGCGCAGGTGAATAGATAAATGATTGGAAAGCGCTGTTGATTCGGGGATAAATATTAGCCAGCGTGTACCTTCTTAAAGTTGGCGCACCTGGTATTGAGATGCCAAAGGCTTCAGCTCCTCGAAAAGCTCCTGGACTGGTCGGGGCCTTTGCCTTGGCTGACCGTGCCCGGGTTACATTTCACAGGTTCCCGAGGGCTGCCTCACTCCTTCACGAACGATCCGGACGGGCCGATGGGACGGCAGGAACTCCGACCCCCAGCCCCACCTTCAAAGGGCAGGGACCCGTCCTGCTTCAGCTTTGAGCCTGGTTCCCCCGGGTGGGGGGGTGGGGGGGGGGGGTGGGGGGGGGGGCGCTGCTGTTCAAACGCGGCATCCGGTTCATAATTAAACATCAGTCCGTCCACCTTCTATACTTACCCTGCAGTGAACAGAATCCCTCGTCGAGGGGCCCGATTTCGAGGCGTGGCCTGGCAGCTTATAAAGGAAAGGATTTGGGGGGGGGGGGGCAGGGTGCGGGGAGGATTTATCCCTGATCCATGTCAGCGCCTCAGGATCACGTTGAGCACAGTTAACGCGGGGCGACGGCCGTTTAGTGCACAGCGCGATCCCATAAGTGGCAGCAGGGCGAGCGGCTAGCCAATCCTTCTCAATGGTGCTGGGGCAAGAGTGGAACGTTGGCCCAGGATTCCCGGGAGATCCCCCCACCTCATCCCCAAGTGGAATTAATTTTGGTTATGCCACAGCCCTCAGAGCGCCCCTTGTGCGTGGGCACACCAGCTTTGAAGGTGCCAACTCCTGGTGGGTATGTGTTTCCTCGTCACTTCATGGATGCTTCACAGGCACAACACCCACACACACCACCCCCTCCCCCCCCAACCCCCCCTCCGCCAGAAAGCAGTCGGAGACCACCATGCATAAAGAGGTATCGGGGCCAGTGACGTAGGATTCAGGGAGGCTGTTAAAGAAAGGGGGAGATTAAAGGAGCGAATTCCTGGCCCCCCCAGGCAGCTGAAGGCACGGCCGCCGATGGTGGAGCGATGGGAATCTGGGGATGCGCAAGAGGCCGGGATTGGAGGAGCGCAGAGATCTCGGAGGGTTGTAGGGGCTGGAGGAGGTTACAGAGATAGGGAGGTGTGTAGGGGCTGGAGGAGGTTACAGAGATAGGGAGGGGTGTAGGGGCTGGAGGAGGTTACAGAGATAGGGAGGTGTGTAGGGGCTGGAGGAGGTTACAAAGATAGGGAGGGGTGTAGGGGCTGGAGGAGGTTACAGAGATAGGGAGGTGTGTAGGGGCTGGAGGAGGTTACAGAGATAGGGAGGGGTGTAGGGGCTGGAGGGGGTTACAGAGGTAGGGAGGGGTGTAGGGGCTGGAGGAGGTTACAGAGATAGGGGTGTAGGGGCTGGAGGAGGTTACAGAGACAAGGAGGGTGAGGCCTTGGGGTAATTTGAATATAAGGATGAGGAATCTTAAGTGAAGATGTTGGTGGGTCAGGAGCAAAGGGAAGGTGAAGACTCAATGGGTTCGGTGTGAGTTAGGATACAGGACAACCAACTTTTGGTTGAGCTAAAGTTTATTCTCTCAGTACAGCCCTCGACCATCTGGCTACAAGTCCTGGAGTGGGGCAGGGATGCACAATCCAATACAAGAGGAGGTGATGGTGTGTGTGTCCGTGCATGTGTTTGACTGTGTGTCTGTATCTGTATCTGTGTGTGTCTGTGCATGTATTTATGTCTGTGCATGTGTGTTTGTGTCTGTGTGTGTCTGTGCATGTGTTTGTGTCTGCATGTGTGTGTCTGTGTACCTGTGTCTGTGTGAGTGTCTGTGTCAGTGTGTGTGTGTGTCTGTGCGTTTGTGTCTGCATGTGTGCCATTGTGTGTGTCTGTATGTGTGTCCATGCATGTATTTGTGTCTGTGCGTGTGTGTTAGTGTCTGTGTGAGTCTGTGCATGTGTTTGTGTCTGTGTGTGTCTGTGCATGCGTGTCTGTCAGTGAGAGTGTCTGTCTGTCAGTGAGAGTGTCTGTCTGTCAGTGTGTTTGTGTCTGTCAGTGTGTTTGTGCCTGTGTGTGTTGTGTGCCTGTGCGTGTGTTTGTGCCTGTGTGTCTCTGTGCATGTATTTGTGTCTGTGCATGTGTTTGTGTCTGTGTGTTTGTGTCTGTGTGTGTCTGTGCATGTGTTTGTGTCTGCATGTGTGTGTCTGTGTGAGTGTCTGTGTCAGTGTGTGTGTGTCTGTGCGTTTGTGTCTGTGTGTGTGTATGCATGTGTGTTTGTGTCTGTGTGTGCATGTGTGCCATTGTGTGTGTCTGTATGTGTGTCCATGCATGTATTTGTGTCTGTGCGTGTGTGTTAGTGTCTGTGTGAGTCTGTGCATGTGTTTGTGTCTGTGTGTGTCTGTGCATGCGTGTCTGTCAGTGAGAGTGTCTGTCTGTCAGTGAGAGTGTCTGTCTGTCAGTGTGTTTGTGTCTGTCAGTGTGTTTGTGCCTGTGTGTATCGTGTGCCTGTGCATGTGTTTGTGCCTGTGTGTCTCTGTGCATGTATTTGTGTCTGTGCATGTGTTTGTGTCTGTGTGTGTCTATGCATGTGTTTGTGTCTGTCTGTGTGTCTGTGTATCTGTGTGTGTTTGTGTCGGTGCGAGTGTCTTTATGTGTGTGTCTATGTATCTGTGTGTGTGTGTGTGTGTGTCAGTGCGAGTGTCTGTGTGTGTGAGTGTGTGTCTGTTTTGTTTTCACACCAGCAGTATATTTCCTGCATTGGATTTAAAAAGAATTCAGGCAGTCCTTTTTTGTCGAGCGTGGCATATTGATAGAGAGAGAGAGAGAGACGCGGCTCTCCTTCCCCGCAGCACCTCCACCCTCCCCACCCCCCCTCTTCCCCCCCACCACCCCAGCAGCAGCAGCAGATCGCTGGCAGGCGCTGTGCGATGTGATAATTTTAGTCCTGTCCTCATCTTTGCGCTGCAAATGAATGTTTTAATCACGGCGTGTTCCAGGAGAGCAGGGTCAGGCTCGGGAGGGGAGGGAGCAGCTGGGAGAAATCCACACTCAATAATATAAAATGCTAATGAGAGCACTTCCCAAATGGTGCGAACAGCTGCGAGGTACTTATCCCTTCCCATTGGTCGGGTTGTGTAATACAGTGACATCCGTTCCAGTCCCGGCAGTTCCCCCAAGCATAGAAAAGAAGCAATTGGATGTTCGCTTCACTCCATCATTGGAAGTGACACCGAGCCTCCCTGGTGTTAATTGTGGGTCATCTTGGAGTGAGGACCTGGGGAAGGCAGGGGTGCCAGGCAGCCCTCTCCTGAAGGCGATGGCTCTCTTCTTGGCCGGGGTTGTGGGGGGGGGTGGGGGGGGTGCTACATTTCTTCCCCCCATCCCCTCCACCCCCGCGGGCACCTCACCTGTCACTGCGAGCGCAGACCCAGGCAAGTGAGGGTTACCCTGCTGCTAGGCAGCGAGGGGGCTACTGTGTTCACACCTTGGCCTCTCCCACTCCCCCACTCCCCCCCCCCCCACCCCCGCACCCTTAACCCACATGACAAGCGGAGGATCGTATAGGACCACTGCACCTGGGCCGGCTCCTCCCAAAGAGTCCCTCAGCCCCCCCCGACTCATTATCCATTTCCCACCGCCACCCCCCCCCCCCCACCTCCTCTCTCTCTATAGTTGGCCTCTGGGGTGGGGAAAGCCTGGTAGGTTCTTACCCTCCCTCCTCAGCCCAGAGGGTGCTGAGGCCAACAGTTGACACCAGTCAGCTCCCCTCAAGGGCTCCGTGGCCCCATCAGGGTTGCTTCGACGCACCGAGCTGTGGGACCGAGAAAATGTGTTGAAATGAAGCGGGGACGTGTCAAAGGGCGAGGCGCAGGTCAGGAGGGTGAGGGGAATACTCCCCACTTGCCTGGACGGGTGCAGCTCCCACAACACTCAAGAAGCTCGACACCATCCAGGACAAAGCAGCCCCGCTCGATGGGCACCCCGTCCACAAACATTCACTCCCTCCACCACCGACGCACAGTAGCAGCAGTGTGTGTACCATCTACAAGATGCACTTTATTTCCCCTTAATTCTTTCATGGGGTGTGGGTGTTGCTGGCAAGGCCAGCATTTGTTTCCCGCTTGCCTTATTGCCCTGCCCGGCCATTTCAGAGGGGCAGCCAAGAGTCAACCTGTGGGTCTGGAGTCACGTGTAGGGCCAGACCAGGGTCAGGATGGCAGATTTCCCTCCCTGAAGGGGCATGGGTGAACCAGATGGGGTTTTTACAGCAATCGACGTTAGTGGTCATGGTCACCATCGCTGATCCGAGCTTTCCATTGCACAATTGTTTTTTTTTTAATCAATTGAATTTAAATTCCACGAGCTGCTGTTGTGGGATTTGAACCCAGAACATTATCCCAGGCTTGGGGATTACTAGGCCAGTGACCTTACCACAACACCACCATCCCCCCGCCCCCCCCCATATCCACTGACCTTAAAGCCAGGCACTGGTTGCGGTGCTTCAACCACTCGCAATGCCTTGGGTTAACAGTCAGCCAGACTCCCCCCTTCCTGACGAGTGCTGGAGGTTCAGACTCGTCCAGGCCGAGGTCCCTGTGATGAGGTCGAGGTCAGAAGCCTTTACGATAGTGAAACTCAGCACCTTCAGGAGAGGAGGGGGACCTGTACCCCAGTGAGAGTCAATACCTTCAGGAGAGGAGGGGACCCTGTACCCCAGTGAGAGTCAGCACCTTCAGGAGACGAGGGGGACCTGTACCCCAGTGAGAGTCAGCACCTTCAGGAGACGAGGGGGACCCGTACCCCAGTGAGAGTCAGCACCTTCAGGAGAGGAGGGGGACCTGTACCCCAGTGAGAGTCAGCACCTTCAGGAGAGGAGGGGGACCTGTACCCCAGTGAGAGTCAGCACCTTCAGGAGAGGAGGGGGACCTGTACCCCAGTGAGAGTCAGCACCTTCAGGAGAGGAGGGGGACCTGTACCCCAGTGAGAGTCAGCACCTTCAGGAGAGGAAAGGACCCTGTACCCCAGTGAGAGTCAGCACCTTCAGGAGAGGAGGGGGACCCTGTACCCCAGTGAGAGTCAGCACCTTCAGGAGAGGAAGGGGACCTGTACCCCAGTGAGAGTCAGCACCTTCAGGAGAGGAGGGGGACCTGTACCCCAGTGAGAGTCAGCACCTTCAGGAGAGGAGGGGGACCTGTACCCCAGTGAGAGTCAGCACCTTCAGGAGAGGAGGGGGACCTGTACCCCAGTGAGAGTCAGCACCTTCAGGAGAGGAGGAGGACCTATACCCCAGTGAGAGTCAGCACCTTCAGGAGAGGAGGGGGACCCTGTACCCCAGTGAGAGTCAGCACCTTCAGGAGAGGAGGGGGACCTGTAACCCAGTGAGAGTCAGCACCTTCAGGAGAGGAGGGGAACCTGTACCCCAGTGAGAGTCAGCACCTTCAGGAGAGGACGGGGACCTGTACCCCAGTGAGGGTCAGCACCTTCAGGAGAGGAGGGGGACCTGTAACCCAGTGAGAGTCAGCACCTTCAGGATAGGAGGGGGACCCTGTACCCCAGTGAGAGTCAGCACCTTCAGGAGAGGAGGGGGACCTGTACCCCAGTGAGAGTCAGCACCTTCAGGAGAGGAGGGGGACCCTGTACCCCAGTGAGAGTCAGCACCTTCAGGAGAGGAGGGGGACCCTGTACCCCAGTGAGAGTCAGCACCTTCAGGAGAGGAGGGGGACCCTGTACCCCAGTGAGAGTCAGCACCTTCAGAGGATGAAAGATATGGAATTGAACATAAAAACCATCTCCATTACTCAGTGAAGATTTCAGTGAATTGATTGCAGGGCATGGAATGATATAGAGGAGCTGGTATATATGAGTTTATAATTAATAACAGATATCCCAGGCAAAGGGCTGATCGATACATCACGTATCATTGCTGAGTGTGGCATGCAGCCCTAGATTAGACTGCTGTGTGTGTCAAATAACTGAAATGAATCTATAACTTGACTTGCCAGTGTGTCCGCTGTACATTAACTCCCTTCATCATCTTGTACGGACTGGCTGAGGGTAATCTTTTTGGGCCAGGTGGAGAAACAGGATTAGTGGGCGATGGAGCCAGAGATTTTTAATGCTTAATCCTTAACCTGAAACGATGCAAGGTCGTGCTGCCCAGTCCCGCTTGCACAGAGCTCAGTGTTTCGAATGAATGGTGTAAGGTTTGGCGTCGAGGGAGTTCAGTGAGCTCCCTGTCAGTCTGTTACACTGGCGGAGCTCACTGGGACCCTCCACCAACCCAGGCAGTTTCTGACAGGCAGGCCTGTCTTAAGCTTTACCTTAATGGGGGTCAGTGACAGGAAATTCAGCTCCTGGCCCTGGGCTCATTTAGGTCACATGTATGTTTTCTTTATTCTTTCAAGAGATGTGGGCATTACTGGCAAGACCAGCATTTGTTGCTTCCTCCCACCTCCCCCATCCTGAATTGCCCCTCGAGCCAAGTGGCCTTGCTCGGCCATTTCGGGGGGGCAGTTAAGGGTCAACCACATGGGTCTGGAGTCACATGTCAGCCAGACCGGGGTAAGGACAGCGGATTTCCCTCCCCTAAAGGGACATTAACTGAACCCGATGGGGTTTTTACGACAATCGATTCAGGGTCACCATGACTGAAATTAGCTTTCAATTCCAGATTTAAATTCCACCAGCTTGCCGTGGGGGCATTTGAATTCGTGTCCCCCACCCCCGCCCCGGCTCAGAGCATCAGCCTGGGTAAATAGTCCAGTGATGTTACCACTGCGTCACCATCTCCCTCCTCGTGTGTTTACGTGTGTGTCCCAGGAAGGGGACAGCAGCGCTGATGGGGAAGGCTTGCTAATGCAGAGACCAATCTGAACACACAGCAGAGGTGGGCATGGTCAAGTCGGATATACGGTGGTTAAACAAGGGGTGGTTGGGCCTTTGATGTCTCCTGGAATAGGGGCTGCCGGCTCTTTTTGCTCAGGGGGCAGCAGTGACACCATGTTAAAATAACGTTTTAGAAACATGGACAAAATTCACTTCCTTTGAGACTTCCACATGCTTCTGAGAAATTGACCTCCTTGGGGATGGAAACCTGAGCTGACAGAAATACCTCAGATAGAAGCAATCAATTTTCATACATCGACACAACTATCCAACTTCTCAGCACATCTCTCGAAGTCATGACATTGTATCCCTCAATCCCACCTACTCCACTTCCCTATACATCCCTCAACACTACCTACTCCCCTCCTCTACACATCCCTCAATCCCACCTACTCCCCTTCTCTACACATCCCTCAATCCCACCTACTCCCCTTCTCTGTGCATCCCTCAATCCCACCTACTCCCCTCCTCTACACATCCCTCAATCCCACCTACTCCCCTTCTCTACACATCCCTCAATCCCACCTACTCCACTTCCCTATACATCCCTCAACACTACCTACTCCCCTCCTCTACACATCCCTCAATCCCACCTACTCCCCTTCTCTACACATCCCTCAATCCCACCTACTCCCCTTCTCTACACATCCCTCAATCCCACCTACTCCCCTTCTCTGTGCATCCCTCAATCCCACCTACTCCCCTCCTCTACACATCCCTCAATCCCACCTACTCCCCTTCTCTACACATCCCTCAATCCCACCTACTCCCCTTCTCTACACATCCCTCAATCCCACCTACTCCCCTCCTCTACACATCCCTCAATCCCACCTACTCCCCTTCTCTGTGCATCCCTCAATCCCACCTACTCCCCTCCTCTACACATCCCTCAATCCCACCTACTCCCCTTCTCTACACATCCCTCAATCCCACCTACTCCCCTCCTCTACACATCCCTCAATCCCACCTACTCCCCTCCTCTACACATCCCTCAATCCCACCTACTCCCCTTCTCTACACATCCCTCAATCCCACCTACTCCCCTCCTCTACACATCCCTCAATCCCACCTACTCCCCTCCTCTACACATCCCTCAATCCCACCTACTCCCCTCCTCTACACATCCCTCAATCCCACCTACTCCCCTCCTCTACACATCCCTCAATCCCACCTACTCCCCTCCTCTACACATCCCTCAATCCCACCTACTCCCCTTCTCTACACATCCCTCAAACCCACCTACTCCCCTCCTCTACACATCCCTCAATCCCACCTACTCCCCTCCTCTACACATCCCTCAATCCCACCTACTCCCCTCCTCTACACATCCCTCAATCCCACCTACTCCCCTTCTCTACACATCCCTCAATCCCACCTACTCCCCTTCTCTACACATCCCTCAATCCCACCTTCTCCCTTTCTCTACACATCCCTCAATCCCACCTACTCCCCTCCTCTACACATCCCTCAATCCCACCTACTCCCCTCCTCTACACATCCCTCAATCCCACCTACTCCCCTCCTCTACACATCCCTCAATCCCACCTACTCCCCTCCTCTACACATCCCTCAATCCCACCTTCTCCCTTTCTCTACACATCCCTCAATCCCACCTACTCCCCTCCTCTACACATCCCTCAATCCCACCTACTCCCCTTCTCTACACATCCCTCAATCCCACCTACTCCCCTCCTCTACACATCCCTCAATCCCACCTACTCCCCTCCTCTACACATCCCTCAATCCCACCTACTCCCCTTCTCTACACATCCCTCAATCCCACCTACTCCCCTCCTCTACACATCCCTCAATCCCACCTACTCCCCTCCTCTACACATCCCTCAATCCCACCTACTCCCCTCCTCTACACATCCCTCAATCCCACCTACTCCCCTTCTCTACACATCCCTCAATCCCACCTACTCCCCTCCTCTACACATCCCTCAATCCCACCTACTCCCCTTCTCTACATATCCCTCAATCCCACCTACTCCCCTTTTCTGTACATCCCTCAATCCCACCTACTCCCCTCCTCTACACATCCCTCAATCCCACCTACTCCCCTTCTCTACACATCCCTCAATCCCACCTACTCCCCTTCTCTACACATCCCTCAATCCCACCTACTCCCCTCCTCTACACATCCCTCAATCCCACCTACTCCCCTCCTCTACACATCCCTCAATCCCACCTACTCCCCTCCTCTACACATCCCTCAATCCCACCTACTCCCCTTCTCTACATATCCCTCAATCCCACCTACTCCCCTTTTCTGTACATCCCTCAATCCCACCTACTCCCCTCCTCTACACATCCCTCAATCCCACCTACTCCCCTCCTCTACACATCCCTCAATCCTACCTACTCCCCTCCTCTACACATCCCTCAATCCCACCTACTCCCCTCCTCTACACATCCCTCAATCCCACCTACTCCCCTTCTCTGTACATCCCTCAATCCCACCTACTCCCCTTCTCTACACATCCCTCAATCCCACCTACTCCTCTCCTCTACACATCCCTCAATCCCACCTACTCCCTTTCTCTGCACATCCCTCAATCTCACCTACTCCCCTTCTCTGTGCATCCCTCAATCCCACCTTCTCCCCTTCTCTACATATCCCAACCCTACCTACTCCCCTCCTCTACACATTCCTCAATCCCACCAACTCCCCTTCTTTATACATCCCTCAATCCCACCTCCTTCCCACATCCCTCAGTCCCACCTACCCCTCTCTCTATATATCCTTCAAACACACCTACCTCCTCTCTATATATCCTTCAAACCCACCTTCTCCCCATATCCCTCAAACCCATCTTCTCCTCATATCTCTCAAACCCACCTTCTCCCCATATCCCTCACTCCCACCTTCTCCCCATATCCCACAAACCCGTCTTCTCCCCATATCCCTCACTCCCACCTTCTCCCCATATCCCACAAACCCATCTTCTCCTCATATCTCTCACTCCCACCATAACCCTGAACCTCTTCCCTCTCAGAAATACGATGAATTGTCTAACACGGTCCCCCCGCCTCTCACCCACCCCCGCCAGTGTCCATCCCTGCTAAATGATTCAACCCTAAAGGCCATGCGCTGGGAAATCACCCTCTGTCCCAACCTCCGATTGCTCTTGCTACTTCTCACGTCCTCAGGTGAGTGAGAGACCACACAGTAGGGCAGAGGTCAGCATGAAGCCAGTGAGCAGCTGGTGTGGGGAGTCAGCCTGTGGACTGAGTGCATTCTGACAATGTTCAGATTGTCACATCACAAAGATGCAGACCTGGGCTGGGCTGGTGAGGACTTTCTCATTTTGCTTTCAAAACCTGCATAATTTATGATGAAATGTAAGGCTTTACTTGAAGTGGTGAGGTTTAGGAAAACTAGGAAAGCTTATGAGGGGTGGTCGGGTATATCGATTGTTAAGTTAAGATCAATACCATAAATAAGGATTGCAGGGCTGATGCTGTCTCGCAGCTGCAGTGTGTGTGTGAGTGTGGGTGGATGGCAGTGTGTGTGTGTGGGTGGATGGCAGTGTGTGTGTGTGTGTGGGTGGATGGCAGTGTGTGGGTGGATGGCAGTGTGTGTGTGTGGGTGGATGGCAGTGTGTGTGTGTGGGTGTGGATGGCCGTGTGTGTGTGTGGGTGGATGGCAGTGTGTGTGTGTGGGTGGATGGCAGTGTGTGTGTGTGGGTGTGGATGGCCGTGTGTGTGTGTGGGTGGATGGCAGTGTGTGTGTGTGTGGGTGTGGATGGCAGTGTGTGTGTGTCTGGGTGAATGGCAGTGTGTGTGTGGATGGCAGTGTGTGTGTGTGTGTGGATGGCAGTCTGTGTGTGTGTGTGTGTGTGTGGATGGCAGTGTGTGTGTGGATGGCAGTGTGTGTGTGGGTGTGGATGGCAGTGTGTGTGTGGATGGCAGTGTGTGTGTGTGGGTGTGGATGGCAGTGTGTGTGTGTGGGTGGATGGCAGTGTGTGTGTGTGGGTGTGGATGGCAGTGTGTGTGTGTCTGGGTGGATGGCAATGTGTGTGTGGATGGCAGTGTGTGTGTGTGTGTGGATGGCAGTGTGTGTGTGGATGGCAGTGTGTGTGTGTGGGTGGATGGCAGTGTGTGGGTGGATGGCAGTGTGTGTGTGGATGGCAGTGTGTGTGTGTGGATGGCAGTGTGTGTGTGTAGGTGGATGGCAGTGTGTGTGTGTGTGTGTGTGTGTGTGTGGCAGTGTGTGTGTGTGTGTGTGTGTGGCAGTGTGTGTGTCTGGATGGCAGTGTGTGTGTGGATGGCAGTGTGTGTGTGTGTGTGGATGGCAGTGTGTGTGTGTGTGGATGGCAGTGTGTGTGTGTGCGTGTGGGTGGCAGTGTGTGTGTGTGTGTGGATGGCAGTGTGTGTGTGTGGATGGCAGTGTCTGGGTGGATGGCAGTGTGTGTGTGGATGGCAGTGTGTGTGTGTGTGTGTGTGTGTGTGGATGGCAGTGTGTGTGTGTGGATGGCAGTGTGTGTGTGTGGTTGGATGGCAGAGTGTGTGTGTGTGTGGATGGCAGTGTGTGTGTGTGGATGGCAGTGTGTGTGTGTGTGGGTGGCAGTGTGTGTGTGTGCGTGTGGGTGGCAGTGTGTGTGTATGTGTGGTTGGCAGTGTGTGTGTGTGTGTGTGTGTGGATGGCAGTATGTGTGTGTGAGTGGTTGGCAGTCTGTGTGTGTGTGTGTGTGTGTGTGTGGATGGCAATGTGTGTGTGTGTGTGGGTGGATGGCAGTGTGTGTGTGTGTGTGTGTGTGTGTGGATGGCAGTGTGTGTGTGTGGGTGGATGGCAGTGTGTGTGTGTGTGTGGATGGCAGTGTGTGTGTGTGAGTGGATGGCAGTGTGTGTGTGTGAGTGGATGGCAGTGTGTGTGTGGATGGCAGTGTGTGTGTGTGTGTGGATTGCAGTGTGTGGGTGTGCTGGATGGCAGTGTGTGTGTGTGGGTGGATGGCAGTGTGTGTGTGTGTGTGTGTGGGTGGATGGCAGTGTGTCTGTGTGGGTGGATGGCAGTGTGTTTGTGAGGGTGGATGGCAGTGTGTCTGTGTGGGTGGATGGCAGTGTGTGTGTGGGGGTGGATGGCAGTGTGTGTGTGTGGGTGGATGGCAGTGTGTGTATGTGGATGGATGGCAGTGTGTGTGTGGATGGCAGTGTGTGTGTGTGTGTGGATGGCAGTGTGTGGGTGTGGCTGGATGGCAGTGTGTGTGTGTGGGTGGATGGCAGTGTGTGTGTGTGTGTGTGGGTGGATGGCAGTGTGTCTGTGTGGGTGGATGGCAGTGTGTTTGTGAGGGTGGATGGCAGTGTGTCTGTGTGGGTGGATGGCAGTGTGTGTGTGGGGGTGGATGGCAGTGTGTGTGTGTGGGTGGATGGCAGTGTGTGTATGTGGATGGATGGCAGAGTGTGTGTGGATGGCAGTGTGTGTGTGTGGGTGGATGGCAGTGTGTGTGTGTGTGTGTGGATGGCAGTGTGTGTGTGGGTGGATGGCAATGTGTGTGTGTGTGTGGATGGCAGTGTGTGTGTGGGTGGATGGCAGTGTGTGTGTGTGTGGATGGCAGTGTGTGTGTGTGTGTGTGTGTGTGTGTGTGTGTGTGTGGATGGCAATGTGTGTGTGTGTGTGGATGGCAGTGTGTGTGTGTGTGTGGATGGCAGTGTGTGTGTGTGTGGGTGGATGGCAGTGTGTGTGTGTGTGTGTGGATGGCAGTGTGTGTGTGTGGGTGGATGGCAGAGTGTGTGTGGGTGGATGGCAGTGTGTGTGTGTGGGTGGATGGCAGAGTGTGTGTGTGTGAGGGTGGATGGCAGTGTGTGTGTGTGTGTGTGTGTGTGGATGGCAGTGTGTGTGTTTGGGTGGATGGCAGTGTGTGTGTGTGTGGGTGGATGGCAGTGAGTGTGTGTGTGTGGGTGAATGGCAGTGTGTGTGTGAGGGTGGATGGCAGTGTGTGTGCGTGGGTGGATGGCACTGTGTGAGTTTGGGTGGATGGTAGTGTGTGTGTGTGTGTGTGTGGATGGCAGTGTGTGTTTGTGTGTGTGGATGGCAGTGTGTGGGTGTGTGTGGATGGCAGTGTGTGTGTGTGGGTGGATGGCAGTGTGTGTGTGTGTGTGTGTGGATGGCAGTGTGTGTGTGTGTGTGGCTGGATGGCAGTGTGTGTGTGTGTGGATGGCAGTGTGTGTGTGTGTGGATGGCAGTGTGTGTGTGTGTGGATGGCAGTGTTTGTGTGTGAATGGCAGTGTGTGTCTGTGGATGGCAGTGTGTGTGTGGATGGCAGTGTGTGTGTGTGTGTGGATGGCAGTGTGTGTGTGGGTGGATGGCAGTGTGTGTGTGGGTGGATGGCAGTGTGTGTGTGTGTGTGTGTGTGTGGGAGGATGGCAGTGTGTGTGTGTGGTTGGCAGTGTGTGTGTGTGTGTGTGGTTGGCAGTGTGTGTGTGTGGGTGGATGACAGTGTGTGTATGTGGGTGAATGGCAGTGTGTGTGTGTGGGTGGATGGCAGTGTGTGTGTGTGTGAGGATGGCAGTGTGTGTGTGTGGGTGGATGGCAGTGTGTGTGTGTGTGTGTATGGATGACAGTGTATGTGTGTGTGTGTGGATGGCTGTGTGTGTGTGTGTGGATGGCAGTGTGTGTGTCTGGGTGGATGGCAGAGTGTTTGTGTGGGTGGATGGCAGAGTGTTTGTGTGTGTGGATGGCAGTGTGTGTGTGTGGGTGGATGGCAGTGTGTGTGTGTGGGTGGATGGCAGTGTGTGTGTGTGGGTGGATGGCAGTGTGTGGGTGGATGGCAGTGTGTGTGTGTGGGTGGATGGCAGTGTGTGTGTGTGGGTGTGGATGGCCGTGTGTGTGTGTGGGTGGATGGCAGTGTGTGTGTGTGGGTGGATGGCAGTGTGTGGGTGGATGGCAGTGTGTGTGTGTGGGTGGATGGCAGTGTGTGTGTGTGGGTGTGGATGGCCGTGTGTGTGTGTGGGTGGATGGCAGTGTGTGTGTGTGTGGGTGTGGATGGCAGTGTGTGTGTGTCTGGGTGAATGGCAGTGTGTGTGTGGATGGCAGTGTGTGTGTGTGTGTGGATGGCAGTCTGTGTGTGTGTGTGTGTGTGTGGATGGCAGTGTGTGTGTGGATGGCAGTGTGTGTGTGGGTGTGGATGGCAGTGTGTGTGTGGATGGCAGTGTGTGTGTGTGGGTGTGGATGGCAGTGTGTGTGTGTGGGTGGATGGCAGTGTGTGTGTGTGGGTGTGGATGGCAGTGTGTGTGTGTCTGGGTGGATGGCAATGTGTGTGTGGATGGCAGTGTGTGTGTGTGTGTGGATGGCAGTGTGTGTGTGGATGGCAGTGTGTGTGTGTGGGTGGATGGCAGTGTGTGGGTGGATGGCAGTGTGTGTGTGGATGGCAGTGTGTGTGTGTGGATGGCAGTGTGTGTGTGTAGGTGGATGGCAGTGTGTGTGTGTGTGTGTGTGTGGCAGTGTGTGTGTCTGGATGGCAGTGTGTGTGTGGATGGCAGTGTGTGTGTGTGTGTGGATGGCAGTGTGTGTGTGTGTGTGGATGGCAGTGTGTGTGTGTGTGGATGGCAGTGTGTGTGTGTGCGTGTGGGTGGCAGTGTGTGTGTGTGTGTGTGTGTGGATGGCAGTGTGTGTGTGTGGATGGCAGTGTGTGGGTGGATGGCAGTGTGTGTGTGGATGGCAGTGTGTGTGTGTGTGTGTGTGTGTGGATGGCAGTGTGTGTGTGTGGATGGCAGTGTGTGTGTGTGGTTGGATGGCAGTGTGTGTGTGTGTGTGGATGGCAGTGTGTGTGTGTGGATGGCAGTGTGTGTGTGTGTGGGTGGCAGTGTGTGTGTGTGTGTGTGTGGGTGGCAGTGTGTGTGTATGTGTGGTTGGCAGTGTGTGTGTGTGTGTGTGGATGGCAGTATGTGTGTGTGAGTGGTTGGCAGTCTGTGTGTGTGTGTGTGTGTGTGGATGGCAATGTGTGTGTGTGTGTGTGTGGATGGCAGTGTGTGTGTGTGTGTGTGGGTGGATGGCAGTGTGTGTGTGTGTGTGTGGATGGCAGTGTGTGTGTGTGAGTGGATGGCAGTGTGTGTGTGTGAGTGGATGGCAGTGTGTGTGTGGATGGCAGTGTGTGTGTGTGTGTGGATGGCAGTGTGTGGGTGTGGCTGGATGGCAGTGTGTGTGTGTGGGTGGATGGCAGTGTGTGTGTGTGTGTGGGTGGATGGCAGTGTGTCTGTGTGGGTGGATGGCAGTGTGTTTGTGAGGGTGGATGGCAGTGTGTCTGTGTGGGTGGATGGCAGTGTGTGTGTGGGGGTGGATGGCAGTGTGTGTGTGTGGGTGGATGGCAGTGTGTGTATGTGGATGGATGGCAGAGTGTGTGTGGATGGCAGTGTGTGTGTGTGGGTGGATGGCAGTGTGTGTGTGTGTGTGTGGATGGCAGTGTGTGTGTGGGTGGATGGCAATGTGTGTGTGTGTGTGGATGGCAGTGTGTGTGTGGGTGGATGGCAGTGTGTGTGTGTGTGGATGGCAGTGTGTGTGTGTGGGTGGATGGCAGTGTGTGTGTATGTGTGGATGGCAGTGTATGTGTGTGTGTGTGGATGGCAGTATGTGTGTGTGAGTGGATGGCAGTGTGTGGGTATGTGTGGATGGCAGTGTGTGTGTGTGTGTGTGTGTGTGTGTGTGTGGATGGCAATGTGTGTGTGTGTGTGTGGATGGCAGTGTGTGTGTGTGTGTGGATGGCAGTGTGTGTGTGTGGGTGGATGGCAGTGTGTGTGTGTGTGTGTGGATGGCAGTGGGTGTGTGTGTGTGGATGGCAGTGTGTGTGTGTGGGTGGATGGCAGAGTGTGTGTGGGTGGATGGCAGTGTGTGTGTGTGGGTGGATGGCAGAGTGTGTGTGTGTGAGGGTGGATGGCAGTGTGTGTGTGTGTGTGTGTGTGTGGATGGCAGTGTGTGTGTTTGGGTGGATGGCAGTGTGTGTGTGTGTGGGTGGATGGCAGTGAGTGTGTGTGTGTGGGTGAATGGCAGTGTGTGTGTGAGGGTGGAGGGCAGTGTGTGTGCGTGGGTGGATGGCACTGTGTGAGTTTGGGTGGATGGTAGTGTGTGTGTGTGTGTGTGTGGATGGCAGTGTGTGTTTGTGTGTGTGGATGGCAGTGTGTGGGTGTGTGTGGATGGCAGTGTGTGTGTGTGGGTGGATGGCAGTGTGTGTGTGTGTGTGGATGGCAGTGTGTGTGTGTGTGTGGCTGGATGGCAGTGTGTGTGTGTGTGGATGGCAGTGTGTGTGTGTGTGGATGGCAGTGTTTGTGTGTGAATGGCAGTGTGTGTCTGTGGATGGCAGTGTGTGTGTGGATGGCAGTGTGTGTGTGTGTGTGGATGGCAGTGTGTGTGTGGGTGGATGGCAGTGTGTGTGTGGGTGGATGGCAGTGTGTGTGTGTGTGTGTGTGTGTGTGGGAGGATGGCAGTGTGTGTGTTTGGTTGGCAGTGTGTGTGTGTGTGTGTGGTTGGCAGTGTGTGTGTGTGGGTGGATGACAGTGTGTGTATGTGGGTGAATGGCAGTGTGTGTGTGTGGGTGGATGGCAGTGTGTGTGTGTGTGAGGATGGCAGTGTGTGTGTGTGGGTGGATGGCAGTGTGTGTGTGTGTGTGTATGGATGACAGTGTATGTGTGTGTGTGTGGATGGCTGTGTGTGTGTGTGTGGATGGCAGTGTGTGTGTCTGGGTGGATGGCAGAGTGTTTGTGTGGGTGGATGGCAGAGTGTTTGTGTGTGTGGATGGCAGTGTGTGTGTGTGGGTGGATGGCAGTGTGTGTGTGTGGGTGGATGGCAGTGTGTGTGTGTGGGTGGCAGTGTGTGTTTGTGGATTCCATTGTGTGTGTGTGTGTGGATGGCAGTGTGAGTGTGTGTGTGGATGGCAGTGTGTGTGTGAGTGTGTGGATGGCAGTGTGTGTGTGTGTGGGTGGATGGCAGTGTGTGTGGGTGGATGGCAGTGTGTGTGTGTGTGGATGGCAGTGTGTGTGTGGATGGCAGTGTGTGTGTGGATGGCAGTGTGTGTATGGATGGCAATGTGTGGGTGGATGGCAGCGTGTGTGTGTGGATGGCAGTGTGTGTGTGTGTGGATGGCAGTGTGTGGGTGGATGGCAGTGTGTGTGTGGATGGCAGTGTGTGTGTGTATGGATGGCAGTGTGTGGGTGGATGGCAGTGTGTGTGTGGATGGCAGTGTGTGTGTGTGGGTGGATGGCAGTGTGTGTGTATGTGTGGATGGCAGTGTGAGTGTGTGGGTGGATGGCAGTGTGTGTGTGTGTGTGTGTGTGGATGGTAGTGTGTGTGTGTGTGGATGGCAGTGTGTGTGTGTGTGTGTGGATGGCAGTGAGTGTGTGTGGGTGGCAATGTGTGTGTGTGGGTGGATGGCAGTGTGTTTGGGTGGATGGCAGTGTGTGTGTATGTGTGGATGGCAGTGTGAGTGTGTGGGTGGATGGCAGTGTGTGTGTGTGTGTGTGTGTGGATGGCAGTGTGTGTGTGTGGATGGCAGTGTGTGTGTGTGTGTGGATGGCAGTGAGTGTGTGTGGGTGGCAATGTGTGTGTGTGGGTGGATGGCAGTGTGTGTGTGTGTGGATGGCAGTGTATGTGTCTGTGGATGGCAGTGTGTATGTGTGGGTGGATGGCAGTGTGTGTGTGTGTGGGTGGATGGCCGTGTGTGTGTGGATGGCAGTGTGTATGTGTGGGTGGATGGCAGTGTGTGTGTGTGTGTGTGGATGGCAGTGTGTTGGTAGATGGCAGTGTGTGTATGTGTGGTTGGATCGCAATGTGTGTGTGTGTGTGTGGATGGCAGTTTGTATGTGTGGGTGGATGGCAGTGTGTGTGTGTGGGTGGATGGCAGTGTGTGTGTGTGTGTGGATGGCAGTGTGTGTGTGTGGGTGGATGGCAGTGTGTATGTGTGGGTGGATGGCAGTTTGTGTGGGTGGATGGCAGTGTGTGTGTGTGGGTGGATGGCAATGTGTGTGTATGTGTGGATGGCAGTGTGTGTGTGTGTGTGGATGGCAGTGAGTGTGTGTGGGTGGCAATGTGTGTGTGTGGGTGGATGGCAGTGTGTGTGTGTGTGGATGGCAGTGTATGTGTCTGTGGATGGCAGTGTGTATGTGTGGGTGGATGGCAGTGTGTGTGTGTGTGGGTGGATGGCCGTGTGTGTGTGGATGGCAGTGTGTATGTGTGGGTGGATGGCAGTGTGTGTGTGTGTGTGTGGATGGCAGTGTGTTGGTAGATGGCAGTGTGTGTATGTGTGGTTGGATCGCAATGTGTGTGTGTGTGTGTGGATGGCAGTTTGTATGTGTGGGTGGATGGCAGTGTGTGGGTGGATGGCAGTGTGTGTGTGTGTGTGGATGGCAGTGTGTGTGTGTGGGTGGATGGCAGTGTGTGTGTATGTGTGGATGGCAGTGTATGTGTGTGTGTGTGGATGGCAGTATGTGTGTGTGAGTGGATGGCAGTGTGTGGGTATGTGTGGATGGCAGTGTGTGTGTGTGTGTGTGTGTGTGTGTGGATGGCAATGTGTGTGTGTGTGTGTGGATGGCAGTGTGTGTGTGTGTGTGGATGGCAGTGTGTGTGTGTGGGTGGATGGCAGTGTGTGTGTGTGTGTGTGGATGGCAGTGGGTGTGTGTGTGTGGATGGCAGTGTGTGTGTGTGGGTGGATGGCAGAGTGTGTGTGGGTGGATGGCAGTGTGTGTGTGTGGGTGGATGGCAGAGTGTGTGTGTGTGAGGGTGGATGGCAGTGTGTGTGTGTGTGTGTGTGTGTGGATGGCAGTGTGTGTGTTTGGGTGGATGGCAGTGTGTGTGTGTGTGGGTGGATGGCAGTGAGTGTGTGTGTGTGGGTGAATGGCAGTGTGTGTGTGAGGGTGGAGGGCAGTGTGTGTGCGTGGGTGGATGGCACTGTGTGAGTTTGGGTGGATGGTAGTGTGTGTGTGTGTGTGTGTGGATGGCAGTGTGTGTTTGTGTGTGTGGATGGCAGTGTGTGGGTGTGTGTGGATGGCAGTGTGTGTGTGTGGGTGGATGGCAGTGTGTGTGTGTGTGTGGATGGCAGTGTGTGTGTGTGTGTGGCTGGATGGCAGTGTGTGTGTGTGTGGATGGCAGTGTGTGTGTGTGTGGATGGCAGTGTTTGTGTGTGAATGGCAGTGTGTGTCTGTGGATGGCAGTGTGTGTGTGGATGGCAGTGTGTGTGTGTGTGTGGATGGCAGTGTGTGTGTGGGTGGATGGCAGTGTGTGTGTGGGTGGATGGCAGTGTGTGTGTGTGTGTGTGTGTGTGTGGGAGGATGGCAGTGTGTGTGTTTGGTTGGCAGTGTGTGTGTGTGTGTGTGGTTGGCAGTGTGTGTGTGTGGGTGGATGACAGTGTGTGTATGTGGGTGAATGGCAGTGTGTGTGTGTGGGTGGATGGCAGTGTGTGTGTGTGTGAGGATGGCAGTGTGTGTGTGTGGGTGGATGGCAGTGTGTGTGTGTGTGTGTATGGATGACAGTGTATGTGTGTGTGTGTGGATGGCTGTGTGTGTGTGTGTGTGGATGGCAGTGTGTGTGTCTGGGTGGATGGCAGAGTGTTTGTGTGGGTGGATGGCAGAGTGTTTGTGTGTGTGGATGGCAGTGTGTGTGTGTGGGTGGATGGCAGTGTGTGTGTGTGGGTGGATGGCAGTGTGTGTGTGTGGGTGGCAGTGTGTGTTTGTGGATTCCATTGTGTGTGTGTGTGTGGATGGCAGTGTGAGTGTGTGTGTGGATGGCAGTGTGTGTGTGAGTGTGTGGATGGCAGTGTGTGTGTGTGTGGGTGGATGGCAGTGTGTGTGGGTGGATGGCAGTGTGTGTGTGTGTGGATGGCAGTGTGTGTGTGGATGGCAGTGTGTGTGTGGATGGCAGTGTGTGTATGGATGGCAATGTGTGGGTGGATGGCAGCGTGTGTGTGTGGATGGCAGTGTGTGTGTGTGTGGATGGCAGTGTGTGGGTGGATGGCAGTGTGTGTGTGGATGGCAGTGTGTGTGTGTATGGATGGCAGTGTGTGGGTGGATGGCAGTGTGTGTGTGGATGGCAGTGTGTGTGTGTGGGTGGATGGCAGTGTGTGTGTATGTGTGGATGGCAGTGTGAGTGTGTGGGTGGATGGCAGTGTGTGTGTGTGTGTGTGTGTGGATGGCAGTGTGTGTGTGTGTGGATGGCAGTGTGTGTGTGTGTGTGTGGATGGCAGTGAGTGTGTGTGGGTGGCAATGTGTGTGTGTGGGTGGATGGCAGTGTGTTTGGGTGGATGGCAGTGTGTGTGTATGTGTGGATCGCAGTGTGAGTGTGTGGGTGGATGGCAGTGTGTGTGTGTGTGTGTGTGGATGGCAGTGTGTGTGTGTGGATGGCAGTGTGTGTGTGTGTGTGGATGGCAGTGAGTGTGTGTGGGTGGCAATGTGTGTGTGTGGGTGGATGGCAGTGTGTGTGTGTGTGGATGGCAGTGTATGTGTCTGTGGATGGCAGTGTGTATGTGTGGGTGGATGGCAGTGTGTGTGTGTGTGGGTGGATGGCCGTGTGTGTGTGGATGGCAGTGTGTATGTGTGGGTGGATGGCAGTGTGTGTGTGTGTGTGTGGATGGCAGTGTGTTGGTAGATGGCAGTGTGTGTATGTGTGGTTGGATCGCAATGTGTGTGTGTGTGTGTGGATGGCAGTTTGTATGTGTGGGTGGATGGCAGTGTGTGGGTGGATGGCAGTGTGTGTGTGTGTGTGGATGGCAGTGTGTGTGTGTGGGTGGATGGCAGTGTGTGTGTGTGGATGGATGGCAGTGTGTGGGTGGATGGCAGTGTGTGTGTGTGTGTGTGTGTGTGGATGGATGGCAGTGTGGGTGTGTGGGTGGATGGCAGTGTGTGTGTGGATGGCAGTGTTTGTGTGTGTGTGTGTGTGGATGGCAGTGTGTGTGTGTGTGTGGGTGGATGGCAGTGTGTGTGTGTGTGTGGGTGGATGGCAGTGTGTGTGTGTGGGTGGATGGCAGTGTGTGTGTGTGTGGATGGCAGTTTGTGGGTGGATGGCAGTGTGTGTGTGTATGTGGATGTCAGTGTGTGTGCATGTGTGGATGGCAAAGTGTGTGTGTGTGTGTGTGTGGATGGCAGTGTGTGTGTGTGTGTGTGTGTGTGTGGGTGGCAGTGTGTGTGTGTTTGTGGATGGCAGTGTGTGAGTGTGGATGGCAGTGTGTGTGTGTGTGTGGATGGCAGTGGGTGTGTGTGGGTGGATGGCAGTGTGTGTGTGGATGCCAGTGTGTGTGTGTGGATGGATGGCAGTGTGTGTGTGTGGGTGGATGGCAGTGTGTGTGTGGATGGCAGTTTGTGTGTGTGGATGGCAGTGTGTGTGTGTGGGTGGATGGCAGTGTGTGTGTGTGGGTGGATGGCAGTGTGTGGGTGGATGGCAGTGTGTGTGTGGATGGCAGTGTGTGTGTGTGTGTGTGCATGGCAGTGTGTGCGTGTGTGTGTGGATGGTAGTGTGTGGGTGGATGGCAGTGTGTGTGTGTGTCTGTGGATGGCAGTGTGTATGTGTGGGTGGATGGCGGTGTGTGTGTGTGGGTGGATGGCCGTGTGTGTGTGGATGGCAGTGTGTGTGTGTGTGTGGATGGCAGTGTGGGTGTGGATGGCAGTGTGTGTGTGTGGGTGGATGGCAGTGTCTGTGTGGATGGCAGTGTGTGTGTGTGTGTGGATGGCTGTGTGTGTGTGTGTGTGGGTGGATGGCAGTTTGTGTGGATGGCAGTGTGTGTGTGTGGATGGCAGTGTGTGTGTGTGGATGGCAGTGTGTGTGTGGGTGGATGGCAATGTGTGTGTGTGTGTGTGTGGATGGCAGTGTGTGTGTGTGTGGATGACAGTGTGTGTGTGTGTGTGGATGGCAGTGTGTGTGTGTGTGTATGTGGATGGCAGTGTGTGTGTGTGTGTGGGTGGATGGCAGTGTGTGTGTCTGTGTGGATGGCAAAGTGTGTGTGTGTGGGTGGATGGCAGTGTGTGTGTGTTTTTGGATGGCAGTGTGTGTGTGGATGGCAGTGTGTGTGTGTGTGTGTGTGTCTGGATGGCAGTGTGTGTGTGGATGGCAGTGTGTGTGTGTGTGTGTGTGTGTGTGTGGATGGCAGTGTGTGTGTGTGTGTGTGGGTGGCAGTGTGTGTGTGTTTGTGGATGGCAGTGTGTGAGTGTGGAAGGCAGTGTGTGTGTGGATGGCAGTGTGTGTGTGTGGGTGGATGGCAGTGTGTGTTTGGATGGCAGTGTGTGTGTGTGGGTGGATGGCAGTGTGTGTGTGTGGATGGCAGTGTGTGTGGGTGGATGGCAGTGTGCATGTGTGGGTGGATGGCAGTGTGTGTGTGTGGATGGCAGTGTGTGTGTGTGGGTGGATGGCAATGTGTGTGTGTGTGGATGGCAGTGTGTGTGTGTGTGGATGGCAGTGTGTGTGTGTGTGTGGATGGCAGTGTGTGTGTGTGTGTATGTGGATGGCAGTGTGTGTGTGTGTGTGTGGGTGGATGGCAGTGTGTGTGTCTGTGTGGATGGCAAAGTGTGTGTGTGTGGGTGGATGGCATTGTGTGTGTGTTTTTGGATGGCAGTGTGTGTGTGGATGGCAGTGTGTGTGTGTGTGTGTCTGGATGGCAGTGTGTGTGTGGATGGCAGTGTGTGTGTGTGTGTGTGTGGATGGCAGTGTGTGTGTGTGTGTGTGGGTGGCAGTGTGTGTGTGTTTGTGGATGGCAGTGTGTGAGTGTGGAAGGCAGTGTGTGTGTGGATGGCAGTGTGTGTGTGTGTGGGTGGATGGCAGTGTGTGTTTGGATGGCAGTGTGTGTGTGTGGGTGGATGGCAGTGTGTGTGTGTGGATGGCAGTGTGTGTGTGTCTGGATGGCAGTGTGTGTGTGTGGGTGGATGGCAGTGTGCATGTGTGGGTGGATGGCAGTGTGTGTGTGTGGATGGCAGTGTGTGTGTGTGGGTGGATGGCAGTGTGTGTGTGTGTGTGTGGATGGCAGTGTGTGTGTGTGTGTGTGGGTGGATGGCAGTGTGTGTGTGTGTGGATGGCAGTGTGTGTGTGTGTGGATGGCAGTGTGTGTGTGTGTGGATGGCAGTGTTTGTGTGTGAATGGCAGTGTGTGTCTGTGGATGGCAGTGTGTGTGTGGATGGCAGTGTGTGTGTGTGTGTGGATGGCAGTGTGTGTGTGGGTGGATGGCAGTGTGTGTGTGGGTGGATGGCAGTGTGTGTGTGTGTGTGTGGGAGGATGGCAGTGTGTGTGTGTGTGTGTGTGTGGTTGGCAGTGTGTGTGTGTGGGTGGATGACAGTGTGTGTGTGTGGGTGAATGGCAGTGTGTGTGTGTGGGTGGATGGCAGTGTGTGTGTGTGTGTGAGGATGGCAGTGTGTGTGTGTGGGTGGATGGCAGTGTGTGTGTGTGTGTATGGATGACAGTGTGTGTGTGTGTGTGTGGATGGCTGTGTGTTTGTGTGTGGATGGCAGTGTGTGTTTCTGGGGGGATGGCAGAGTGTTTGTGTGTGTGGATGGCAGTGTGTGTGTGTGGGTGGATGGCAGTGTGTGTGTGTGGGTGGCAGTGTGTGTTTGTGGATTCCAGTGTGTGTGTGTGTGTGGATGGCAGTGTGAGTGTGTGTGTGGATGGCAGTGTGAGTGTCTGTGTGGATGGCAGTGTGTGTGTGAGTGTGTGGATGGCAGTGTGTGTGTGTGTGGGTGGATGGCAGTGTGTGTGGGTGGATGGCAGTGTGTGTGGGTGGATGGCAGTGTGTGTGTGTGGATGGCAGTGTGTGTGTGTGGATGGCAGTGTGTGTGTGTGTGTGGATGGCAGTGTGTGTGTGGATGGCAGTGTGAGTATGGATGGCATGTGTGTGTGGATGGCAGTGTGTGTGTGTGGATGGCAGTGTGTGTGTGTGTGGATGGCAGTGTGTGGGTGGATGGCAGTGTGTGGGTGGATGGCAGTGTGTGTGTGGATGGCAGTGTGTGTGTGTATGGATGGCAGTGTGTGGGTGGATGGCAGTGTGTGTGTGGATGGCAGTGTGTGTGTGTGGGTGGATGGCAGTGTGTGTGTATGTGTGGATGGCAGTGTGAGTGTGTGGGTGGATGGCAGTGTGTGTGTGTGTGTGTGTGGATGGCAGTGTGTGTGTGTGGATGGCAGTGTGTGTGTGTGTGTGGATGGCAGTGAGTGTGTGTGGGTGGCAATGTGTGTGTGTGGGTGGATGGCAGTGTGTGTGTGTGTGGATGGCAGTGTGTATGTGTGGGTGGATGGCAGTGTGTGTGTGTGGGTGGATGGCCGTGTGAGTGTGGATGGCAGTGTGTATGTGTGGGTGGATGGCAGTGTGTGTGTGTGTGTGGATGGCAGTGTGGGTGTGGATGGCAGTGTGTGTGTGGATGGCAGTGTGTGTATGTGTGGGTGGATGGCAGTGTGTGTGTGTGTGTGGATGGCAGTGTGTTGGTAGATGGCAGTGTGTGTATGTGTGGTTGGATCGCAATGTGTGTGTGTGTGTGTGGATGGCAGTTTGTATGTGTGGGTGGATGGCAGTGTGTGGGTGGATGGCAGTGTGTGTGTGTGTGTGGATGGCAGTGTGTGTGTGTGGGTGGATGGCAGTGTGTGGGTGGATGGCAGTGTGTGTGTGTGGGTGGATGGCAATGTGTGTGTATGTGTGGATGGCAGTGTGTGTGTGGATGGCAGTGTGTGTGTGGATGGCAGTGTGTGTGTGTGTGTGGGTGGATGGCAGTGTGTGTGTGTGTGTGGGTGGATGGCAGTGTGTGTGTGTGGGTGGATGGCAGTGTGTGTGTGTGTGGATGGCAGTTTGTGGGTGGATGGCAGTGTGTGTGTGTATATGGATGTCAGTGTGTGTGTGTGTGAGGATGGCAGTGTGTGTGTGGATGGCAGTGTGTGTGCATGTGTGGATGGCAAAGTGTGTGTGTGTGTGTGGATGGCAGTGTGTGTATGTGGGTGGATGGCAGTGTGTGTGTGTGTGTGTGTGTGGATGGCAGTGTGTGTGTGTGTGTGTGTGTGTGTGGGTGGCAGTGTGTGTGTGTTTGTGGATGGCAGTGTGTGAGTGTGGATGGCAGTGTGTGTGTGTGTGTGGATGGCAGTGGGTGTGTGTGGGTGGATGGCAGTGTGTGTGTGGATGCCAGTGTGTGTGTGTGGGTGGATGGCAGTGTGTGTGTGTGGGTGGATGGCAGTGTGTGTGTGGATGGCAGTTTGTGTGTGTGGATGGCAGTGTGTGGGTGTGTGTGGATGGCAGTGTGTGTGTGTGTGGATGGCAGTGTGTGTGTGTGTGTGTGTGTGGATGGCAGTGTGTGTGTGTGTGTGTGTGTGTGTGGATGGCAGTGTGTGTGTGTGTGTGGGTGGATGGCAGTGTGTGTGTCTGTGTGGATGGCAAAGTGTGTGTGTGTGGGTGGATGGCAGTGTGTGTGTGTTTTTGGATGGCAGTGTGTGTGTGGATGGCAGTGTGTGTGTGTGTGTGTGTCTGGATGGCAGTGTGTGTGTGGATGGCAGTGTGTGTGTGTGGGTGGATGGCAGTGTGTGTGTGTGTGTGTGTGGATGGCAGTGTGTGTGTGTGTGTGTGTGTGTGGATGGCAGTGTGTGTGTGTGTGTGTGGGTGGCAGTGTGTGTGTGTTTGTGGATGGCAGTGTGTGAGTGTGGAAGGCAGTGTGTGTGTGGATGGCAGTGTGTGTGTGTGGGTGGATGGCAGTGTGTGTTTGGATGGCAGTGTGTGTGTGTGGGTGGATGGCAGTGTGTGTGTGTGGATGGCAGTGTGTGTGTGTCTGGATGGCAGTGTGTGTGTGTGGGTGGATGGCAGTGTGCATGTGTGGGTGGATGGCAGTGTGTGTGTGTGGATGGCAGTGTGTGTGTGTGGGTGGATGGCAGTGTGTGTGTGTGTGTGTGGATGGCAGTGTGTGTGTGTGTGTGGCTGGATGTCAGTGTGTGTGTGTGTGTGTGTGTGTGGATGGCAGTGTGTGTGTGTGTGTGTGTGGATGGCAGTGTGTGTGTGTGTGTGTGTGTGTGTGTGTGTGTGGATGGCAGTGTGTGTGTGTGTGTGTGGGTGGCAGTGTGTGTGTGTTTGTGGATGGCAGTGTGTGAGTGTGGAAGGCAGTGTGTGTGTGGATGGCAGTGTGTGTGTGTGGGTGGATGGCAGTGTGTGTTTGGATGGCAGTGTGTGTGTGTGGGTGGATGGCAGTGTGTGTGTGTGGATGGCAGTGTGTGTGTGTCTGGATGGCAGTGTGTGTGTGTGGGTGGATGGCAGTGTGCATGTGTGGGTGGATGGCAGTGTGTGTGTGTGGATGGCAGTGTGTGTGTGTGGGTGGATGGCAGTGTGTGTGTGTGTGTGTGTGGATGGCAGTGTGTGTGTGTGTGTGGCTGGATGGCAGTGTGTGTGTGTGTGTGGATGGCAGTGTGTGTGTGTGTGTGTGTGGATGGCAGTGTTTGTGTGTGAATGGCAGTGTGTGTCTGTGGATGGCAGTGTGTGTGTGGATGGCAGTGTGTGTGTGTGTGTGGATGGCAGTGTGTGTGTGGGTGGATGGCAGTGTGTGTGTGGGTGGATGGCAGTGTGTGTGTGTGTGTGTGGGAGGATGGCAGTGTGTGTGTGTGTGTGTGTGTGGTTGGCAGTGTGTGTGTGTGGGTGGATGACAGTGTGTGTGTGTGGGTGAATGGCAGTGTGTGTGTGTGGGTGGATGGCAGTGTGTGTGTGTGTGTGTGAGGATGGCAGTGTGTGTGTGTGGGTGGATGGCAGTGTGTGTGTGTGTGTATGGATGACAGTGTGTGTGTGTGTGTGTGGATGGCTGTGTGTTTGTGTGTGGATGGCAGTGTGTGTGTCTGGGTGGATGGCAGAGTGTTTGTGTGTGTGGATGGCAGTGTGTGTGTGTGGGTGGATGGCAGTGTGTGTGTCTGGGTGGATGGCAGTGTGTGTGTGTGGGTGGCAGTGTGTGTTTGTGGATTCCAGTGTGTGTGTGTGTGTGTGTGGATGGCAGTGTGAGTGTGTGTGTGGATGGCAGTGTGAGTGTCTGTGTGGATGGCAGTGTGTGTGTGAGTGTGTGGATGGCAGTGTGTGTGTGTGTGGGTGGATGGCAGTGTGTGTGGGTGGATGGCAGTGTGTGTGGGTGGATGGCAGTGTGTGTGTGTGGATGGCAGTGTGTGTGTGTGGATGGCAGTGTGTGTGTGTGTGGATGGCAGTGTGTGTGTGGATGGCAGTGTGTGTATGGATGGCATGTGTGGGTGGATGGCAGTGTGTGTGTGTGGATGGCAGTGTGTGTGTGTGTGGATGGCAGTGTGCGGGTGGATGGCAGTGTGTGTGTGGATGGCAGTGTGTGTGTGTGTATGGATGGCAGTCTGTGGGTGGATGGCAGTGTGTGGGTGGATGGCAGTGTGTGGGTGGATGGCAGTGTGTGTGAGTGGGTGGATGGCAGTGTGTGTGTATGTGTGGATGGCAGTGTGAGTGTGTGGGTGGATGGCAGTGTGTGTGTGTGTGTGTGTGTGGATGGCAGTGTGTGTGTGTGGATGGCAGTGTGTGTGTGTGTGTGGATGGCAGTGAGTGTGTGTGGGTGGCAATGTGTGTGTGTGGGTGGATGGCAGTGTGTGTGTGGGTGGATGGCAGTGTGTGTGTGTGTGGATGGCAGTGTGTATGTGTGGGTGGATGGCAGTGTGTGTGTGTGGGTGAATGGCCGTGTGTGTGTGGATGGCAGTGTGTATGTGTGGGTGGATGGCAGTGTGTGTGTGTGTGTGTGGATGGCAGTGTGGGTGTGGATGGCAGTGTGTGTGTGGATGGCAGTGTGTGTATGTGTGGGTGGATGGCAGTGTGTGTGTGTGTGTGTGGATGGCAGTGTGTTGGTAGATGGCAGTGTGTGTATGTGTGGTTGGATCGCAATGTGTGTGTGTGTGTGTGGATGGCAGTTTGTATGTGTGGGTGGATGGCAGTGTGTGGGTGGATGGCAGTGTGTGTGTGTGTGTGGATGGCAGTGTGTGTGTGTGGGTGGATGGCAGTGTGTATGTGTGGGTGGATGGCAGTGTGTGGGTGGATGGCAGTGTGTGTGTGTGGGTGGATGGCAATGTGTGTGTATGTGTGGATGGCAGTGTGTGTGTGGATGGCAGTGTGTGTGTGGATGTCAGTGTGTGTGTGTGTGTGTGGGTGGATGGCAGTGTGTGTGTGTGTATGGGTGGATGGCAGTGTGTGTGTGTGGGTGGATGGCAGTGTGTGTGTGTGTGGATGGCAGTTTGTGGGTGGATGGCAGTGTGTGTGTGTATATGGATGTCAGTGTGTGTGTGTGTGTGGATGGCAGTGTGTGTGTGGATGGCAGTGTGTGTGCATGTGTGGATGGCAAAGTGTGTGTGTGTGTGTGGATGGCAGTGTGTGTATGTGGGTGGATGGCAGTGTGTGTGTGTGTGGATGGCAGTGTGTGTGTGTGTGTGTGTGTGTGTGTGGGTGGCAGTGTGTGTGTGTTTGTGGATGGCAGTGTGTGAGTGTGGATGGCAGTGTGTGTGTGTGTGTGGATGGCAGTGGGTGTGTGTGGGTGGATGGCAGTGTGTGTGTGGATGACAGTGTGTGTGTGTGGGTGGATGGCAGTGTGTGTGTGTGTGTGTGGATGGCAGTGCGTGTGTGTGTGTGGCTGGATGGCAGTGTGTGTGTGTGTGTGGATGGCAGTGTGTGTGTGTGTGTGGATGGCAGTGTGTGTGTGTGTGTGTGGATGGCAGTGTTTGTGTGTGAATGGCAGTGTGTGTCTGTGGATGGCAGTGTGTGTGTGGATGGCAGTGTGTGTGTGTGGATGGCAGTGTGTGTGTGTGGATGGCAGTCTGTGTGTGGGTGGATGGCAGTGTGTGTGTGGGTGGATGGCAGTGTGTGTGTGTGTGTGTGGGAGAATGGCAGTGTGTGTGTGTGTGTGTGTGTGTGGTTGGCAGTGTGTGTGTGTGGGTGGATGACAGTGTGTGTGTGTGGGTGAATGGCAGTGTGTGTGTGTGGGTGGATGGCAGTGTGTGTGTGTGTGTGAGGATGGCAGTGTGTGTGTGTGGGTGGATGGCAGTGTGTGTGTGTGTGTATGGATGACAGTGTGTGTGTGTGTGTGTGTGGATGGCTGTGTGTTTGTGTGTGGATGGCAGTGTGTGTGTCTGGGGGGATGGCAGAGTGTTTGTGTGTGTGGATGGCAGTGTGTGTGTGTGTGTGGATGGCAGTGTGTGTGTGTGGGTGGATGGCAGTGTGTGTGTGTGGGTGGCAGTGTGTGTTTGTGGATTCCAGTGTGTGTGTGTGTGTGGATGGCAGTGTGAGTGTGTGTGTGGATGGCAGTGTGAGTGTCTGTGTGGATGGCAGTGTGTGTGTGAGTGTGTGGATGGCAGTGTGTGTGTGTGTGGGTGGATGGCAGTGTGTGTGTGTGGATGGCAGTGTGTGTGTGTGGATGGCAGTGTGTGTGTGTGGATGGCAGTGTGTGTGTGGATGGCAGTGTGTGTATGGATGGCATGTGTGGGTGGATGGCAGTGTGTGTGTGTGGATGGCAGTGTGTGTGTGTGTGGATGGCAGTGTGCGGGTGGATGGCAGTGTGTGTGTGGATGGCAGTGTGTGTGTGTGTATGGATGGCAGTGTGTGGGTGGATGGCAGTGTGTGTGTGGATGGCAGTGTGTGTGTGTGGGTGGATGGCAGTGTGTGTGTATGTGTGGATGGCAGTGTGAGTGTGTGGGTGGATGGCAGTGTGTGTGTGTGTGTGTGTGGATGGCAGTGTGTGTGTGTGGATGGCAGTGTGTGTGTGTGTGTGGATGGCAGTGAGTGTGTGTGGGTGGCAATGTGTGTGTGTGGGTGGATGGCAGTGTGTGTGTGGGTGGATGGCAGTGTGTGTGTGTGTGGATGGCAATGTGTATGTGTGGGTGGATGGCAGTGTGTGTGTGTGGGTGAATGGCCGTGTGTGTGTGGATGGCAGTGTGTATGTGTGGGTGGATGGCAGTGTGTGTGTGTGTGTGTGGATGGCAGTGTGGGTGTGGATGGCAGTGTGTGTGTGGATGGCAGTGTGTGTATGTGTGGGTGGATGGCAGTGTGTGTGTGTGTGTGTGGATGGCAGTGTGTTGGTAGATGGCAGTGTGTGTATGTGTGGTTGGATCGCAATGTGTGTGTGTGTGTGTGGATAGCAGTTTGTATGTGTGGGTGGATGGCAGTGTGTGGGTGGATGGCAGTGTGTGTGTGTGTGTGGATGGCAGTGTGTGTGTGTGGGTGGATGGCAGTGTGTATGTGTGGGTGGATGGCAGTGTGTGGGTGGATGGCAGTGTGTGTGTGTGGGTGGATGGCAATGTGTGTGTATGTGTGGATGGCAGTGTGTGTGTGGATGGCAGTGTGTGTGTGGATGTCAGTGTGTGTGTGTGTGTGTGGGTGGATGGCAGTGTGTGTGTGTGTATGGGTGGATGGCAGTGTGTGTGTGTGGGTGGATGGCAGTGTGTGTGTGTGTGGATTGCAGTTTGTGGGTGGATGGCAGTGTGTGTGTGTATATGGATGTCAGTGTGTGTGTGTGTGTGGATGGCAGTGTGTGTGTGGATGGCAGTGTGTGTGCATGTGTGGATGGCAAAGTGTGTGTGTGTGTGTGGATGGCAGTGTGTGTATGTGGGTGGATGGCAGTGTGTGTGTGTGTGTGTGTGGATGGCAGTGTGTGTGTGTGTGTGTGTGTGGGTGGCAGTGTGTGTGTGTTTGTGGATGGCAGTGTGTGAGTGTGGATGGCCGTGTGTGTGTGTGTGTGGATGGCAGTGGGTGTGTGTGGGTGGATGGCAGTGTGTGTGTGGATGCCAGTGTGTGTGTGTGGGTGGATGGCAGTGTGTGTGTGTGGGTGGATGGCAGTGTGTGTGTGGATGGCAGTTTGTGTGTTTGGATGGCAGTGTGTGGGTGTGGGTGGATGGCAGTGTGTGTGTGTGGTTGGATGGCAGTGTGTGGGTGGATGGCAGTGTGTGTGTGGATGGCAGTGTGTGTGTGTGTGTGTGTGGATGGCAGTGTGTGCGTGTGTGTGTGGATGGTAGTGTGTGGGTGGATGGCAGTGTGTGTGTGTGTGTGTGTGGATGGCAGTGTGTGTGTGTGTCTGTGGATGGCAGTGTGTATGTGTGGGTGGATGGCAGTGTGTGTGTGTGGATGGCAGTGTGGGTGTGGATGGCAGTGTGTGTGTGTGGGTGGATGGCAGTGTGTGTGTGTGTGTGGATGGCAGTGTGTGGGTGGATGGCAGTGTGTGTGTGTGTGGATGGCATTGTGTATGTGTGGGTGGATGGCAGTGTCTGTGTGGATGGCAGTGTGTGTGTGTGTGGATGGCAGTGTGTGTGTGAGTGTGGGTGGATGGCAGTGTGTGTGTGTGTGTGGATGGCAGTGTGTGTGTGTGGGTGGATGGCAGTTTGTGTGGATGGCAGTGTGTGTGTGTGGATGGCAGTGTGTGTGTGTGGGTGGATGGCAATGTGTGTGTGTGTGTGGATGGCAGTGTGTGTGTGTGTGGATGGCAGTGTGTGTGTGTGTGTGAATGGCAGTGTGTGTGTGTGTGTGTGGATGGCAGTGTGTGTGTGTGTGGATGGATGGCAGTGTGTGTGTCTGTGTGGATGGCAAAGTGTGTGTGTGTGGGTGGATGGCAGTGTGTGTGTGTGTGTGGATGGCAGTGTGTGTGGGTGGGTGGATGGCAGTGTGTGTGTGTGTGTGTGGATGGCAGTGTGTCTGCGTGTGTGGATGGCAAAGTGTGTGTGTGTGTAGATGGCAGTGTGTGTGTGAGTATGTGGGTAGATGGTAGTGTGTGTGTGTTTGTGGATGGCAAAGTGAGTGTGTGTGTGTGGATGGCAGTGTGTGTGTGTGTGTGGATGGCAGTGTGCGTGTGGATGGCAGAGTGTGTGTGTGTGTGGATGGCAGTGTGTGTGTGTGTGTGGATGGCAGTGTGCGTGTGGATGGCAGAGTGTGTGCGTGTGTGGATGGCAAAGTGTGTGTGTGTGGGTGGATGGCAGTGTGTGTGTGGAAGGCAGTGTGTGTGTGTGGGTGGATGGCAGTGTGTGTGTGGATGGCAGTGTGTGTGTGTGTGTGGATGGCAGTGTGTGTGTGGATGGCAGTGTGTGTGTGTGTGTGGATGGCAGTGTGTGTGTGTAGATGGCAGTGTGTGTGTGTGGGTGGATGGCAGTGTGTGTGTGTGTGTGTGGATGACAGTGTGTGGGTGGATGGCAGTGTGTGTGTGTGTGGATGGCAGTGTGTGGGTGTGGATGGCAGTCTGTGGGTGGATGTCAGTGTGTGTGTGGGTGGATGGCAGTGTGTGTGTGTGTGTGTGTGTGGATGGCAGTGTGTGTGTGTGTGTGTGTGGGTGGATGGCAGTGTGTGTGTGTGTGTGTGGATGTCAGTGTGTGTGTGTGGGTGGATGTCAGTGTGTGTGTGTGTGTGGATGGCAGTGTGTGGGTGGATGGCAGTGTGTGGATGGATGGCAGTGTGTGTGTGTGTGGATGGATGGCAGTGTGTGTGTGTGTGGGTGGATGGCAGTGTGTGTGTGGATGGCAGTGTGTGTGTGTGTGTGGATGGCAGTGTGTGTATGTGGGTGGATGGCAGTGTGTGTGTGTGTGTGGATGGCAGTGTGTGTGTGTCTGGATGGCAGTGTCTGTGTGGATGGCAGTGTGTGTGTGTGGGTGGATGGCAGTGTGTGTGTGTGTGGGTGTGGATGGCAGTGTGTGTGTGTGTGTGCGGGTGGCAGTGTGTGTGTGTGGTGGATGGCAGTGTGTGTGTGGATGGCAGTGTGTATGTGTGGGTGGATGGCAGTATGTGTTTGTGTGGATGGCAGTGTGGGTGTGGATGGCAGTGTGTGTGTGGATGGCAGTGTGTGTATGTGTGGGTGGATGGCAGTGTGTGTGTGTGTGTGGATGGCAGTGTGTTGGTAGATGGCAGTGTGTGTATGTGTGGTTGGATCGCAGTGTGTGTGTGTGTGTGTGTGGATGGCAGATTGTATGTGTGGGTGGATGGCAGTGTGTGTGTGGATGGCAGTGTGTTTGTGTGTGGTTGGCAGTGTGTATAAGTGTGGGTGGATGGCAGTGTGTGTGTGTGTGGATGGCAGTGTGTGTGTCTGTGTGGATGGCATTGTGTATGTGTGGGTGGATGGCAGTGTGTGGGTGGATGGCAGTGTGTGTGTGTGTGTGGATGGCAGTTTGTGTGGATGGCAATGTGTGTGTGTGGGTGGATGGCAGTGCGTGTGTGTGTGTGGATGGCAGTTTGTGTGGATGGCAGTGTGTGTGTGTGGGTGGATGGCAGTGTGTGTGTGTGTGTGGATGGCAGTGGGGGTGTGGATGGCATTTTGTGTGTGGATGGCAGTGTGTGTATGTGTGGGTGGATGGCAGTGTGTGTGTGTGTGTGTGTGTGTGGATGGCAGTGTGTGTGTGGATGGCAGTGTATGTGTGTGTGGGTGGATGGCAGTGTGTGTGTATGGGTGGATTTCAGTGTGTGTGTGTGTGTGGATGGCAGTTTGTGGGTGGATGGCAGTGTGTGTGTGTGTGTGGATGGCAAATTGTGTGTGTGTGTGTGGATGGCAGAGTGTGTGTGTGTGTGGATGGCAAATTGTGTGTGTGTGTGTGGATGGCAGTGTGTGTATGTGGGTGGATGGCAGTGTGTGTGTGTGTGTGGATGGCAGTGTGTGTGTGTGGGTGGATGGCAGTGTGTGTGTGTGTCTGGATGGCAGTGTCTGTGTGGATAGCAGTGTGTGTGTGTGTGGGTGGATGTCAGTGTGTGTGTGTGTGTGGGTGTGGATGGCAGTGTGTGTGTGTGTGTGCGGGTGGCAGTGTGTGTGTGTGGTGGATGGCAGTGTGTGTGTGGATGGCAGTGTGTATGTGTGGGTGGATGGCAGTGTGTGTGTGTGTGGATGGCAGTGTGGGTGTGGATGGCAGTGTGTGTGTGGATGGCAGTGTGTGTATGTGTGGGTGGATGGCAGTGTGTGTGTGTGTGTGGATGGCAGTGTGTTGGTAGATGGCAGTGTGTGTATGTGTGGTTGGATCGCAGTGTGTGTGTGTGTGTGTGTGGATGGCAGATTGTATGTGTGGGTGGATGGCAGTGTGTGTGTGTGGGTGGATGGCAGTGTGTGTGTGGATGGCAGTTTGTGTGTGTGGATGGCAGTGTGTGGGTGTGTGTGGATGGCAGTGTGTGTGTGTGTGGATGGCAGTGTGTGTGTGTGTGTGTGGATGGCAGTGTGTGTGTGTGTGTGTGTGTGTGTGGATGGCAGTGTGTGTGTGTGTGTGGGTGGATGGCAGTGTGTGTGTCTGTGTGGATGGCAAAGTGTGTGTGTGTGAGTGGATGGCAGTGTGTGTGTGTTTTTGGATGGCAATGTGTGTGTGGATGGCAGTGTGTGTGTGTCTGGATGGCAGTGTGTGGGTGGATGGCAGTGTGTGTGTGTGGGTGGATGGCAGTGTGTGTGTGTGTGTGTGTGGATGGCAGTGTGTGTGTGTGTGTGTGTGTGTGTGGATGGCAGTGTGTGTGTGTGTGTGTGGGCGGCAGTGTGTGTGTGTTTGTGGATGGCAGTGTGTGAGTGTGGAAGGCAGTGTGTGTGTGGATGGCAGTGTGTGTGTGTGGGTGGATGGCAGTGTGTGTTTGGATGGCAGTGTGTGTGTGTGGGTGGATGGCAGTGTGTGTGTGTGGATGGCAGTGTGTGTGTGTCTGGATGGCAGTGTGTGTGTGTGGGTGGATGGCAGTGTGCATGTGTGGGTGGATGGCAGTGTGTGTGTGTGGATGGCAGTGTGTGTGTGTGGGTGGATGGCAGTGTGTGTGTGTGTGTGTGGATGGCAGTGTGTGTGTGTGTGTGTGGGTGGATGGCAGTGTGTGTGTGTGTGTGGATGGCAGTGTGTGTGTGTGTGGATGGCAGTGTGTGTGTGTGTGGATGGCAGTGTTTGTGTGTGAATGGCAGTGTGTGTCTGTGGATGGCAGTGTGTGTGTGGATGGCAGTGTGTGTGTGTGTGTGGATGGCAGTGTGTGTGTGGGTGGATGGCAGTGTGTGTGTGGGTGGATGGCAGTGTGTGTGTGTGTGTGTGGGAGGATGGCAGTGTGTGTGTGTGTGTGTGTGTGTGTGGTTGGCAGTGTGTGTGTGTGGGTGGATGACAGTGTGTGTGTGGGTGAATGGCAGTGTGTGTGTGTGGGTGGATGGCAGTGTGTGTGTGTGTGTGAGGATGGCAGTGTGTGTGTGTGGGTGGATGGCAGTGTGTGTGTGTGTGTATGGATGACAGTGTGTGTGTGTGTGTGTGGATGGCTGTGTGTTTGTGTGTGGATGGCAGTGTGTGTGTCTGGGGGGATGGCAGAGTGTTTGTGTGTGTGGATGGCAGTGTGTGTGTGTGGATGGATGGCAGTGTGTGTGTGTGGGTGGATGGCAGTGTGTGTGTGTGGGTGGCAGTGTGTGTTTGTGGATTCCAGTGTGAGTGTGTGTGTGGATGGCAGTGTGAGTGTGTGTGTGGATGGCAGTGTGAGTGTCTGTGTGGATGGCAGTGTGTGTGTGAGTGTGTGGATGGCAGTGTGTGTGTGTGGATGGCAGTGTGTGTGTGTGGATGGCAGTGTGTGTGTGTGTGTGGATGGCAGTGTGTGTGTGGATGGCAGTGTGTGTGTGGATGGCAGTGTGAGTATGGATGGCATGTGTGGGTGGATGGCAGTGTGTGTGTGTGGATGGCAGTGTGTGTGTGTGTGGATGGCAGTGTGTGGGTGGATGGCAGTTTGTGGGTGGATGGCAGTGTGTGTGTGGATGGCAGTCTGTGTGTGTATGGATGGCAGTGTGTGGGTGGATGGCAGTGTGTGTGTGGATGGCAGTGTGTGTGTGTGGGTGGATGGCAGTGTGTGTGTATGTGTGGATGGCAGTGTGAGTGTGTGGGTGGATGGCAGTGTGTGTGTGTGTGTGTGTGTGGATGGCAGTGTGTGTGTGTGGATGGCAGTGTGTGTGTGTGTGTGGATGGCAGTGAGTGTGTGTGGGTGGCAATGTGTGTGTGTGGGTGGATGGCAGTGTGTGTGTGTGTGGATGGCAGTGTGTATGTGTGGGTGGATGGCAGTGTGTGTGTGTGGGTGGATGGCCGTGTGAGTGTGGATGGCAGTGTGTATGTGTGGGTGGATGGCAGTGTGTGTGTGTGTGTGGATGGCAGTGTGGGTGTGGATGGCAGTGTGTGTGTGGATGGCAGTGTGTGTATGTGTGGGTGGATGGCAGTGTGTGTGTGTGTGTGGATGGCAGTGTGTTGGTAGATGGCAGTGTGTGTATGTGTGGTTGGATCGCAATGTGTGTGTGTGTGTGTGGATGGCCGTTTGTATGTGTGGGTGGATGGCAGTGTGTGGGTGGATGGCAGTGTGTGTGTGCGTGTGGATGGCAGAGTGTGTGCGTGTGTGGATGGCAAAGTGTGTGTGTGTGGGTGGATGGCAGTGTGTGTGTGGAAGGCAGTGTGTGTGTGTGGGTGGATGGCAGTGTGTGTGTGGATGGCAGTGTGTGTATGTGTGTGGATGGCAGTGTGTGTGTGGATGGCAGTGTGTGTGTGTGTGTGGATGGCAGTGTGTGTGTGTAGATGGCAGTGTGTGTGTGTGGGTGGATGGCAGTGTGTGTGTGTGTGTGTGGATGACAGTGTGTGGGTGGATGGCAGTGTGTGTGTGTGTGGATGGCAGTGTGTGGGTGTGGATGGCAGTCTGTGGGTGGATGTCAGTGTGTGTGTGTGGGTGGATGGCAGTGTGTGTGTGTGTGGGTGGATGGCAGTGTGTGTGTGTGTGTGTGTGTGGATGGCAGTGTGTGTGTGTGTGTGTGGGTGGATGGCAGTGTGTGTGTGTGTGTGTGGATGTCAGTGTGTGTGTGTGGGTGGATGTCAGTGTGTGTGTGTGTGTGGATGGCAGTGTGTGGGTGGATGGCAGTGTGTGGATGGATGGCAGTGTGTGTGTGTGTGGATGGATGGCAGTGTGTGTGTGTGTGGGTGGATGGCAGTGTGTGTGTGGATGGCAGTGTGTGTGTGTGTGTGGATGGCAGTGTGTGTATGTGGGTGGATGGCAGTGTGTGTGTGTGTGTGGATGGCAGTGTGTGTGTGTCTGGATGGCAGTGTCTGTGTGGATGGCAGTGTGTGTGTGTGGGTGGATGGCAGTGTGTGTGTGTGTGGGTGTGGATGGCAGTGTGTGTGTGTGTGTGCGGGTGGCAGTGTGTGTGTGTGGTGGATGGCAGTGTGTGTGTGGATGGCAGTGTGTATGTGTGGGTGGATGGCAGTGTGTGTGTGTGTGGATGGCAGTGTGGGTGTGGATGGCAGTGTGTGTATGTGTGGGTGGATGGCAGTGTGTGTGTGTGTGTGGATGGCAGTGTGTTGGTAGATGGCAGTGTGTGTATGTGTGGTTGGATCGCAGTGTGTGTGTGTGTGTGTGTGGATGGCAGATTGTATGTGTGGGTGGATGGCAGTGTGTGTGTGGATGGCAGTGTTTGTGTGTGGTTGGCAGTGTGTATAAGTGTGGGTGGATGGCAGTGTGTGTGTGTGTGGATGGCAGTGTGTGTGTCTGTGTGGATGGCATTGTGTATGTGTGGGTGGATGGCAGTGTGTGGGTGGATGGCAGTGTGTGTGTGTGTGTGGATGGCAGTTTGTGTGGATGGCAATGTGTGTGTGTGGGTGGATGGCAGTGCGTGTGTCTGTGTGGATGGCAGTTTGTGTGGATGGCAGTGTGTGTGTGTGGGTGGATGGCAGTGTGTGTGTGTGTGTGGATGGCAGTGGGGGTGTGGATGGCATTTTGTGTGTGGATGGCAGTGTGTGTATGTGTGGGTGGATGGCAGTGTGTGTGTGTGTGTGTGTGGATGGCAGTGTGTGTGTGGATGGCAGTGTATGTGTGTGTGGGTGGATGGCAGTGTGTGTGTATGGGTGGATTTCAGTGTGTGTGTGTGTGTGGATGGCAGTTTGTGGGTGGATGGCAGTGTGTGTGTGTGTGTGGATGGCAAATTGTGTGTGTGTGTGTGGATGGCTGAGTGTGTGTGTGTGTGGATGGCAAATTGTGTGTGTGTGTGTGGATGGCAGTGTGTGTATGTGGGTGGATGGCAGTGTGTGTGTGTGTGTGTGGATGGCAGTGTGTGTGTGTGGGTGGATGGCAGTGTGTGTGTGTGTCTGGATGGCAGTGTCTGTGTGGATAGCAGTGTGTGTGTGTGTGGGTGGATGGCAGTGTGTGTGTGTGTGTGGGTGTGGATGGCAGTGTGTGTGTGTGTGTGCGGGTGGCAGTGTGTGTGTGTGGTGGATGGCAGTGTGTGTGTGGATGGCAGTGTGTATGTGTGGGTGGATGGCAGTGTGTGTGTGTGTGGATGGCAGTGTGGGTGTGGATGGCAGTGTGTGTGTGGATGGCAGTGTGTGTATGTGTGGGTGGATGGCAGTGTGTGTGTGTGTGTGGATGGCAGTGTGTTGGTAGATGGCAGTGTGTGTATGTGTGGTTGGATCGCAGTGTGTGTGTGTGTGTGTGTGGATGGCAGATTGTATGTGTGGGTGGATGGCAGTGTGTGTGTGTGGGTGGATGGCAGTGTGTGTGTGGATGGCAGTTTGTGTGTGTGGATGGCAGTGTGTGGGTGTGTGTGGATGGCAGTGTGTGTGTGTGTGGATGGCAGTGTGTGTGTGTGTGTGTGTGGATGGCAGTGTGTGTGTGTGTGTGTGTGTGTGGATGGCAGTGTGTGTGTGTGTGTGGGTGGATGGCAGTGTGTGTGTCTGTGTGGATGGCAAAGTGTGTGTGTGTGAGTGGATGGCAGTGTGTGTGTGTTTTTGGATGGCAATGTGTGTGTGGATGGCAGTGTGTGTGTGTCTGGATGGCAGTGTGTGGGTGGATGGCAGTGTGTGTGTGTGGGTGGATGGCAGTGTGTGTGTGTGTGTGTGTGGATGGCAGTGTGTGTGTGTGTGTGTGTGTGTGTGTGGATGGCAGTGTATGTGTGTGTGTGTGGGCGGCAGTGTGTGTGTGTTTGTGGATGGCAGTGTGTGAGTGTGGAAGGCAGTGTGTGTGTGGATGGCAGTGTGTGTGTGTGGGTGGATGGCAGTGTGTGTTTGGATGGCAGTGTGTGTGTGTGGGTGGATGGCAGTGTGTGTGTGTGGATGGCAGTGTGTGTGTGTCTGGATGGCAGTGTGTGTGTGTGGGTGGATGGCAGTGTGCATGTGTGGGTGGATGGCAGTGTGTGTGTGTGGATGGCAGTGTGTGTGTGTGGGTGGATGGCAGTGTGTGTGTGTGTGTGTGGATGGCAGTGTGTGTGTGTGTGTGTGGGTGGATGGCAGTGTGTGTGTGTGTGTGGATGGCAGTGTGTGTGTGTGTGGATGGCAGTGTGTGTGTGGATGGCAGTGTTTGTGTGTGAATGGCAGTGTGTGTCTGTGGATGGCAGTGTGTGTGTGGATGGCAGTGTGTGTGTGTGTGTGGATGGCAGTGTGTGTGTGGGTGGATGGCAGTGTGTGTGTGGGTGGATGGCAGTGTGTGTGTGTGTGTGTGGGAGGATGGCAGTGTGTGTGTGTGTGTGTGTGTGTGTGGTTGGCAGTGTGTGTGTGTGGGTGGATGACAGTGTGTGTGTGTGGGTGAATGGCAGTGTGTGTGTGTGGGTGGATGGCAGTGTGTGTGTGTGTGTGAGGATGGCAGTGTGTGTGTGTGGGTGGATGGCAGTGTGTGTGTGTGTGTATGGATGACAGTGTGTGTGTGTGTGTGTGGATGGCTGTGTGTTTGTGTGTGGATGGCAGTGTGTGTGTCTGGGGGATGGCAGAGTGTTTGTGTGTGTGGATGGCAGTGTGTGTGTGTGGGTGGATGGCAGTGTGTGTGTGTGGGTGGATGGCAGTGTGTGTGTGTGGGTGGCAGTGTGTGTTTGTGGATTCCAGTGTGAGTGTGTGTGTGGATGGCAGTGTGAGTGTGTGTGTGGATGGCAGTGTGAGTGTCTGTGTGGATGGCAGTGTGTGTGTGAGTGTGTGGATGGCAGTGTGTGTGTGTGTGGGTGGATGGCAGTGTGTGTGGGTGGATGGCAGTGTGTGTGTGTGGATGGCAGTGTGTGTGTGTGGATGGCAGTGTGTGTGTGTGTGTGGATGGCAGTGTGTGTGTGGATGGCAGTGTGTGTGTGGATGGCAGTGTGAGTATGGATGGCATGTGTGGGTGGATGGCAGTGTGTGTGTGTGGATGGCAGTGTGTGTGTGTGTGGATGGCAGTGTGTGGGTGGATGGCAGTTTGTGGGTGGATGGCAGTGTGTGTGTGGATGGCAGTGTGTGTGTGTATGGATGGCAGTGTGTGGGTGGATGGCAGTGTGTGTGTGGATGGCAGTGTGTGTGTGTGGGTGGATGGCAGTGTGTGTGTATGTGTGGATGGCAGTGTGAGTGTGTGGGTGGATGGCAGTGTGTGTGTGTGTGTGTGTGGATGGCAGTGTGTGTGTGTGGATGGCAGTGTGTGTGTGTGTGTGGATGGCAGTGAGTGTGTGTGGGTGGCAATGTGTGTGTGTGGGTGGATGGCAGTGTGTGTGTGTGTGGATGGCAGTGTGTATGTGTGGGTGGATGGCAGTGTGTGTGTGTGGGTGGATGGCCGTGTGAGTGTGGATGGCAGTGTGTATGTGTGGGTGGATGGCAGTGTGTGTGTGTGTGTGGATGGCAGTGTGGGTGTGGATGGCAGTGTGTGTGTGGATGGCAGTGTGTGTATGTGTGGGTGGATGGCAGTGTGTGTGTGTGTGTGGATGGCAGTGTGTTGGTAGATGGCAGTGTGTGTATGTGTGGTTGGATCGCAATGTGTGTGTGTGTGTGTGGATGGCAGTTTGTATGTGTGGGTGGATGGCAGTGTGTGGGTGGATGGCAGTGTGTGTGTGTGTGTGGATGGCAGTGTGTGTGTGTGGGTGGATGGCAGTGTGTATGTGTGGGTGGATGGCAGTTTGTGTGGGTGGATGGCAGTGTGTGTGTGTGGGTGGATGGCAATGTGTGTGTATGTGTGGATGGCAGTGTGTGTGTGGATGGCAGTGTGTGTGTGGATGGCAGTGTGTGTGTGTATGTGGGTGGATGGCAGTGTGTGTGTGTGTGTCGGTGGATGGCAGTGTGTGTGTGGATGGCAGTGTGTGTGTGGATGGCAGTGTGTGTGTGTGTGTGGGTGTGGATGGCAGTGTGTGTGTGTGTGTGCGGGTGGCTGTGTGTGTGTGTGGTGGATGGCAGTGTGTGTGTGGATGGCAGTGTGTATGTGTGGGTGGATGGCAGTGTGTGTGTGTGTGGATGGCAGTGTGGGTGTGGATGGCAGTGTGTGTGTGGATGGCAGTGTGTGTATGTGTGGGTGGATGGCAGTGTGTGTGTGTGTGTGGATGGCAGTGTGTTGGTAGATGGCAGTGTGTGTATGTGTGGTTGGATCGCAGTGTGTGTGTGTGTGTGTGTGGATGGCAGATTGTATGTGTGGGTGGATGGCAGTGTGTGTGTGGATGGCAGTGTGTTTGTGTGTGGTTGGCAGTGTGTATAAGTGTGGGTGGATGGCAGTGTGTGTGTGTGTGGATGGCAGTGTGTGTGTCTGTGTGGATGGCATTGTGTATGTGTGGGTGGATGGCAGTGTGTGGGTGGATGGCAGTGTGTGTGTGTGTGTGGATGGCAGTTTGTGTGGATGGCAATGTGTGTGTGTGGGTGGATGGCAGTGCGTGTGTGTGTGTGGATGGCAGTTTGTGTGGATGGCAGTGTGTGTGTGTGGGTGGATGGCAGTGTGTGTGTGTGTGTGGATGGCAGTGGGGGTGTGGATGGCATTTTGTGTGTGGATGGCAGTGTGTGTATGTGTGGGTGGATGGCAGTGTGTGTGTGTGTGTGTGTGTGTGGATGGCAGTGTGTGTGTGGATGGCAGTGTATGTGTGTGTGGGTGGATGGCAGTGTGTGTGTATGGGTGGATTTCAGTGTGTGTGTGTGTGTGGATGGCAGTTTGTGGGTGGATGGCAGTGTGTGTGTGTGTGTGGATGGCAAATTGTGTGTGTGTGTGTGGATGGCAGAGTGTGTGTGTGTGTGGATGGCAAATTGTGTGTGTGTGTGTGGATGGCAGTGTGTGTATGTGGGTGGATGGCAGTGTGTGTGTGTGTGTGGATGGCAGTGTGTGTGTGTGGGTGGATGGCAGTGTGTGTGTGTGTCTGGATGGCAGTGTGTCTGTGGAAGGCAGTGTGTGTGTGTGGGTGGATGGCAGTGTGTGTGTGTGTCTGGATGGCAGTGTCTGTGTGGATAGCAGTGTGTGTGTGTGTGGGTGGATGGCAGTGTGTGTGTGTGTGTGGGTGTGGATGGCAGTGTGTGTGTGTGTGTGCGGGTGGCAGTGTGTGTGTGTGGTGGATGGCAGTGTGTGTGTGGATGGCAGTGTGTATGTGTGGGTGGATGGCAGTGTGTGTGTGTGGATGGCAGTGTGGGTGTGGATGGCAGTGTGTGTGTGGATGGCAGTGTGTGTATGTGTGGGTGGATGGCAGTGTGTGTGTGTGTGTGGATGGCAGTGTGTTGGTAGATGGCAGTGTGTGTATGTGTGGTTGGATCGCAGTGTGTGTGTGTGTGTGTGTGGTTGGCAGATTGTATGTGTGGGTGGATGGCAGTGTGTGTGTGTGGGTGGATGGCAGTGTGTGTGTGGATGGCAGTTTGTGTGTGTGGATGGCAGTGTGTGGGTGTGTGTGGATGGCAGTGTGTGTGTGTGTGGATGGCAGTGTGTGTGTGTGTGTGTGTGGATGGCAGTGTGTGTGTGTGTGGATGGCAGTGTGTGTGTGTGTGTGGGTGGATGGCAGTGTGTGTGTCTGTGTGGATGGCAAAGTGTGTGTGTGTGGGTGGATGGCAGTGTGTGTGTGTTTTTGGATGGCAGTGTGTGTGTGGATGGCAGTGTGTGTGTGTGTGTCTGGATGGCAGTGTGTGTGTGGATGGCAGTGTGTGTGTGTGGGTGGATGGCAGTGTGTGTGTGTGTGTGTGTGTGTGGATGGCTGTGTGTGTGTGTGTGTGTGTGTGTGTGGATGGCAGTGTGTGTGTGTGTGTGTGGGCGGCAGTGTGTGTGTGTTTGTGGATGGCAGTGTGTGAGTGTGGAAGGCAGTGTGTGGGTGGATGGCACTGTGTGTGTGTGTGGGTGGATGGCAGTGTGTGTTTGGATGGCAGTGTGTGTGTGTGGGTGGATGGCAGTGTGTGTGTGTGGATGGCAGTGTGTGTGTGTCTGGATGGCAGTGTGTGTGTGTGGGTGGATGGCAGTGTGCATGTGTGGGTGGATGGCAGTGTGTGTGTGTGGATGGCAGTGTGTGTGTGTGGGTGGATGGCAGTGTGTGTGTGTGTGTGTGGATGGCAGTGTGTGTGTGTGTATGTGGGTGGATGGCAGTGTGTGTGTGTGTGTGGATGGCAGTGTGTGTGTGTGTGGATGGCAGTGTGTGTGTGGATGGCAGTGTTTGTGTGTGAATGGCAGTGTGTGTCTGTGGATGGCAGTGTGTGTGTGGATGGCAGTGTGTGTGTGTGTGTGGATGGCAGTGTGTGTGTGGGTGGATGGCAGTGTGTGTGTGGGTGGATGGCAGTGTGTGTGTGTGTGTGTGGGAGGATGGCAGTGTGTGTGTGTGTGTGTGTGTGGTTGGCAGTGTGTGTGTGTGGGTGGATGACAGTGTGTGTGTGTGGGTGAATGGCAGTGTGTGTGTGTGGGTGGATGGCAGTGTGTGTGTGTGTGTGAGGATGGCAGTGTGTGTGTGTGGGTGGATGGCAGTGTGTGTGTGTGTGTATGGATGACAGTGTGTGTGTGTGTGTGTGTGGATGGCTGTGTGTTTGTGTGTGGATGGCAGTGTGTGTGTGTGGGTGGATGGCAGTGTGTATGTGTGGGTGGATGGCAGTGTGTGGGTGGATGGCAGTGTGTGTGTGTGGGTGGATGGCAATGTGTGTGTATGTGTGGATGGCAGTGTGTGTGTGGATGGCAGTGTGTGTGTGGATGTCAGTGTGTGTGTGTGTGTGTGGGTGGATGGCAGTGTGTGTGTGTGTATGGGTGGATGGCAGTGTGTGTGTGTGGGTGGATGGCAGTGTGTGTGTGTGTGGATGGCAGTTTGTGGGTGGATGGCAGTGTGTGTGTGTATATGGATGTCAGTGTGTGTGTGTGTGTGGATGGCAGTGTGTGTGTGGATGGCAGTGTGTGTGCATGTGTGGATGGCAAAGTGTGTGTGTGTGTGTGGATGGCAGTGTGTGTATGTGGGTGGATGGCAGTGTGTGTGTGTGTGTGTCTGTGGATGGCAGTGTGTGTGTGTGTGTGTGTGTGTGGGTGGCAGTGTGTGTGTGTTTGTGGATGGCAGTGTGTGAGTGTGGATGGCAGTGTGTGTGTGTGTGTGGATGGCAGTGGGTGTGTGTGGGTGGATGGCAGTGTGTGTGTGGATGACAGTGTGTGTGTGTGGGTGGATGGCAGTTTGTGTGTGTGTGTATGGATGGCAGTGCGTGTGTGTGTGTGGCTGGATGGCAGTGTGTGTGTGTGTGTGGATGGCAGTGTGTGTGTGTGTGTGGATGGCAGTGTGTGTGTGTGTGTGTGGATGGCAGTGTTTGTGTGTGAATGGCAGTGTATGTCTGTGGATGGCAGTGTGTGTGTGGATGGCAGTGTGTGTGTGTGGATGGCAGTGTGTGTGTGTGGATGGCAGTCTGTGTGTGGGTGGATGGCAGTGTGTGTGTGGGTGGATGGCAGTGTGTGTGTGTGTGTGTGGGAGAATGGCAGTGTGTGTGTGTGTGTGTGTGTGTGGTTGGCAGTGTGTGTGTGTGGGTGGATGACAGTGTGTGTGTGTGGGTGAATGGCAGTGTGTGTGTGTGGGTGGATGGCAGTGTGTGTGTGTGTGTGAGGATGGCAGTGTGTGTGTGTGGGTGGATGGCAGTGTGTGTGTGTGTGTATGGATGACAGTGTGTGTGTGTGTGTGTGGATGGCTGTGTGTTTGTGTGTGGATGGCAGTGTGTGTGTCTGGGTGGATGGCAGAGTGTTTGTGTGTGTGGATGGCAGTGTGTGTGTGTGGGTGGATGGCAGTGTGTGTGTGTGGGTGGATGGCAGTGTGTGTGTGTGGGTGGCAGTGTGTGTTTGTGGATTCCAGTGTGTGTGTGTGTGTGGATGGCAGTGTGAGTGTGTGTGTGGATGGCAGTGTGAGTGTCTGTGTGGATGGCAGTGTGTGTGTGAGTGTGTGGATGGCAGTGTGTGTGTGTGTGGGTGGATGGCAGTGTGTGTGGGTGGATGGCAGTGTGTGTGTGTGGATGGCAGTGTGTGTGTGTGGATGGCAGTGTGTGTGTGGATGGCAGTGTGTGTATGGATGGCATGTGTGGGTGGATGGCAGTGTGTGTGTGTGGATGGCAGTGTGTGTGTGTGTGGATGGCAGTGTGCGGGTGGATGGCAGTGTGTGTGTGGATGGCAGTGTGTGTGTGTGTATGGATGGCAGTGTGTGGGTGGATGGCAGTGTGTGTGTGGATGGCAGTGTGTGTGTGTGGGTGGATGGCAGTGTGTGTGTATGTGTGGATGGCAGTGTGAGTGTGTGGGTGGATGGCAGTGTGTGTGTGTGTGTGTGTGGATGGCAGTGTGTGTGTGTGTGTGGATGGCAGTGAGTGTGTGTGGGTGGCAATGTGTGTGTGTGGGTGGATGGCAGTGTGTGTGTGGGTGGATGGCAGTGTGTGTGTGTGTGGATGGCAATGTGTATGTGTGGGTGGATGGCAGTGTGTGTGTGTGGGTGAATGGCCGTGTGTGTGTGGATGGCAGTGTGTATGTGTGGGTGGATGGCAGTGTGTGTGTGTGTGTGTGGATGGCAGTGTGGGTGTGGATGGCAGTGTGTGTGTGGATGGCTGTGTGTGTATGTGTGGGTGGATGGCAGTGTGTGTGTGTGTGTGTGGATGGCAGTGTGTTGGTAGATGGCAGTGTGTGTATGTGTGGTTGGATCGCAATGTGTGTGTGTGTGTGTGGATGGCAGTTTGTATGTGTGGGTGGATGGCAGTGTGTGGGTGGATGGCAGTGTGTGTGTGTGTGTGGATGGCAGTGTGTGTGTGTGGGTGGATGGCAGTGTGTATGTGTGGGTGGATGGCAGTGTGTGGGTGGATGGCAGTGTGTGTGTGTGGGTGGATGGCAATGTGTGTGTATGTGTGGATGGCAGTGTGTGTGTGGATGGCAGTGTGTGTGTGGATGTCAGTGTGTGTGTGTGTGTGTGTGGGTGGATGGCAGTGTGTGTGTGTGTATGGGTGGATGGCAGTGTGTGTGTGTGGGTGGATGGCAGTGTGTGTGTGTGTGGATTGCAGTTTGTGGGTGGATGGCAGTGTGTGTGTGTATATGGATGTCAGTGTGTGTGTGTGTGTGGATGGCAGTGTGTGTGTGGATGGCAGTGTGTGTGCATGTGTGGATGGCAAAGTGTGTGTGTGTGTGTGGATGGCAGTGTGTGTATGTGGGTGGATGGCAGTGTGTGTGTGTGTGTGTGTGGATGGCAGTGTGTGTGTGTGTGTGTGTGTGGGTGGCAGTGTGTGTGTGTTTGTGGATGGCAGTGTGTGAGTGTGGATGGCCGTGTGTGTGTGTGTGTGGATGGCAGTGGGTGTGTGTGGGTGGATGGCAGTGTGTGTGTGGATGACAGTGTGTGTGTGTGTGTGGATGGCAGTGTGTGTGTGTGGGTGGATGGCAGTGTGTGTGTGGATGGCAGTTTGTGTGTGTGGATGGCAGTGTGTGGGTGTGGGTGGATGGCAGTGTGTGTGTGTGGTTGGATGGCAGTGTGTGGGTGGATGGCAGTGTGTGTGTGGATGGCAGTGTGTGTGTGTGTGTGTGTGGATGGCAGTGTGTGCGTGTGTGTGTGGATGGTAGTGTGTGGGTGGATGGCAGTGTGTGTGTGTGTGTGTGGATGGCAGTGTGTGTGTGTGTCTGTGGATGGCAGTGTGTATGTGTGGGTGGATGGCAGTGTGTGTGTGTGGATGGCAGTGTGGGTGTGGATGGCAGTGTGTGTGTGTGGGTGGATGGCAGTGTGTGTGTGTGTGTGGATGGCAGTGTGTGGGTGGATGGCAGTGTGTGTGTGTGTGGATGGCATTGTGTATGTGTGGGTGGATGGCAGTGTCTGTGTGGATGGCAGTGTGTGTGTGTGTGTGGATGGCAGTGTGTGTGTGAGTGTGGGTGGATGGCAGTGTGTGTGTGTGTGTGGATGGCAGTGTGTGTGTGTGTGTGGATGGCAGTTTGTGTGGATGGCAGTGTGTGTGTGTGGATGGCAGTGTGTGTGTGTGGGTGGATGGCAATGTGTGTGTGTGTGTGGATGGCAGTGTGTGTGTGTGTGGATGGCAGTGTGTGTGTGTGTGTGAATGGCAGTGTGTGTGTGTGTGTGTGTGGATGGCAGTGTGTGTGTGTGTGTGGATGGATGGCAGTGTGTGTGTCTGTGTGGATGGCAAAGTGTGTGTGTGTGGGTGGATGGCAGTGTGTGTGTGTGTGTGGATGGCAGTGTGTGTGGGTGGGTGGATGGCAGTGTGTGTGTGTGTGTGTGGATGGCAGTGTGTCTGCGTGTGTGGATGGCAAAGTGTGTGTGTGTGTAGATGGCAGTGTGTGTGTGAGTATGTGGGTAGATGGTAGTGTGTGTGTGTTTGTGGATGGCAAAGTGAGTGTGTGTGTGTGGATGGCAGTGTGTGTGTGTGTGTGGATGGCAGTGTGCGTGTGGATGGCAGAGTGTGTGTGTGTGTGGATGGCAGTGTGTGTGTGTGTGTGGATGGCAGTGTGCGTGTGGATGGCAGAGTGTGTGCGTGTGTGGATGGCAAAGTGTGTGTGTGTGGGTGGATGGCAGTGTGTGTGTGGAAGGCAGTGTGTGTGTGTGGGTGGATGGCAGTGTGTGTGTGGATGGCAGTGTGTGTGTGTGTGTGGATGGCAGTGTGTGTGTGGATGGCAGTGTGTGTGTGTGTGTGGATGGCAGTGTGTGTGTGTAGATGGCAGTGTGTGTGTGTGGGTGGATGGCAGTGTGTGTGTGTGTGTGTGGATGACAGTGTGTGGGTGGATGGCAGTGTGTGTGTGTGTGGATGGCAGTGTGTGGGTGTGGATGGCAGTCTGTGGGTGGATGTCAGTGTGTGTGTGGGTGGATGGCAGTGTGTGTGTGTGTGTGTGTGTGGATGGCAGTGTGTGTGTGTGTGTGTGTGGGTGGATGGCAGTGTGTGTGTGTGTGTGTGGATGTCAGTGTGTGTGTGTGGGTGGATGTCAGTGTGTGTGTGTGTGTGGATGGCAGTGTGTGGGTGGATGGCAGTGTGTGGATGGATGGCAGTGTGTGTGTGTGTGGATGGATGGCAGTGTGTGTGTGTGTGGGTGGATGGCAGTGTGTGTGTGGATGGCAGTGTGTGTGTGTGTGTGGATGGCAGTGTGTGTATGTGGGTGGATGGCAGTGTGTGTGTGTGTGTGGATGGCAGTGTGTGTGTGTCTGGATGGCAGTGTCTGTGTGGATGGCAGTGTGTGTGTGTGGGTGGATGGCAGTGTGTGTGTGTGTGGGTGTGGATGGCAGTGTGTGTGTGTGTGTGCGGGTGGCAGTGTGTGTGTGTGGTGGATGGCAGTGTGTGTGTGGATGGCAGTGTGTATGTGTGGGTGGATGGCAGTATGTGTGTGTGTGGATGGCAGTGTGGGTGTGGATGGCAGTGTGTGTGTGGATGGCAGTGTGTGTATGTGTGGGTGGAAGGCAGTGTGTGTGTGTGTGTGGATGGCAGTGTGTTGGTAGATGGCAGTGTGTGTATGTGTGGTTGGATCGCAGTGTGTGTGTGTGTGTGTGTGTGGATGGCAGATTGTATGTGTGGGTGGATGGCAGTGTGTGTGTGGATGGCAGTGTGTTTGTGTGTGGTTGGCAGTGTGTATAAGTGTGGGTGGATGGCAGTGTGTGTGTGTGTGGATGGCAGTGTGTGTGTCTGTGTGGATGGCATTGTGTATGTGTGGGTGGATGGCAGTGTGTGGGTGGATGGCAGTGTGTGTGTGTGTGTGGATGGCAGTTTGTGTGGATGGCAATGTGTGTGTGTGGGTGGATGGCAGTGCGTGTGTGTGTGTGGATGGCAGTTTGTGTGGATGGCAGTGTGTGTGTGTGGGTGGATGGCAGTGTGTGTGTGTGTGTGGATGGCAGTGGGGGTGTGGATGGCATTTTGTGTGTGGATGGCAGTGTGTGTATGTGTGGGTGGATGGCAGTGTGTGTGTGTGTGTGTGTGGATGGCAGTGTGTGTGTGGATGGCAGTGTATGTGTGTGTGGGTGGATGGCAGTGTGTGTGTATGGGTGGATTTCAGTGTGTGTGTGTGTGTGGATGGCAGTTTGTGGGTGGATGGCAGTGTGTGTGTGTGTGTGGATGGCAAATTGTGTGTGTGTGTGTGGATGGCAGAGTGTGTGTGTGTGTGGATGGCAAATTGTGTGTGTGTGTGTGGATGGCAGTGTGTGTATGTGGGTGGATGGCAGTGTGTGTGTGTGTGTGGATGGCAGTGTGTGTGTGTGGGTGGATGGCAGTGTGTGTGTGTGTCTGGATGGCAGTGTCTGTGTGGATAGCAGTGTGTGTGTGTGTGGGTGGATGTCAGTGTGTGTGTGTGTGTGGGTGTGGATGGCAGTGTGTGTGTGTGTGTGCGGGTGGCAGTGTGTGTGTGTGGTGGATGGCAGTGTGTGTGTGGATGGCAGTGTGTATGTGTGGGTGGATGGCAGTGTGTGTGTGTGTGGATGGCAGTGTGGGTGTGGATGGCAGTGTGTGTGTGGATGGCAGTGTGTGTATGTGTGGGTGGATGGCAGTGTGTGTGTGTGTGTGGATGGCAGTGTGTTGGTAGATGGCAGTGTGTGTATGTGTGGTTGGATCGCAGTGTGTGTGTGTGTGTGTGTGGATGGCAGATTGTATGTGTGGGTGGATGGCAGTGTGTGTGTGTGGGTGGATGGCAGTGTGTGTGTGGATGGCAGTTTGTGTGTGTGGATGGCAGTGTGTGGGTGTGTGTGGATGGCAGTGTGTGTGTGTGTGGATGGCAGTGTGTGTGTGTGTGTGGATGGCAGTGTGTGTGTGTGTGTGTGTGTGTGTGTGGATGGCAGTGTGTGTGTGTGTGTGGGTGGATGGCAGTGTGTGTGTCTGTGTGGATGGCAAAGTGTGTGTGTGTGAGTGGATGGCAGTGTGTGTGTGTTTTTGGATGGCAATGTGTGTGTGGATGGCAGTGTGTGTGTGTCTGGATGGCAGTGTGTGGGTGGATGGCAGTGTGTGTGTGTGGGTGGATGGCAGTGTGTGTGTGTGTGTGTGTGGATGGCAGTGTGTGTGTGTGTGTCTGTGTGTGTGGATGGCAGTGTGTGTGTGTGTGTGTGTGGGCGGCAGTGTGTGTGTGTTTGTGGATGGCAGTGTGTGAGTGTGGAAGGCAGTGTGTGTGTGGATGGCAGTGTGTGTGTGTGGGTGGATGGCAGTGTGTGTTTGGATGGCAGTGTGTGTGTGTGGGTGGATGGCAGTGTGTGTGTGTGGATGGCAGTGTGTGTGTGTCTGGATGGCAGTGTGTGTGTGTGGGTGGATGGCAGTGTGCATGTGTGGGTGGATGGCAGTGTGTGTGTGTGGATGGCAGTGTGTGTGTGTGGGTGGATGGCAGTGTGTGTGTGTGTGTGTGGATGGCAGTGTGTGTGTGTGTGTGTGGGTGGATGGCAGTGTGTGTGTGTGTGTGGATGGCAGTGTGTGTGTGTGTGGATGGCAGTGTGTGTGTGTGTGGATGGCAGTGTTTGTGTGTGAATGGCAGTGTGTGTCTGTGGATGGCAGTGTGTGTGTGGATGGCAGTGTGTGTGTGTGTGTGGATGGCAGTGTGTGTGTGGGTGGATGGCAGTGTGTGTGTGGGTGGATGGCAGTGTGTGTGTGTGTGTGTGGGAGGATGGCAGTGTGTGTGTGTGTGTGTGTGTGTGTGGTTGGCAGTGTGTGTGTGTGGGTGGATGACAGTGTGTGTGTGTGGGTGAATGGCAGTGTGTGTGTGTGGGTGGATGGCAGTGTGTGTGTGTGTGTGAGGATGGCAGTGTGTGTGTGTGGGTGGATGGCAGTGTGTGTGTGTGTGTATGGATGACAGTGTGTGTGTGTGTGTGTGGATGGCTGTGTGTTTGTGTGTGGATGGCAGTGTGTGTGTCTGGGGGGATGGCAGAGTGTTTGTGTGTGTGGATGGCAGTGTGTGTGTGTGTGTGTGGGTGGATGGCAGTGTGTGTGTGTGGGTGGATGGCAGTGTGTGTGTGTGGGTGGCAGTGTGTGTTTGTGGATTCCAGTGTGAGTGTGTGTGTGGATGGCAGTGTGAGTGTGTGTGTGGATGGCAGTGTGAGTGTCTGTGTGGATGGCAGTGTGTGTGTGAGTGTGTGGATGGCAGTGTGTGTGTGTGTGGGTGGATGGCAGTGTGTGTGGGTGGATGGCAGTGTGTGTGTGTGGATGGCAGTGTGTGTGTGTGGATGGCAGTGTGTGTGTGTGTGTGGATGGCAGTGTGTGTGTGGATGGCAGTGTGTGTGTGGATGGCAGTGTGAGTATGGATGGCATGTGTGGGTGGATGGCAGTGTGTGTGTGTGGATGGCAGTGTGTGTGTGTGTGGATGGCAGTGTGTGGGTGGATGGCAGTTTGTGGGGAAATGGCAGTGTGTGTGTGGATGGCAGTGTGTGTGTGTATGGATGGCAGTGTGTGGGTGGATGGCAGTGTGTGTGTGGATGGCAGTGTGTGTGTGTGGGTGGATGGCAGTGTGTGTGTATGTGTGGATGGCAGTGTGAGTGTGTGGGTGGATGGCAGTGTGTGTGTGTGTGTGTGTGTGGATGGCAGTGTGTGTGTGTGGATGGCAGTGTGTGTGTGTGTGTGGATGGCAGTGAGTGTGTGTGGGTGGCAATGTGTGTGTGTGGGTGGATGGCAGTGTGTGTGTGTGTGGATGGCAGTGTGTATGTGTGGGTGGATGGCAGTGTGTGTGTGTGGGTGGATGGCCGTGTGAGTGTGGATGGCAGTGTGTATGTGTGGGTGGATGGCAGTGTGTGTGTGTGTGTGGATGGCAGTGTGGGTGTGGATGGCAGTGTGTGTGTGGATGGCAGTGTGTGTATGTGTGGGTGGATGGCAGTGTGTGTGTGTGTGTGGATGGCAGTGTGTTGGTAGATGGCAGTGTGTGTATGTGTGGTTGGATCGCAATGTGTGTGTGTGTGTGTGGATGGCAGTTTGTATGTGTGGGTGGATGGCAGTGTGTGGGTGGATGGCAGTGTGTGTGTGTGTGTGGATGGCAGAGTGTGTGCGTGTGTGGATGGCAAAGTGTGTGTGTGTGGGTGGATGGCAGTGTGTGTGTGGAAGGCAGTGTGTGTGTGTGGGTGGATGGCAGTGTGTGTGTGGATGGCAGTGTGTGTGTGTGTGTGGATGGCAGTGTGTGTGTGGATGGCAGTGTGTGTGTGTGTGTGGATGGCAGTGTGTGTGTGTAGATGGCAGTGTGTGTGTGTGGGTGGATGGCAGTGTGTGTGTGTGTGTGTGGATGACAGTGTGTGGGTGGATGGCAGTGTGTGTGTGTGTGGATGGCAGTGTGTGGGTGTGGATGGCAGTCTGTGGGTGGATGTCAGTGTGTGTGTGTGGGTGGATGGCAGTGTGTGTGTGTGTGGGTGGATGGCAGTGTGTGTGTGTGTGTGTGTGGATGGCAGTGTGTGTGTGTGTGTGTGGGTGGATGGCAGTGTGTGTGTGTGTGTGTGTGGATGTCAGTGTGTGTGTGTGGGTGGATGTCAGTGTGTGTGTGTGTGTGGATGGCAGTGTGTGGGTGGATGGCAGTGTGTGGATGGATGGCAGTGTGTGTGTGTGTGGATGGATGGCAGTGTGTGTGTGTGTGGGTGGATGGCAGTGTGTGTGTGGATGGCAGTGTGTGTGTGTGTGTGGATGGCAGTGTGTGTATGTGGGCGGATGGCAGTGTGTGTGTGTGTGTGGATGGCAGTGTGTGTGTGTCTGGATGGCAGTGTCTGTGTGGATGGCAGTGTGTGTGTGTGGGTGGATGGCAGTGTGTGTGTGTGTGGGTGTGGATGGCAGTGTGTGTGTGTGTGTGCGGGTGGCAGTGTGTGTGTGTGGTGGATGGCAGTGTGTGTGTGGATGGCAGTGTGTATGTGTGGGTGGATGGCAGTGTGTGTGTGTGTGGATGGCAGTGTGGGTGTGGATGGCAGTGTGTGTATGTGTGGGTGGATGGCAGTGTGTGTGTGTGTGTGGATGGCAGTGTGTTGGTAGATGGCAGTGTGTGTATGTGTGGTTGGATCGCAGTGTGTGTGTGTGTGTGTGTGGATGGCAGATTGTATGTGTGGGTGGATGGCAGTGTGTGTGTGGATGGCAGTGTGTTTGTGTGTGGTTGGCAGTGTGTATAAGTGTGGGTGGATGGCAGTGTGTGTGTGTGTGGATGGCAGTGTGTGTGTCTGTGTGGATGGCATTGTGTATGTGTGGGTGGATGGCAGTGTGTGGGTGGATGGCAGTGTGTGTGTGTGTGTGGATGGCAGTTTGTGTGGATGGCAATGTGTGTGTGTGGGTGGATGGCAGTGCGTGTGTCTGTGTGGATGGCAGTTTGTGTGGATGGCAGTGTGTGTGTGTGGGTGGATGGCAGTGTGTGTGTGTGTGTGTGGATGGCAGTGGGGGTGTGGATGGCATTTTGTGTGTGGATGGCAGTGTGTGTATGTGTGGGTGGATGGCAGTGTGTGTGTGTGTGTGTGTGGATGGCAGTGTGTGTGTGGATGGCAGTGTATGTGTGTGTGGGTGGATGGCAGTGTGTGTGTATGGGTGGATTTCAGTGTGTGTGTGTGTGTGGATGGCAGTTTGTGGGTGGATGGCAGTGTGTGTGTGTGTGTGTGGATGGCAAATTGTGTGTGTGTGTGTGGATGGCAGAGTGTGTGTGTGTGTGGATGGCAAATTGTGTGTGTGTGTGTGGATGGCAGTGTGTGTATGTGGGTGGATGGCAGTGTGTGTGTGTGTGTGTGGATGGCAGTGTGTGTGTGTGGGTGGATGGCAGTGTGTGTGTGTGTCTGGATGGCAGTGTCTGTGTGGATAGCAGTGTGTGTGTGTGTGGGTGGATGGCAGTGTGTGTGTGTGTGTGGGTGTGGATGGCAGTGTGTGTGTGTGTGTGCGGGTGGCAGTGTGTGTGTGTGGTGGATGGCAGTGTGTGTGTGGATGGCAGTGTGTATGTGTGGGTGGATGGCAGTGTGTGTGTGTGGGTGGATGGCAGTGTGGGTGTGGATGGCAGTGTGTGTGTGGATGGCAGTGTGTGTATGTGTGGGTGGATGGCAGTGTGTGTGTGTGTGTGGATGGCAGTGTGTTGGTAGATGGCAGTGTGTGTATGTGTGGTTGGATCGCAGTGTGTGTGTGTGTGTGTGTGGATGGCAGATTGTATGTGTGGGTGGATGGCAGTGTGTGTGTGTGGGTGGATGGCAGTGTGTGTGTGGATGGCAGTTTGTGTGTGTGGATGGCAGTGTGTGGGTGTGTGTGGATGGCAGTGTGTGTGTGTGTGGATGGCAGTGTGTGTGTGTGTGTGTGGATGGCAGTGTGTGTGTGTGTGTGTGTGTGTGGATGGCAGTGTGTGTGTGTGTGTGGGTGGATGGCAGTGTGTGTGTCTGTGTGGATGGCAAAGTGTGTGTGTGTGAGTGGATGGCAGTGTGTGTGTGTTTTTGGATGGCAATGTGTGTGTGGATGGCAGTGTGTGTGTGTCTGGATGGCAGTGTGTGGGTGGATGGCAGTGTGTGTGTGTGGGTGGATGGCAGTGTGTGTGTGTGTGTGTGTGGATGGCAGTGTGTGTGTGTGTGTGTGTGTGTGTGGATGGCAGTGTGTGTGTGTGTGTGTGGGCGGCAGTGTGTGTGTGTTTGTGGATGGCAGTGTGTGAGTGTGGAAGGCAGTGTGTGTGTGGATGGCAGTGTGTGTGTGTGGGTGGATGGCAGTGTGTGTTTGGATGGCAGTGTGTGTGTGTGGGTGGATGGCAGTGTGTGTGTGTGGATGGCAGTGTGTGTGTGTCTGGATGGCAGTGTGTGTGTGTGGGTGGATGGCAGTGTGCATGTGTGGGTGGATGGCAGTGTGTGTGTGTGGATGGCAGTGTGTGTGTGTGGGTGGATGGCAGTGTGTGTGTGTGTGTGTGGATGGCAGTGTGTGTGTGTGTGTGTGGGTGGATGGCAGTGTGTGTGTGTGTGTGGATGGCAGTGTGTGTGTGTGTGGATGGCAGTGTGTGTGTGTGTGGATGGCAGTGTTTGTGTGTGAATGGCAGTGTGTGTCTGTGGATGGCAGTGTGTGTGTGGATGGCAGTGTGTGTGTGTGTGTGGATGGCAGTGTGTGTGTGGGTGGATGGCAGTGTGTGTGTGGGTGGATGGCAGTGTGTGTGTGTGTGTGGGAGGATGGCAGTGTGTGTGTGTGTGTGTGTGTGTGTGGTTGGCAGTGTGTGTGTGTGGGTGGATGACAGTGTGTGTGTGTGGGTGAATGGCAGTGTGTGTGTGTGGGTGGATGGCAGTGTGTGTGTGTGTGTGAGGATGGCAGTGTGTGTGTGTGGGTGGATGGCAGTGTGTGTGTGTGTGTATGGATGACAGTGTGTGTGTGTGTGTGTGGATGGCTGTGTGTTTGTGTGTGGATGGCAGTGTGTGTGTCTGGGGGGATGGCAGAGTGTTTGTGTGTGTGGATGGCAGTGTGTGTGTGTGGGTGGATGGCAGTGTGTGTGTGTGGGTGGATGGCAGTGTGTGTGTGTGGGTGGCAGTGTGTGTTTGTGGATTCCAGTGTGAGTGTGTGTGTGGATGGCAGTGTGAGTGTGTGTGTGGATGGCAGTGTGAGTGTCTGTGTGGATGGCAGTGTGTGTGTGAGTGTGTGGATGGCAGTGTGTGTGTGTGTGGGTGGATGGCAGTGTGTGTGGGTGGATGGCAGTGTGTGTGGGTGGATGGCAGTGTGTGTGTGTGGATGGCAGTGTGTGTGTGTGGATGGCAGTGTGTGTGTGTGTGTGGATGGCAGTGTGTGTGTGGATGGCAGTGTGTGTGTGGATGGCAGTGTGAGTATGGATGGCATGTGTGGGTGGATGGCAGTGTGTGTGTGTGGATGGCAGTGTGTGTGTGTGTGGATGGCAGTGTGTGGGTGGATGGCAGTTTGTGGGTGGATGGCAGTGTGTGTGTGGATGGCAGTGTGTGTGTGTATGGATGGCAGTGTGTGGGTGGATGGCAGTGTGTGTGTGGATGGCAGTGTGTGTGTGTGGGTGGATGGCAGTGTGTGTGTATGTGTGGATGGCAGTGTGAGTGTGTGGGTGGATGGCAGTGTGTGTGTGTGTGTGTGTGGATGGCAGTGTGTGTGTGTGGATGGCAGTGTGTGTGTGTGTGTGTGGATGGCAGTGAGTGTGTGTGGGTGGCAATGTGTGTGTGTGGGTGGATGGCAGTGTGTGTGTGTGTGGATGGCAGTGTGTATGTGTGGGTGGATGGCAGTGTGTGTGTGTGGGTGGATGGCCGTGTGAGTGTGGATGGCAGTGTGTATGTGTGGGTGGATGGCAGTGTGTGTGTGTGTGTGGATGGCAGTGTGGGTGTGGATGGCAGTGTGTGTGTGGATGGCAGTGTGTGTATGTGTGGGTGGATGGCAGTGTGTGTGTGTGTGTGGATGGCAGTGTGTTGGTAGATGGCAGTGTGTGTATGTGTGGTTGGATCGCAATGTGTGTGTGTGTGTGTGGATGGCAGTTTGTATGTGTGGGTGGATGGCAGTGTGTGGGTGGATGGCAGTGTGTGTGTGTGTGTGGATGGCAGTGTGTGTGTGTGGGTGGATGGCAGTGTGTATGTGTGGGTGGATGGCAGTGTGTGTGGGTGGATGGCAGTGTGTGTGTGTGGGTGGATGGCAATGTGTGTGTATATGTGGATGGCAGTGTGTGTGTGGATGGCAGTTTGTGGGTGGATGGCAGTGTGTGTGTGGATGGCAGTGTGTGTGTGTATGGATGGCAGTGTGTGGGTGGATGGCAGTGTGTGTGTGGATGGCAGTGTGTGTGTGTGGGTGGATGGCAGTGTGTGTGTATGTGTGGATGGCAGTGTGAGTGTGTGGGTGGATGGCAGTGTGTGTGTGTGTGTGTGTGTGGATGGCAGTGTGTGTGTGTGGATGGCAGTGTGTGTGTGTGTGTGGATGGCAGTGAGTGTGTGTGGGTGGCAATGTGTGTGTGTGGGTGGATGGCAGTGTGTGTGTGTGTGGATGGCAGTGTGTATGTGTGGGTGGATGGCAGTGTGTGTGTGTGGGTGGATGGCCGTGTGAGTGTGGATGGCAGTGTGTATGTGTGGGTGGATGGCAGTGTGTGTGTGTGTGTGGATGGCAGTGTGGGTGTGGATGGCAGTGTGTGTGTGGATGGCAGTGTGTGTATGTGTGGGTGGATGGCAGTGTGTGTGTGTGTGTGGATGGCAGTGTGTTGGTAGATGGCAGTGTGTGTATGTGTGGTTGGATCGCAATGTGTGTGTGTGTGTGTGGATGGCAGTTTGTATGTGTGGGTGGATGGCAGTGTGTGGGTGGATGGCAGTGTGTGTGTGCGTGTGGATGGCAGAGTGTGTGCGTGTGTGGATGGCAAAGTGTGTGTGTGTGGGTGGATGGCAGTGTGTGTGTGGAAGGCAGTGTGTGTGTGTGGGTGGATGGCAGTGTGTGTGTGGATGGCAGTGTGTGTATGTGTGTGGATGGCAGTGTGTGTGTGGATGGCAGTGTGTGTGTGTGTGGATGGCAGTGTGTGTGTGTAGATGGCAGTGTGTGTGTGTGGGTGGATGGCAGTGTGTGTGTGTGTGTGTGGATGACAGTGTGTGGGTGGATGGCAGTGTGTGTGTGTGTGGATGGCAGTGTGTGGGTGTGGATGGCAGTCTGTGGGTGGATGTCAGTGTGTGTGTGTGGGTGGATGGCAGTGTGTGTGTGTGTGGGTGGATGGCAGTGTGTGTGTGTGTGTGTGTGTGGATGGCAGTGTGTGTGTGTGTGTGTGGGTGGATGGCAGTGTGTGTGTGTGTGTGTGGATGTCAGTGTGTGTGTGTGGGTGGATGTCAGTGTGTGTGTGTGTGTGGATGGCAGTGTGTGGGTGGATGGCAGTGTGTGGATGGATGGCAGTGTGTGTGTGTGTGGATGGATGGCAGTGTGTGTGTGTGTGGGTGGATGGCAGTGTGTGTGTGGATGGCAGTGTGTGTGTGTGTGTGGATGGCAGTGTGTGTATGTGGGCGGATGGCAGTGTGTGTGTGTGTGTGGATGGCAGTGTGTGTGTGTCTGGATGGCAGTGTCTGTGTGGATGGCAGTGTGTGTGTGTGGGTGGATGGCAGTGTGTGTGTGTGTGGGTGTGGATGGCAGTGTGTGTGTGTGTGTGCGGGTGGCAGTGTGTGTGTGTGGTGGATGGCAGTGTGTGTGTGGATGGCAGTGTGTATGTGTGGGTGGATGGCAGTGTGTGTGTGTGTGGATGGCAGTGTGTGTGTGGATGGCAGTGTGTGTATGTGTGGGTGGATGGCAGTGTGTGTGTGTGTGTGGATGGCAGTGTGTTGGTAGATGGCAGTGTGTGTATGTGTGGTTGGATCGCAGTGTGTGTGTGTGTGTGTGTGTGGATGGCAGATTGTATGTGTGGGTGGATGGCAGTGTGTGTGTGGATGGCAGTGTGTTTGTGTGTGGTTGGCAGTGTGTATAAGTGTGGGTGGATGGCAGTGTGTGTGTGTGTGGATGGCAGTGTGTGTGTCTGTGTGGATGGCATTGTGTATGTGTGGGTGGATGGCAGTGTGTGGGTGGATGGCAGTGTGTGTGTGTGTGTGGATGGCAGTTTGTGTGGATGGCAATGTGTGTGTGTGGGTGGATGGCAGTGCGTGTGTGTGTGTGGATGGCAGTTTGTGTGGATGGCAGTGTGTGTGTGTGGGTGGATGGCAGTGTGTGTGTGTGTGTGGATGGCAGTGGGGGTGTGGATGGCATTTTGTGTGTGGATGGCAGTGTGTGTATGTGTGGGTGGATGGCAGTGTGTGTGTGTGTGTGTGTGGATGGCAGTGTGTGTGTGGATGGCAGTGTATGTGTGTGTGGGTGGATGGCAGTGTGTGTGTATGGGTGGATTTCAGTGTGTGTGTGTGTGTGGATGGCAGTTTGTGGGTGGATGGCAGTGTGTGTGTGTGTGTGTGGATGGCAAATTGTGTGTGTGTGTGTGGATGGCAGAGTGTGTGTGTGTGTGGATGGCAAATTGTGTGTGTGTGTGTGGATGGCAGTGTGTGTATGTGGGTGGATGGCAGTGTGTGTGTGTGTGTGTGTGGATGGCAGTGTGTGTGTGTGGGTGGATGGCAGTGTGTGTGTGTGTCTGGATGGCAGTGTCTGTGTGGATAGCAGTGTGTGTGTGTGTGGGTGGATGGCAGTGTGTGTGTGTGTGTGGGTGTGGATGGCAGTGTGTGTGTGTGTGTGCGGGTGGCAGTGTGTGTGTGTGGTGGATGGCAGTGTGTGTGTGGATGGCAGTGTGTATGTGTGGGTGGATGGCAGTGTGTGTGTGTGTGTGGATGGCAGTGTGGGTGTGGATGGCAGTGTGTGTGTGGATGGCAGTGTGTGTATGTGTGGGTGGATGGCAGTGTGTGTGTGTGTGTGGATGGCAGTGTGTTGGTAGATGGCAGTGTGTGTATGTGTGGTTGGATCGCAGTGTGTGTGTGTGTGTGTGTGGATGGCAGATTGTATGTGTGGGTGGATGGCAGTGTGTGTGTGTGGGTGGATGGCAGTGTGTGTGTGGATGGCAGTTTGTGTGTGTGGATGGCAGTGTGTGGGTGTGTGTGGATGGCAGTGTGTGTGTGTGTGGATGGCAGTGTGTGTGTGTGTGTGTGGATGGCAGTGTGTGTGTGTGTGTGTGTGTGTGGATGGCAGTGTGTGTGTGTGTGTGGGTGGATGGCAGTGTGTGTGTCTGTGTGGATGGCAAAGTGTGTGTGTGTGAGTGGATGGCAGTGTGTGTGTGTTTTTGGATGGCAATGTGTGTGTGGATGGCAGTGTGTGTGTGTCTGGATGGCAGTGTGTGGGTGGATGGCAGTGTGTGTGTGTGGGTGGATGGCAGTGTGTGTGTGTGTGTGTGTGGATGGCAGTGTGTGTGTGTGTGTGTGTGTGTGTGGATGGCAGTGTGTGTGTGTGTGTGTGGGCGGCAGTGTGTGTGTGTTTGTGGATGGCAGTGTGTGAGTGTGGAAGGCAGTGTGTGTGTGGATGGCAGTGTGTGTGTGTGGGTGGATGGCAGTGTGTGTTTGGATGGCAGTGTGTGTGTGTGGGTGGATGGCAGTGTGTGTGTGTGGATGGCAGTGTGTGTGTGTCTGGATGGCAGTGTGTGTGTGTGGGTGGATGGCAGTGTGCATGTGTGGGTGGATGGCAGTGTGTGTGTGTGGATGGCAGTGTGTGTGTGTGGGTGGATGGCAGTGTGTGTGTGTGTGTGTGGATGGCAGTGTGTGTGTGTGTGTGTGGGTGGATGGCAGTGTGTGTGTGTGTGTGGATGGCAGTGTGTGTGTGTGTGGATGGCAGTGTGTGTGTGTGTGGATGGCAGTGTTTGTGTGTGAATGGCAGTGTGTGTCTGTGGATGGCAGTGTGTGTGTGGATGGCAGTGTGTGTGTGTGTGTGGATGGCAGTGTGTGTGTGGGTGGATGGCAGTGTGTGTGTGGGTGGATGGCAGTGTGTGTGTGTGTGTGTGGGAGGATGGCAGTGTGTGTGTGTGTGTGTGTGTGTGTGTGTGGTTGGCAGTGTGTGTGTGTGGGTGGATGACAGTGTGTGTGTGTGGGTGAATGGCAGTGTGTGTGTGTGGGTGGATGGCAGTGTGTGTGTGTGTGTGAGGATGGCAGTGTGTGTGTGTGGGTGGATGGCAGTGTGTGTGTGTGTGTATGGATGACAGTGTGTGTGTGTGTGTGTGGATGGCTGTGTGTTTGTGTGTGGATGGCAGTGTGTGTGTCTGGGGGGATGGCAGAGTGTTTGTGTGTGTGGATGGCAGTGTGTGTGTGTGGGTGGATGGCAGTGTGTGTGTGTGGGTGGATGGCAGTGTGTGTGTGTGGGTGGCAGTGTGTGTTTGTGGATTCCAGTGTGAGTGTGTGTGTGGATGGCAGTGTGAGTGTGTGTGTGGATGGCAGTGTGAGTGTCTGTGTGGATGGCAGTGTGTGTGTGAGTGTGTGGATGGCAGTGTGTGTGTGTGTGGGTGGATGGCAGTGTGTGTGGGTGGATGGCAGTGTGTGTGGGTGGATGGCAGTGTGTGTGTGTGGATGGCAGTGTGTGTGTGTGGATGGCAGTGTGTGTGTGTGTGTGGATGGCAGTGTGTGTGTGGATGGCAGTGTGTGTGTGGATGGCAGTGTGAGTATGGATGGCATGTGTGGGTGGATGGCAGTGTGTGTGTGTGGATGGCAGTGTGTGTGTGTGTGGATGGCAGTGTGTGGGTGGATGGCAGTGTGTGTGTGGATGGCAGTGTGTGTGTGTATGGATGGCAGTGTGTGGGTGGATGGCAGTGTGTGTGTGGATGGCAGTGTGTGTGTGTGGGTGGATGGCAGTGTGTGTGTATGTGTGGATGGCAGTGTGAGTGTGTGGGTGGATGGCAGTGTGTGTGTGTGTGTGTGTGGATGGCAGTGTGTGTGTGTGGATGGCAGTGTGTGTGTGTGTGTGGATGGCAGTGAGTGTGTGTGGGTGGCAATGTGTGTGTGTGGGTGGATGGCAGTGTGTGTGTGTGTGGATGGCAGTGTGTATGTGTGGGTGGATGGCAGTGTGTGTGTGTGGGTGGATGGCCGTGTGAGTGTGGATGGCAGTGTGTATGTGTGGGTGGATGGCAGTGTGTGTGTGTGTGTGGATGGCAGTGTGGGTGTGGATGGCAGTGTGTGTGTGGATGGCAGTGTGTGTATGTGTGGGTGGATGGCAGTGTGTGTGTGTGTGTGGATGGCAGTGTGTTGGTAGATGGCAGTGTGTGTATGTGTGGTTGGATCGCAATGTGTGTGTGTGTGTGTGGATGGCAGTTTGTATGTGTGGGTGGATGGCAGTGTGTGGGTGGATGGCAGTGTGTGTGTGTGTGTGGATGGCAGTGTGTGTGTGTGGGTGGATGGCAGTGTGTATGTGTGGGTGGATGGCAGTGTGTGTGGGTGGATGGCAGTGTGTGTGTGTGGGTGGATGGCAATGTGTGTGTATATGTGGATGGCAGTGTGTGTGTGGATGGCAGTGTGTGTGTGGATGGCAGTGTGTGTGTGTATGTGGGTGGATGGCAGTGTGTGTGTGTGTGTCGGTGGATGGCAGTGTGTGTGTGGATGGCAGTGTGTGTGTGGATGGCAGTGTGTGTGTGTGTGGGTGTGGATGGCAGTGTGTGTGTGTGTGTGCGGGTGGCTGTGTGTGTGTGTGGTGGATGGCAGTGTGTGTGTGGATGGCAGTGTGTATGTGTGGGTGGATGGCAGTGTGTGTGTGTGTGGATGGCAGTGTGGGTGTGGATGGCAGTGTGTGTGTGGATGGCAGTGTGTGTATGTGTGGGTGGATGGCAGTGTGTGTGTGTGTGTGGATGGCAGTGTGTTGGTAGATGGCAGTGTGTGTATGTGTGGTTGGATCGCAGTGTGTGTGTGTGTGTGTGTGGATGGCAGATTGTATGTGTGGGTGGATGGCAGTGTGTGTGTGGATGGCAGTGTGTTTGTGTGTGGTTGGCAGTGTGTATAAGTGTGGGTGGATGGCAGTGTGTGTGTGTGTGGATGGCAGTGTGTGTGTCTGTGTGGATGGCATTGTGTATGTGTGGGTGGATGGCAGTGTGTGGGTGGATGGCAGTGTGTGTGTGTGTGTGGATGGCAGTTTGTGTGGATGGCAATGTGTGTGTGTGGGTGGATGGCAGTGCGTGTGTGTGTGTGGATGGCAGTTTGTGTGGATGGCAGTGTGTGTGTGTGGGTGGATGGCAGTGTGTGTGTGTGTGTGGATGGCAGTGGGGGTGTGGATGGCATTTTGTGTGTGGATGGCAGTGTGTGTATGTGTGGGTGGATGGCAGTGTGTGTGTGTGTGTGTGTGGATGGCAGTGTGTGTGTGGATGGCAGTGTATGTGTGTGTGGGTGGATGGCAGTGTGTGTGTATGGGTGGATTTCAGTGTGTGTGTGTGTGTGGATGGCAGTTTGTGGGTGGATGGCAGTGTGTGTGTGTGTGTGGATGGCAAATTGTGTGTGTGTGTGTGGATGGCAGAGTGTGTGTGTGTGTGGATGGCAGTGTGTGTGTGTGTCTGGATGGCAGTGTGTCTGTGGAAGGCAGTGTGTGTGTGTGGGTGGATGGCAGTGTGTGTGTGTGTCTGGATGGCAGTGTCTGTGTGGATAGCAGTGTGTGTGTGTGTGGGTGGATGGCAGTGTGTGTGTGTGTGTGGGTGTGGATGGCAGTGTGTGTGTGTGTGTGCGGGTGGCAGTGTGTGTGTGTGGTGGATGGCAGTGTGTGTGTGGATGGCAGTGTGTATGTGTGGGTGGATGGCAGTGTGTGTGTGTGGATGGCAGTGTGGGTGTGGATGGCAGTGTGTGTGTGGATGGCAGTGTGTGCATGTGTGGGTGGATGGCAGTGTGTGTGTGTGTGTGGATGGCAGTGTGTTGGTAGATGGCAGTGTGTGTATGTGTGGTTGGATCGCAGTGTGTGTGTGTGTGTGTGTGGATGGCAGATTGTATGTGTGGGTGGATGGCAGTGTGTGTGTGTGGGTGGATGGCAGTGTGTGTGTGGATGGCAGTTTGTGTGTGTGGATGGCAGTGTGTGGGTGTGTGTGGATGGCAGTGTGTGTGTGTGTGGATGGCAGTGTGTGTGTGTGTGTGTGGATGGCAGTGTGTGTGTGCGTGTGTGTGTGTGGATGGCAGTGTGTGTGTGTGTGTGGGTGGATGGCAGTGTGTGTGTCTGTGTGGATGGCAAAGTGTGTGTGTGTGGGTGGATGGCAGTGTGTGTGTGTTTTTGGATGGCAGTGTGTGTGTGGATGGCAGTGTGTGTGTGTGTGTCTGGATGGCAGTGTGTGTGTGGATGGCAGTGTGTGTGTGTGGGTGGATGGCAGTGTGTGTGTGTGTGTGTGGATGGCAGTGTGTGTGTGTGTGTGTGTGTGTGTGGATGGCAGTGTGTGTGTGTGTGTGTGGGCGGCAGTGTGTGTGTGTTTGTGGATGGCAGTGTGTGAGTGTGGAAGGCAGTGTGTGGGTGGATGGCAGTGTGTGTGTGTGTGGGTGGATGGCAGTGTGTGTTTGGATGGCAGTGTGTGTGTGTGGGTGGATGGCAGTGTGTGTGTGTGGATGGCAGTGTGTGTGTGTCTGGATGGCAGTGTGTGTGTGTGGGTGGATGGCACTGTGTGTGTGTGTGGGTGGATGGCAGTGTGTGTTTGGATGGCAGTGTGTGTGTGTGAGTGGATGGCAGTGTGTGTGTGTGGATGGCAGTGTGTGTGTGTCTGGATGGCAGTGTGTGTGTGTGGGTGGATGGCAGTGTGCATGTGTGGGTGGATGGCAGTGTGTGTGTGTGGATGGCAGTGTGTGTGTGTGGGTGGATGGCAGTCTGTGTGTGTGTGTGTGGATGGCAGTGTGTGTGTGTGTGTGTGGGTGGATGGCAGTGTGTGTGTGTGTGTGGATGGCAGTGTGTGTGTGTGTGGATGGCAGTGTGTGTGTGTGTGGATGGCAGTGTTTGTGTGTGAATGGCAGTGTGTGTCTGTGGATGGCAGTGTGTGTGTGGATGGCAGTGTGTGTGTGTGTGTGTGTGTGGTTGGCAGTGTGTGTGTGTGGGTGGATGGCAGTGTGTGTGTGTGTGTGTGTGGGAGGATGGCAGTGTGTGTGTGTGTGTGTGTGGTTGGCAGTGTGTGTGTGTGGGTGGATGACAGTGTGTGTGTGTGGGTGAATGGCAGTGTGTGTGTGTGGGTGGATGGCAGTGTGTGTGTGTGTGTGAGGATGGCAGTGTGTGTGTGTGGGTGGATGGCAGTGTGTGTGTGTGTGTATGGATGACAGTGTGTGTGTGTGTGTGTGTGGATGGCTGTGTGTTTGTGTGTGGATGGCAGTGTGTGTGTCTGGGGGGATGGCAGAGTGTTTGTGTGTGTGGATGGCAGTGTGTGTGTGTGGGTGGATGGCAGTGTGTGTGTGGATGGCAGTGTGTGTGTGTGGGTGGATGGCAGTGTGTGTGTGTGTGTGTGGATGGCAGTGTGTGTGTGTGTGTGTGGGTGGATGGCAGTGTGTGTGTGTGTGTGGATGGCAGTGTGTGTGTGTGTGGATGGCAGTGTGTGTGTGTGTGGATGGCAGTGTTTGTGTGTGAATGGCAGTGTGTGTCTGTGGATGGCAGTGTGTGTGTGGATGGCAGTGTGTGTGTGTGTGGATGGCAGTGTGTGTGTGTGTGGGTGGATGGCAGTGTGTGTGGGTGGATGGCAGTGTGTGTGGGTGGATGGCAGTGTGTGTGTGTGGATGGCAGTGTGTGTGTGTGGATGGCAGTGTGTGTGTGTGTGTGTGGATGGCAGTGTGTGTGTGGATGGCAGTGTGTGTGTGGATGGCAGTGTGAGTATGGATGGCATGTGTGGGTGGATGGCAGTGTGTGTGTGTGGATGGCAGTGTGTGTGTGTGTGGATGGCAGTGTGTGGGTGGATGGCAGTTTGTGGGTGGATGGCAGTGTGTGTGTGGATGGCAGTGTGTGTGTGTATGGATGGCAGTGTGTGGGTGGATGGCAGTGTGTGTGTGGATGGCAGTGTGTGTGTGTGGGTGGATGGCAGTGTGTGTGTATGTGTGGATGGCAGTGTGAGTGTGTGGGTGGATGGCAGTGTGTGTGTGTGTGTGTGTGGATGGCAGTGTGTGTGTGTGGATGGCAGTGTGTGTGTGTGTGTGGATGGCAGTGAGTGTGTGTGGGTGGCAATGTGTGTGTGTGGGTGGATGGCAGTGTGTGTGTGTGTGGATGGCAGTGTGTATGTGTGGGTGGATGGCAGTGTGTGTGTGTGGGTGGATGGCCGTGTGAGTGTGGATGGCAGTGTGTATGTGTGGGTGGATGGCAGTGTGTGTGTGTGTGTGGATGGCAGTGTGGGTGTGGATGGCAGTGTGTGTGTGGATGGCAGTGTGTGTATGTGTGGGTGGATGGCAGTGTGTGTGTGTGTGTGGATGGCAGTGTGTTGGTAGATGGCAGTGTGTGTATGTGTGGTTGGATCGCAATGTGTGTGTGTGTGTGTGGATGGCAGTTTGTATGTGTGGGTGGATGGCAGTGTGTGGGTGGATGGCAGTGTGTGTGTGTGTGTGGATGGCAGTGTGTGTGTGTGGGTGGATGGCAGTGTGTATGTGTGGGTGGATGGCAGTGTGTGTGGGTGGATGGCAGTGTGTGTGTGTGGGTGGATGGCAATGTGTGTGTATATGTGGATGGCAGTGTGTGTGTGGATGGCAGTGTGTGTGTGGATGGCAGTGTGTGTGTGTATGTGGGTGGATGGCAGTGTGTGTGTGTGTGTCGGTGGATGGCAGTGTGTGTGTGGATGGCAGTGTTTGTGTGGATGGCAGTGTGTGTGTGTGTGTGGGTGTGGATGGCAGTGTGTGTGTGTGTGTGCGGGTGGCTGTGTGTGTGTGTGGTGGATGGCAGTGTGTGTGTGGATGGCAGTGTGTATGTGTGGGTGGATGGCAGTGTGTGTGTGTGTGGATGGCAGTGTGGGTGTGGATGGCAGTGTGTGTGTGGATGGCAGTGTGTGTATGTGTGGGTGGATGGCAGTGTGTGTGTGTGTGTGGATGGCAGTGTGTTGGTAGATGGCAGTGTGTGTATGTGTGGTTGGATCGCAGTGTGTGTGTGTGTGTGTGTGGATGGCAGATTGTATGTGTGGGTGGATGGCAGTGTGTGTGTGGATGGCAGTGTGTTTGTGTGTGGTTGGCAGTGTGTATAAGTGTGGGTGGATGGCAGTGTGTGTGTGTGTGGATGGCAGTGTGTGTGTCTGTGTGGATGGCATTGTGTATGTGTGGGTGGATGGCAGTGTGTGGGTGGATGGCAGTGTGTGTGTGTGTGTGGATGGCAGTTTGTGTGGATGGCAATGTGTGTGTGTGGGTGGATGGCAGTGCGTGTGTGTGTGTGGATGGCAGTTTGTGTGGATGGCAGTGTGTGTGTGTGGGTGGATGGCAGTGTGTGTGTGTGTGTGGATGGCAGTGGGGGTGTGGATGGCATTTTGTGTGTGGATGGCAGTGTGTGTATGTGTGGGTGGATGGCAGTGTGTGTGTGTGTGTGTGTGTGTGGATGGCAGTGTGTGTGTGGATGGCAGTGTATGTGTGTGTGGGTGGATGGCAGTGTGTGTGTATGGGTGGATTTCAGTGTGTGTGTGTGTGTGGATGGCAGTTTGTGGGTGGATGGCAGTGTGTGTGTGTGTGTGGATGGCAAATTGTGTGTGTGTGTGTGGATGGCAGAGTGTGTGTGTGTGTGGATGGCAAATTGTGTGTGTGTGTGTGGATGGCAGTGTGTGTATGTGGGTGGATGGCAGTGTGTGTGTGTGTGTGGATGGCAGTGTGTGTGTGTGGGTGGATGGCAGTGTGTGTGTGTGTCTGGATGGCAGTGTGTCTGTGGAAGGCAGTGTGTGTGTGTGGGTGGATGGCAGTGTGTGTGTGTGTCTGGATGGCAGTGTCTGTGTGGATAGCAGTGTGTGTGTGTGTGGGTGGATGGCAGTGTGTGTGTGTGTGTGGGTGTGGATGGCAGTGTGTGTGTGTGTGTGCGGGTGGCAGTGTGTGTGTGTGGTGGATGGCAGTGTGTGTGTGGATGGCAGTGTGTATGTGTGGGTGGATGGCAGTGTGTGTGTGTGGATGGCAGTGTGGGTGTGGATGGCAGTGTGTGTGTGGATGGCAGTGTGTGTATGTGTGGGTGGATGGCAGTGTGTGTGTGTGTGTGGATGGCAGTGTGTTGGTAGATGGCAGTGTGTGTATGTGTGGTTGGATCGCAGTGTGTGTGTGTGTGTGTGTGGATGGCAGATTGTATGTGTGGGTGGATGGCAGTGTGTGTGTGTGGGTGGATGGCAGTGTGTGTGTGGATGGCAGTTTGTGTGTGTGGATGGCAGTGTGTGGGTGTGTGTGGATGGCAGTGTGTGTGTGTGTGGATGGCAGTGTGTGTGTGTGTGTGTGGATGGCAGTGTGTGTGTGCGTGTGTGTGTGTGGATGGCAGTGTGTGTGTGTGTGTGGGTGGATGGCAGTGTGTGTGTCTGTGTGGATGGCAAAGTGTGTGTGTGTGGGTGGATGGCAGTGTGTGTGTGTTTTTGGATGGCAGTGTGTGTGTGGATGGCAGTGTGTGTGTGTGTGTCTGGATGGCAGTGTGTGTGTGGATGGCAGTGTGTGTGTGTGGGTGGATGGCAGTGTGTGTGTGTGTGTGTGTGTGGATGGCAGTGTGTGTGTGTGTGTGTGTGTGTGTGGATGGCAGTGTGTGTGTGTGTGTGTGGGCGGCAGTGTGTGTGTGTTTGTGGATGGCAGTGTGTGAGTGTGGAAGGCAGTGTGTGGGTGGATGGCACTGTGTGTGTGTGTGGGTGGATGGCAGTGTGTGTTTGGATGGCAGTGTGTGTGTGTGAGTGGATGGCAGTGTGTGTGTGTGGATGGCAGTGTGTGTGTGTCTGGATGGCAGTGTGTGTGTGTGGGTGGATGGCAGTGTGCATGTGTGGGTGGATGGCAGTGTGTGTGTGTGGATGGCAGTGTGTGTGTGTGGGTGGATGGCAGTCTGTGTGTGTGTGTGTGGATGGCAGTGTGTGTGTGTGTGTGTGGGTGGATGGCAGTGTGTGTGTGTGTGTGGATGGCAGTGTGTGTGTGTGTGGATGGCAGTGTGTGTGTGTGTGGATGGCAGTGTTTGTGTGTGAATGGCAGTGTGTGTCTGTGGATGGCAGTGTGTGTGTGGATGGCAGTGTGTGTGTGTGTGTGTGTGTGGTTGGCAGTGTGTGTGTGTGGGTGGATGGCAGTGTGTGTGTGTGTGTGTGGGAGGATGGCAGTGTGTGTGTGTGTGTGTGTGTGGTTGGCAGTGTGTGTGTGTGGGTGGATGACAGTGTGTGTGTGTGGGTGAATGGCAGTGTGTGTGTGTGGGTGGATGGCAGTGTGTGTGTGTGTGTGAGGATGGCAGTGTGTGTGTGTGGGTGGATGGCAGTGTGTGTGTGTGTGTATGGATGACAGTGTGTGTGTGTGTGTGTGTGGATGGCTGTGTGTTTGTGTGTGGATGGCAGTGTGTGTGTGTGGGTGGATGGCAGTGTGTGTGTGTGGGTGGATGGCAGTGTGTGTGTGTGGGTGGCAGTGTGTGTTTGTGGATTCCAGTGTGTGTGTGTGTGTGGATGGCAGTGTGAGTGTGTGTGTGGATGGCAGTGTGAGTGTCTGTGTGGATGGCAGTGTGTGTGTGAGTGTGTGGATGGCAGTGTGTGTGTGTGTGGGTGGATGGCAGTGTGTGTGGGTGGATGGCAGTGTGTGTGTGTTAATGGCAGTGTGTGTGTGTGGATGGCAGTGTGTGTGTGTGTGTGGATGGCAGTGTGTGTGTGGATGGCAGTGTGTGTGTGGATGGCAGTGTGTGTATGTGTGGGTGGATGGCAGTGTGTGTGTGTGTGTGGATGGCAGTGTGTTGGTAGATGGCAGTGTGTGTATGTGTGGTTGGATCGCAGTGTGTGTGTGTGTGTGTGTGGATGGCAGATTGTATGTGTGGGTGGATGGCAGTGTGTGTGTGTGGGTGGATGGCAGTGTGTGTGTGGATGGCAGTTTGTGTGTGTGTATGGCAGTGTGTGGGTGTGTGTGGATGGCAGTGTGTGTGTGTGTGGATGGCAGTGTGTGTGTGTGTGTGTGGATGGCAGTGTGTGTGTGTGTGTGTGTGTGTGGATGGCAGTGTGTGTGTGTGTGTGGGTGGATGACAGTGTGTGTGTCTGTGTGGATGGCAAAGTGTGTGTGTGTGGGTGGATGGCAGTGTGTGTGTGTTTTTGGATGGCAGTGTGTGTGTGGATGGCAGTGTGTGTGTGTGTGTCTGGATGGCAGTGTGTGTGTGGATGGCAGTGTGTGTGTGTGGGTGGATGGCAGTGTGTGTGTGTGTGTGTGTGTGTGGATGGCAGTGTGTGTGTGTGTGTGTGTGTGTGTGTGGATGGCAGTGTGTGTGTGTGTGTGTGGGGCGGCAGTGTGTGTGTGTTTGTGGATGGCAGTGTGTGAGTGTGGAAGGCAGTGTGTGGGTGGATGGCACTGTGTGTGTGTGTGGGTGGATGGCAGTGTGTGTTTGGATGGCAGTGTGTGTGTGTGGGTGGATGGCAGTGTGTGTGTGTGGATGGCAGTGTGTGTGTGTCTGGATGGCAGTGTGTGTGTGTGGGTGGATGGCAGTGTGCATGTGTGGGTGGATGGCAGTGTGTGTGTGTGGATGGCAGTGTGTGTGTGTGGGTGGATGGCAGTGTGTGTGTGTGTGTGTGGATGGCAGTGTGTGTGTGTGTGTGTGGGTGGATGGCAGTGTGTGTGTGTGTGTGGATGGCAGTGTGTGTGTGTGTGGATGGCAGTGTGTGTGTGTGTGGATGGCAGTGTTTGTGTGTGAATGGCAGTGTGTGTCTGTGGATGGCAGTGTGTGTGTGGATGGCAGTGTGTGTGTGTGTGTGGATGGCAGTGTGTGTGTGGGTGGATGGCAGTGTGTGTGTGGGTGGATGGCAGTGTGTGTGTGTGTGTGTGGGAGGATGGCAGTGTGTGTGTGTGTGTGTGTGTGGTTGGCAGTGTGTGTGTGTGGGTGGATGACAGTGTGTGTGTGTGGGTGAATGGCAGTGTGTGTGTGTGGGTGGATGGCAGTGTGTGTGTGTGTGTGAGGATGGCAGTGTGTGTGTGTGGGTGGATGGCAGTGTGTGTGTGTGTGTATGGATGACAGTGTGTGTGTGTGTGTGTGTGGATGGCTGTGTGTTTGTGTGTGGATGGCAGTGTGTGTGTCTGGGGGGATGGCAGAGTGTTTGTGTGTGTGGATGGCAGTGTGTGTGTGTGGGTGGATGGCAGTGTGTGTGTGTGGGTGGATGGCAGTGTGTGTGTGTGGGTGGCAGTGTGTGTTTGTGGATTCCAGTGTGTGTGTGTGTGTGGATGGCAGTGTGAATGTGTGTGTGGATGGCAGTGTGAGTGTCTGTGTGGATGGCAGTGTGTGTGTGAGTGTGTGGATGGCAGTGTGCGTGTGTGTGTGTGGATGGCAGTGTGTGTGTGTGGATGGCAGTGTGTGTGTGTGGATGGCAGTGTGTGTGTGTGGATGGCAGTGTGTGTGTGTGTGTGGATGGCAGTGTGTGTGTGGATGGCAGTGTGTGTGTGGATGGCAGTGTGAGTATGGATGGCATGTGTGGGTGGATGGCAGTGTGTGTGTGTGGATGGCAGTGTGTGTGTGTGTGGATGGCAGTGTGTGGGTGGATGGCAGTGTGTGGGTGGATGGCAGTGTGTGTGTGGATGGCAGTGTGTGTGTGTATGGATGGCAGTGTGTGGGTGGATGGCAGTGTGTGTGTGGATGGCAGTGTGTGTGTGTGGGTGGATGGCAGTGTGTGTGTATGTGTGGATGGCAGTGTGAGTGTGTGGGTGGATGGCAGTGTGTGTGTGTGTGTGTGTGGATGGCAGTGTGTGTGTGTGGATGGCAGTGTGTGTGTGTGTGTGGATGGCAGTGAGTGTGTGTGGGTGGCAATGTGTGTGTGTGGGTGGATGGCAGTGTGTGTGTGTGTGGATGGCAGTGTGTATGTGTGGGTGGATGGCAGTGTGTGTGTGTGGGTGGATGGCCGTGTGAGTGTGGATGGCAGTGTGTATGTGTGGGTGGATGGCAGTGTGTGTGTGTGTGTGTGGATGGCAGTGTGGGTGTGGATGGCAGTGTGTGTGTGGATGGCAGTGTGTGTATGTGTGGGTGGATGGCAGTGTGTGTGTGTGTGTGGATGGCAGTGTGTTGGTAGATGGCAGTGTGTGTATGTGTGGTTGGATCGCAATGTGTGTGTGTGTGTGTGGATGGCAGTTTGTATGTGTGGGTGGATGGCAGTGTGTGGGTGGATGGCAGTGTGTGTGTGTGTGTGGATGGCAGTGTGTGTGTGTGGGTGGATGGCAGTGTGTATGTGTGGGTGGATGGCAGTTTGTGGGTGGATGGCAGTGTGTGTGTGTGGGTGGATGGCAATGTGTGTGTATGTGTGGATGGCAGTGTGTGTGTGGATGGCAGTGTGTGTGTGGATGGCAGTGTGTGTGTGTGTGTGGGTGGATGGCAGTGTGTGTGTGTGTGTGGGTGGATGGCAGTGTGTGTGTGTGGGTGGATGGCAGTGTGTGTGTGTGTGGATGGCAGTTTGTGGGTGGATGGCAGTGTGTGTGTGTATATGGATGTCAGTGTGTGTGTGTGTGAGGATGGCAGTGTGTGTGTGGATGGCAGTGTGTGTGCATGTGTGGATGGCAAAGAGTGTGTGTGTGTGTGGATGGCAGTGTGTGTATGTGGGTGGATGGCAGTGTGTGTGTGTGTGTGTGTGTGTGGATGGCAGTGTGTGTGTGTGTGTGTGTGTGTGTGTGTGGGTGGCAGTGTGTGTGTGTTTGTGGATGGCAGTGTGTGTGTGGATGGCAGTGTGTGTGTGTGTGTGGATGGCAGTGGGTGTGTGTGGGTGGATGGCAGTGTGTGTGTGGATGCCAGTGTGTGTGTGTGGTTGGATGGCAGTGTGTGTGTGTGGGTGGATGGCAGTGTGTGTGTGGATGGCAGTTTGTGTGTGTGGATGGCAGTGTGTGGGTGTGTGTGGATGGCAGTGTGTGTGTGTGTGGATGGCAGTGTGTGTGTGTGTGTGTGGATGGCAGTGTGTGTGTGTGTGTGTGTGTGTGTGTGGATGGCAGTGTGTGTGTGTGTGTGGGTGGATGGCAGTGTGTGTGTCTGTGTGGATGGCAAAGTGTGTGTGTGTGGGTGGATGGCAGTGTGTGTGTGTTTTTGGATGGCAGTGTGTGTGTGGATGGCAGTGTGTGTGTGTGTGTGTGTGTCTGGATGGCAGTGTGTGTGTGGATGGCAGTGTGTGTGTGTGGGTGGATGGCAGTGTGTGTGTGTGTGTGTGTGGATGGCAGTGTGTGTGTGTGTGTGTGTGTGTGTGGATGGCAGTGTGTGTGTGTGTGTGTGGGTGGCAGTGTGTGTGTGTTTGTGGATGGCAGTGTGTGAGTGTGGAAGGCAGTGTGTGTGTGGATGGCAGTGTGTGTGTGTGGGTGGATGGCAGTGTGTGTTTGGATGGCAGTGTGTGTGTGTGGGTGGATGGCAGTGTGTGTGTGTGGATGGCAGTGTGTGTGTGTCTGGATGGCAGTGTGTGTGTGTGGGTGGATGGCAGTGTGCATGTGTGGGTGGATGGCAGTGTGTGTGTGTGGATGGCAGTGTGTGTGTGTGGGTGGATGGCAGTGTGTGTGTGTGTGTGTGGATGGCAGTGTGTGTGTGTGTGTGGTTGGATGGCAGTGTGTGTGTGTGTGTGTGTGTGTGTGGATGGCAGTGTGTTTGTGTGTGTGTGTGGATGGCAGTGTGTGTGTGTGTGTGTGTGTGTGTGGATGGCAGTGTGTGTGTGTGTGTGTGGGTGGCAGTGTGTGTGTGTTTGTGGATGGCAGTGTGTGAGTGTGGAAGGCAGTGTGTGTGTGGATGGCAGTGTGTGTGTGTGGGTGGATGGCAGTGTGTGTTTGGATGGCAGTGTGTGTGTGTGGGTGGATGGCAGTGTGTGTGTGTGGATGGCAGTGTGTGTGTGTCTGGATGGCAGTGTGTGTGTGTGGGTGGATGGCAGTGTGCATGTGTGGGTGGATGGCAGTGTGTGTGTGTGGATGGCAGTGTGTGTGTGTGGGTGGATGGCAGTGTGTGTGTGTGTGTGTGGATGGCAGTGTGTGTGTGTGTGTGTGGCTGGATGGCAGTGTGTGTGTGTGTGTGGATGGCAGTGTGTGTGTGTGTGGATGGCAGTGTGTGTGTGTGTGTGTGTGTGGATGGCAGTGTTTGTGTGTGAATGGCAGTGTGTGTCTGTGGATGGCAGTGTGTGTGTGAATGGCAGTGTGTGTGTGTGTGGATGGCAGTGTGTGTGTGGGTGGATGGCAGTGTGTGTGTGGGTGGATGGCAGTGTGTGTGTGTGTGTGTGGGAGGATGGCAGTGTGTGTGTGTGTGTGTGTGTGTGGTTGGCAGTGTGTGTGTGTGGATGGCAGTGTGTGTGTGTGGGTGAATGGCAGTGTGTGTGTGTGGGTGGATGGCAGTGTGTGTGTGTGTGTGAGGATGGCAGTGTGTGTGTGTGGGTGGATGGCAGTGTGTGTGTGTGTGTGTATGGATGACAGTGTGTGTGTGTGTGTGTGTGTGGATGGCTGTGTGTTTGTGTGTGGATGGCAGTGTGTGTGTCTGGGTGGATGGCAGAGTGTTTGTGTGTGTGGATGGCAGTGTGTGTGTGTGGGTGGATGGCAGTGTGTGTGTGTGGGTGGATGGCAGTGTGTGTGTGTGGGTGGCAGTGTGTGTTTGTGGATTCCAGTGTGTGTGTGTGTGTGGATGGCAGTGTGAGTGTGTGTGTGGATGGCAGTGTGAGTGTTTGTATGGATGGCAGTGTGTGTGTGAGTGTGTGGATGGCAGTGTGTGTGTGTGTGGGTGGATGGCAGTGTGTGTGTGTGGATGGCAGTGTGTGTGTGTGGATGGCAGTGTGTTTGTGTGGATGGCAGTGTGTGTGTGTGTGGATGGCAGTGTGTGTGTGGATGGCAGTGTGTGTATGGATGGCATGTGTGGGTGGATGGCAGTGTGTGTGTGTGGATGGCAGTGTGTGTGTGTGTGGATGGCAGTGTGCGGGTGGATGGCAGTGTGTGTGTGGATGGCAGTGTGTGTGTGTGTATGGATGGCAGTGTGTGGGTGGATGTCAGTGTGTGTGTGGATGGCAGTGTGTGTGTGTGGGTGGATGGCAGTGTGTGTGTATGTGTGGATGGCAGTGTGAGTGTGTGGGTGGATGGCAGTGTGTGTGTGTGTGTGTGTGGATGGCAGTGTGTGTGTGTGGATGGCAGTGTGTGTGTGTGTGTGGATGGCAGTGAGTGTGTGTGGATGGCAATGTGTATGTGTGGGTGGATGGCAGTGTGTGTGTGTGGGTGAATGGCCGTGTGTGTGTGGATGGCAGTGTGTATGTGTGGGTGGATGGCAGTGTGTGTGTGTGTGTGGATGGCAGTGTGGGTGTGGATGGCAGTGTGTGTGTGGATGGCAGTGTGTATGTGTGGGTGGATGGCAGTGTGTGTGTGTGTGTGTGAATGGCCGTGTGTTTGTGGATGGCAGTGTGTATGTGTGGGTGGATGGCAGTGTGTGTGTGTGTGTGGATGGCAGTGTGGGTGTGGATGGCAGTGTGTGTGTGGATGGCAGTCTGTGTATGTGTGGGTGGATGGCAGTGTGTGTGTGTGTGTGTGGATGGCAGTGTGTTGGTAGATGGCAGTGTGTGTATGTGTGGTTGGATCGCAATGTGTGTGTGTGTGTGTGGATGGCAGTTTGTATGTGTGGGTGGATGGCAGTGTGTGGGTGGATGGCAGTGTGTGTGTGTGTGTGGATGGCAGTGTGTGTGTGTGGGTGGATGGCAGTGTGTATGTGTGGGTGGATGGCAGTGTGTGGGTGGATGGCAGTGTGTGTGTGTGGGTGGATGGCAATGTGTGTGTATGTGTGGATGGCAGTGTGTGTGTGGATGGCAGTGTGTGTGTGGATGTCAGTGTGTGTGTGTGTGTGGGTGGATGGCAGTGTGTGTGTGTGTATGGGTGGATGGCAGTGTGTGTGTGTGGGTGGATGGCAGTGTGTGTGTGTGTGGATGGCAGTGTGTGTGTGGATGGCAGTGTGTGTGCATGTGTGGATGGCAAAGTGTGTGTGTGTGTGTGGATGGCAGTGTGTGTATGTGGGTGGATGGCACTGTGTGTGTGTGTGTGTGTGGATGCCAGTGTGTGTGTGTGTGTGTGTGTGTGTGTCTGGGTGGCAGTGTGTGTGTGTTTGTGGATGGCAGTGTGTGAGTGTGGCTGGCAGTGTGTGTGTGTGTGTGGATGGCAGTGGGTGTGTGTGGGTGGATGGCAGTGTGTGTGTGGATGACAGTGTGTGTGTGTGGGTGTATGGCAGTGTGTGTGTGTGTGTGTGGATGGCAGTGTGTGTGTGTGTGTGGCTGGATGGCAGTGTGTGGCAGTGTGTGGATGGCAGTGTGTGTGTGTGTGGATGGCAGTGTGTGTGTGTGTGTGTGGATGGCAGTGTTTGTGTGTGAATGGCAGTGTGTGTCTGTGGATGGCAGTGTGTGTGTGGATGGCAGTGTGTGTGTGTGTGTGGATGGCAGTGTGTGTGTGGGTGGATGGCAGTGTGTGTGTGGGTGGATGGCAGTGTGTGTGTGTGTGTGTGGGAGGATGGCAGTGTGTGTGTGTGTGTGTGTGTGTGGTTGGAAGTGTGTGTGTGTGGGTGGATGACAGTGTGTGTGTGTGGGTGAATGGCAGTGTGTGTGTGTGGGTGGATGGCAGTGTGTGTGTGTGTGTGAGGATGGCAGTGTGTGTGTGTGGGTGGATGGCAGTGTGTGTGTGTGTGTATGGATGACAGTGTGTGTGTGTGTGTGTGGATGGCTGTGTGTTTGTGTGTGGATGGCAGTGTGTGTGTCTGGGGGGATGGCAGAGTGTTTGTGTGTGTGGATGGCAGTGTGTGTGTGTGGGTGGATGGCAGTGTGTGTGTGTGGGTGGATGGCAGTGTGTGTGTGTGGGTGGCAGTGTGTGTTTGTGGATTCCAGTGTGTGTGTGTGTGTGGATGGCAGTGTGAGTGTGTGTGTGGATGGCAGTGTGAGTGTCTGTGTGGATGGCAGTGTGTGTGTGAGTGTGTGGATGGCAGTGTGTGTGTGTGTGGGTGGATGGCAGTGTGTGTGTGTGGATGGCAGTGTGTGTGTGTGGATGGCAGTGTGTGTGTGTGGATGGCAGTGTGTGTGTGTGTGGATGGCAGTGTGTGTGTGGATGGCAGTGTGTGTATGGATGGCATGTGTGGGTGGATGGCAGTGTGTGTGTGTGGATGGCAGTGTGTGTGTGTGTGGATGGCAGTGTGCGGGTGGATGGCAGTGTGTGTGTGGATGGCAGTGTGTGTGTGTGTATGGATGGCAGTGTGTGGGTGGATGTCAGTGTGTGTGTGGATGGCAGTGTGTGTGTGTGGGTGGATGGCAGTGTGTGTGTATGTGTGGATGGCAGTGTGAGTGTGTGGGTGGATGGCAGTGTGTGTGTGTGTGTGTGTGGATGGCAGTGTGTGTGTGTGGATGGCAGTGTGTGTGTGTGTGTGGATGGCAGTGAGTGTGTGTGGATGGCAATGTGTATGTGTGGGTGGATGGCAGTGTGTGTGTGTGGGTGAATGGCCGTGTGTGTGTGGATGGCAGTGTGTATGTGTGGGTGGATGGCAGTGTGTGTGTGTGTGTGGATGGCAGTGTGGGTGTGGATGGCAGTGTGTGTGTGGATGGCAGTGTGTATGTGTGGGTGGATGGCAGTGTGTGTGTGTGTGTGTGAATGGCCGTGTGTGTGTGGATGGCAGTGTGTATGTGTGGGTGGATGGCAGTGTGTGTGTGTGTGTGGATGGCAGTGTGGGTGTGGATGGCAGTGTGTGTGTGGATGGCAGTGTGTGTATGTGTGGGTGGATGGCAGTGTGTGTGTGTGTGTGTGGATGGCAGTGTGTTGGTAGATGGCAGTGTGTGTATGTGTGGTTGGATCGCAATGTGTGTGTGTGTGTGTGGATGGCAGTTTGTATGTGTGGGTGGATGGCAGTGTGTGGGTGGATGGCAGTGTGTGTGTGTGTGTGGATGGCAGTGTGTGTGTGTGGGTGGATGGCAGTGTGTATGTGTGGGTGGATGGCAGTGTGTGGGTGGATGGCAGTGTGTGTGTGTGTGGGTGGATGGCAATGTGTGTGTATGTGTGGATGGCAGTGTGTGTGTGTGGATGGCAATGTGTGTGTGTGTGGATGGCAGTGTGTGTGTGGATGTCAGTGTGTGTGTGTGGGTGGATGGCAGTGTGTGTGTATGTGTGGATGGCAGTGTGAGTGTGTGGGTGGATGGCAGTGTGTGTGTGTGTGTGTGTGGATGGCAGTGTGTGTGTGTGGATGGCAGTGTGTGTGTGTGTGTGTGGATGGCAGTGAGTGTGTGTGGGTGGCAATGTGTGTGTGTGGGTGGATGGCAGTGTGTGTGTGTGTGGATGGCAGTGTGTGTGTGTGTGTGTGGATGGCAGTGTGTGCGTGTGTGTGTGGATGGTAGTGTGTGGGTGGATGGCAGTGTGTGTGTGTGTGTGTGTGGATGGCAGTGTGTGTGTGTGTCTGTGGATGGCAGTGTGTATGTGTGGGTGGATGGCGGTGTGTGTGTGTGGGTGGATGGCCGTGTGTGTGTGGATGGCAGTGTGTGTGTGTGTGTGTGTGGATGGCAGTGTGGGTGTAGATGGCAGTGTGTGTGTGTGGGTGGATGGCAGTGTGTGTGTGTGTGTGGATGGCAGTGTGTGGGTGGATGGCAGTGTGTGTGTGTGTGGATGGCATTGTGTATGTGTGGGTGGATGGCAGTGTCTGTGTGGATGTCAGTGTGTGTGTGTGTGTGGATGGCAGTGTGTGTGTGAGTGTGGGTGGATGGCAGTGTGTGTGTGTATGTGGATGGCAGTGTGTGTGTGTGGGTGGATGGCAGTTTGTGTGGATGGCAGTGTGTGTGTGTGGATGGCAGTGTGTGTGTGTGGGTGGATGGCAATGTGTGTGTGTGTGTGGATGGCAGTGTGTGTGTGTGTGGATGGCAGTGTGTGTGTGTGTGTGGATGGCAGTGTGTGTGTGTGTGTGTGTGGATGGCAGTGTGTGTGTGTGTGTCTGGATGGATGGCAGTGTGTGTGTCTGTGTGGATGGCAAAGTGTGTGTGTGTGGGTGGATGGCAGTGTGTGTCTGTGTGTGGATGGCAGTGTGTGTGTGTGGGTGGATGGCAGAGTGTTTGTGTGTGTGGATGGCAGTGTGTGTGTGTGGGTGGATGGCAGTGTGTGTGTGTGGGTGGATGGCAGTGTGTGTGTGTGGGTGGCAGTGTGTGTTTGTGGATTCCAGTGTGTGTGTGTGTGTGGATGGCAGTGTGAGTGTGTGTGTGGATGGCAGTGTGAGTGTCTGTGTGGATGGCAGTGTGTGTGTGAGTGTGTGGATGGCAGTGTGTGTGTGTGTGGGTGGATGGCAGTGTGTGTGTGTGGATGGCAGTGTGTGTGTGTGGATGGCAGTGTGTGTGTGTGGATGGCAGTGTGTGTGTGTGTGGATGGCAGTGTGTGTGTGGATGGCAGTGTGTGTATGGATGGCATGTGTGGGTGGATGGCAGTGTGTGTGTGTGGATGGCAGTGTGTGTGTGTGTGGATGGCAGTGTGCGGGTGGATGGCAGTGTGTGTGTGGATGGCAGTGTGTGTGTGTGTATGGATGGCAGTGTGTGGGTGGATGTCAGTGTGTGTGTGGATGGCAGTGTGTGTGTGTGGGTGGATGGCAGTGTGTGTGTATGTGTGGATGGCAGTGTGAGTGTGTGGGTGGATGGCAGTGTGTGTGTGTGTGTGTGTGGATGGCAGTGTGTGTGTGTGGATGGCAGTGTGTGTGTGTGTGTGGATGGCAGTGAGTGTGTGTGGATGGCAATGTGTATGTGTGGGTGGATGGCAGTGTGTGTGTGTGGGTGAATGGCCGTGTGTGTGTGGATGGCAGTGTGTATGTGTGGGTGGATGGCAGTGTGTGTGTGTGTGTGGATGGCAGTGTGGGTGTGGATGGCAGTGTGTGTGTGGATGGCAGTGTGTATGTGTGGGTGGATGGCAGTGTGTGTGTGTGTGTGTGAATGGCCGTGTGTGTGTGGATGGCAGTGTGTATGTGTGGGTGGATGGCAGTGTGTGTGTGTGTGTGGATGGCAGTGTGGGTGTGGATGGCAGTGTGTGTGTGGATGGCAGTGTGTGTATGTGTGGGTGGATGGCAGTGTGTGTGTGTGTGTGTGGATGGCAGTGTGTTGGTAGATGGCAGTGTGTGTATGTGTGGTTGGATCGCAATGTGTGTGTGTGTGTGTGGATGGCAGTTTGTATGTGTGGGTGGATGGCAGTGTGTGGGTGGATGGCAGTGTGTGTGTGTGTGTGGATGGCAGTGTGTGTGTGTGGGTGGATGGCAGTGTGTATGTGTGGGTGGATGGCAGTGTGTGGGTGGATGGCAGTGTGTGTGTGTGTGGGTGGATGGCAATGTGTGTGTATGTGTGGATGGCAGTGTGTGTGTGGATGGCAGTGTGTGTGTGGATGTCAGTGTGTGTGTGTGGGTGGATGGCAGTGTGTGTGTATGTGTGGATGGCAGTGTGAGTGTGTGGGTGGATGGCAGTGTGTGTGTGTGTGTGTGTGGATGGCAGTGTGTGTGTGTGGATGGCAGTGTGTGTGTGTGTGTGGATGGCAGTGAGTGTGTGTGGGTGGCAATGTGTGTGTGTGGGTGGATGGCAGTGTGTGTGTGTGTGGATGGCAGTGTGTGTGTGTGTGTGTGGATGGCAGTGTGTGCGTGTGTGTGTGGATGGTAGTGTGTGGGTGGATGGCAGTGTGTGTGTGTGTGTGTGTGGATGGCAGTGTGTGTGTGTGTCTGTGGATGGCAGTGTGTATGTGTGGGTGGATGGCGGTGTGTGTGTGTGGGTGGATGGCCGTGTGTGTGTGGATGGCAGTGTGTGTGTGTGTGTGTGGATGGCAGTGTGGGTGTGGATGGCAGTGTGTGTGTGTGGGTGGATGGCAGTGTGTGTGTGTGTGTGGATGGCAGTGTGTGGGTGGATGGCAGTGTGTGTGTGTGTGGATGGCATTGTGTATGTGTGGGTGGATGGCAGTGTCTGTGTGGATGTCAGTGTGTGTGTGTGTGTGGATGGCAGTGTGTGTGTGAGTGTGGGTGGATGGCAGTGTGTGTGTGTATGTGGATGGCAGTGTGTGTGTGTGGGTGGATGGCAGTTTGTGTGGATGGCAGTGTGTGTGTGTGGATGGCAGTGTGTGTGTGTGGGTGGATGGCAATGTGTGTGTGTGTGTGGATGGCAGTGTGTGTGTGTGTGGATGGCAGTGTGTGTGTGTGTGTGGATGGCAGTGTGTGTGTGTGTGTGTGTGGATGGCAGTGTGTGTGTGTGTGTCTGGATGGATGGCAGTGTGTGTGTCTGTGTGGATGGCAAAGTGTGTGTGTGTGGGTGGATGGCAGTGTGTGTCTGTGTGTGGATGGCAGTGTGTGTGTGTGGGTGGATGGCAGTGTGTGTGTGTGTGTGTGGATGGCAGTGTGTCTGCGTGTGTGGATGGCAAAGTGTGTGTGTGTGTAGATGGCAGTGTGTGTGTGTGTATGTGGGTAGATGGTAGTGTGTGTGTGTTTGTGGATGGCAGTGTGCGTGTGGATGGCAGAGTGTGTGTGTGTGTGGATGGCAGTGTGTGTGTGTGTGTGGATGGCAGTGTGCGTGTGGATGGCAGAGTGTGTGTGTGTGTGGATGGCAGTGTGTGTGTGTGTGTGGATGGCAGTGTGCGTGTGGATGGCAGAGTGTGTGCGTGTGTGGATGGCAAAGTGTGTGTGTGTGGGTGGATGGCAGTGTGTGTGTGGAAGGCAGTGTGTGTGTGTGGGTGGATGGCAGTGTGTGTGTGGATGGCAGTGTGTGTGTTGTGTGGATGGCAGTGTGTGTGTGGATGGCAGTGTGTGTGTGTGTGTGGATGGCAGTGTGTGTGTGTAGATGGCAGTGTGTGTGTGTGGGTGGATGGCAGTGTGTGTGTGTGTGTGTGTGGATGACAGTGTGTGTGTGTGTGGATGGCAGTGTGTGGGTGTGGATGGCAGTCTGTGGGTGGATGTCAGTGTGTGTGTGGGTGGATGGCAGTGTGTGTGTGTGTGTGGATGGCAGTGTGTGTGTGGATGGCAGTGTGTGTGTGTGTGTGGGTGGATGGCAGTGTGTGTGTGTGTGTGGATGTCAGTGTGTGTGTGTGGGTGGATGTCAGTGTGTGTGTGTGTGTGTGGATGGCAGTCTGTGGGTGGATGGCAGTGTGTGGATGGATGGCAGTGTGTGTGTGTGTGGGTGGATGGCAGTGTGTGTGTGGATGGCAGTGTGTGTGTGTGTGTGGATGGCAGTGTGTGTGTGTGGGTGGATGGCAGTGTGTGTGAGTGTTTGGATGGCAGTGTGTGTGTGTCTGGATGGCAGTGTCTGTGTGGATGGCAGTGTGTGTGTGTGTGGGTGGATGGCAGTTTCTGTGTGTGTGAGGGTGTGGATGGCAGTGTGTGTGTGTGTGTGCGGGTGGCAGTGTGTGTGTGTGGTGGATGGCAGTGTGTGTGTGGATGGCAGTGTGTATGTGTGGGTGGATGGCAGTGTGTGTGTGTGTGGATGGCAGTGTGGGTGTGGATGGCAGTGTGTGTGTGGGTGGCAGTGTGTGTATGTGTGGGTGGATGGCAGTGTGTGTGTGTGTGTGGATGGCAGTGTGTTGGTAGATGGCAGTGTGTGTATGTGTGGTTGGATCGCAGTGTGTGTGTGTGTGTGTGTGGATGGCAGATTGTATTTGAGGGTGGATGGCAGTGTGTGTGTGGATGGCAGTGTGTTTGTGTGTGGTTGGCAGTGTGTATAAGTGTGGGTGGATGGCAGTGTGTGTGTGTGTGGATGGCAGTGTGTGTGTCTGTGTGGATGGCATTGTGTATGTGTGGGTGGATGGCAGTGTGTGGGTGGATGGCAGTGTGTGTGTGTGTGTGGATGGCAGTTTGTGTGGATGGCAATGTGTGTGTGTGGGTGGATGGCAGTGCGTGTGTGGATGGCAGTGTGTGTGTGTGGGTGGATGGCAGTGTGTGTGTGTGTGTGGATGGCAGTGTGTGGGTGGATGGCAGTGTGTGTGTGTGTGGATGGCATTGTGTATGTGTGGGTGGATGGCAGTGTCTGTGTGGATGTCAGTGTGTGTGTGTGTGTGGATGGCAGTGTGTGTGTGAGTGTGGGTGGATGGCAGTGTGTGTGTGTATGTGGATGGCAGTGTGTGTGTGTGGGTGGATGGCAGTTTGTGTGGATGGCAGTGTGTGTGTGTGGATGGCAGTGTGTGTGTGTGGGTGGATGGCAATGTGTGTGTGTGTGTGGATGGCAGTGTGTGTGTGTGTGGATGGCAGTGTGTGTGTGTGTGTGGATGGCAGTGTGTGTGTGTGTGTGTGTGGATGGCAGTGTGTGTGTGTGTGTCTGGATGGATGGCAGTGTGTGTGTCTGTGTGGATGGCAAAGTGTGTGTGTGTGGGTGGATGGCAGTGTGTGTGTGTGTGTGGATGGCAGTGTGTGTGTGTGGGTGGATGGCAGTGTGTGTGTGTGTGTGTGGATGGCAGTGTGTCTGCGTGTGTGGATGGCAAAGTGTGTGTGTGTGTAGATGGCAGTGTGTGTGTGTGTATGTGGGTAGATGGTAGTGTGTGTGTGTTTGTGGATGGCAGTGTGCGTGTGGATGGCAGAGTGTGTGTGTGTGTGGATGGCAGTGTGTGTGTGTGTGTGGATGGCAGTGTGCGTGTGGATGGCAGAGTGTGTGTGTGTGTGGATGGCAGTGTGTGTGTGTGTGTGGATGGCAGTGTGCGTGTGGATGGCAGAGTGTGTGCGTGTGTGGATGGCAAAGTGTGTGTGTGTGGGTGGATGGCAGTGTGTGTGTGGAAGGCAGTGTGTGTGTGTGGGTGGATGGCAGTGTGTGTGTGGATGGCAGTGTGTGTGTTGTGTGGATAGCAGTGTGTGTGTGGATGGCAGTGTGTGTGTGTGTGTGGATGGCAGTGTGTGTGTGTAGATGGCAGTGTGTGTGTGTGGGTGGATGGCAGTGTGTGTGTGTGTGTGTGGATGACAGTGTGTGTGTGTGTGGATGGCAGTGTGTGGGTGTGGATGGCAGTCTGTGGGTGGATGTCAGTGTGTGTGTGTGGGTGGATGGCAGTGTGTGTGTGTGTGGGTGGATGGCAGTGTGTGTGTGTGTGTGTGTGGATGGCAGTGTGTGTGTGTGTGTGGGTGGATGGCAGTGTGTGTGTGTGTGTGGATGTCAGTGTGTGTGTGTGGGTGGATGTCAGTGTGTGTGTGTGTGTGGATGGCAGTCTGTGGGTGGATGGCAGTGTGTGGATGGATGGCAGTGTGTGTGTGTGTGGGTGGATGGCAGTGTGTGTGTGGATGGCAGTGTGTGTGTGTGTGTGGATGGCAGTGTGTGTGTGTGGGTGGATGGCAGTGTGTGTGAGTGTTTGGATGGCAGTGTGTGTGTGTCTGGATGGCAGTGTCTGTGTGGATGGCAGTGTGTGTGTGTGTGGGTGGATGGCAGTGTGTGTGTGTGTGAGGGTGTGGATGGCAGTGTGTGTGTGTGTGTGCGGGTGGCAGTGTGTGTGTGTGGTGGATGGCAGTGTGTGTGTGGATGGCAGTGTGTATGTGTGGGTGGATGGCAGTGTGTGTGTGTGTGGATGGCAGTGTGGGTGTGGATGGCAGTGTGTGTGTGTTGATGGCAGTGTGTGTATGTGTGGGTGGATGGCAGTGTGTGTGTGTGTGTGGATGGCAGTGTGTTGGTAGATGGCAGTGTGTGTATGTGTGGTTGGATCGCAGTGTGTGTGTGTGTGTGTGTGGATGGCAGATTGTATGTGTGGGTGGATGGCAGTGTGTGTGTGGATGGCAGTTTGTTTGTGTGTGGTTGGCAGTGTGTATAAGTGTGGGTGGATGGCAGTGTGTGTGTGTGTGGATGGCAGTGTGTGTGTCTGTGTGGATGGCAGTGTGTGTGTGTGTGTGTGGATGGCAGTGTGTCTGCGTGTGTGGATGGCAAAGTGTGTGTGTGTGTAGATGGCAGTGTGTGTGTGTGTATGTGGGTAGATGGTAGTGTGTGTGTGTTTGTGGATGGCAGTGTGCGTGTGGATGGCAGAGTGTGTGTGTGTGTGGATGGCAGTGTGTGTGTGTGTGTGGATGGCAGTGTGCGTGTGGATGGCAGAGTGTGTGTGTGTGTGGATGGCAGTGTGTGTGTGTGTGTGGATGGCAGTGTGCGTGTGGATGGCAGAGTGTGTGCGTGTGTGGATGGCAAAGTGTGTGTGTGTGGGTGGATGGCAGTGTGTGTGTGGAAGGCAGTGTGTGTGTGTGGGTGGATGGCAGTGTGTGTGTGGATGGCAGTGTGTGTGTTGTGTGGATGGCAGTGTGTGTGTGGATGGCAGTGTGTGTGTGTGTGTGGATGGCAGTGTGTGTGTGTGTGTGGGTGGATGGCAGTGTGTGTGTGTGTGTGGATGTCAGTGTGTGTGTGTGGGTGGATGTCAGTGTGTGTGTGTGTGTGTGGATGGCAGTCTGTGGGTGGATGGCAGTGTGTGGATGGATGGCAGTGTGTGTGTGTGTGGGTGGATGGCAGTGTGTGTGTGGATGGCAGTGTGTGTGTGTGTGTGGATGGCAGTGTGTGTGTGTGGGTGGATGGCAGTGTGTGTGAGTGTTTGGATGGCAGTGTGTGTGTGTCTGGATGGCAGTGTCTGTGTGGATGGCAGTGTGTGTGTGTGTGGGTGGATGGCAGTTTCTGTGTATGTGAGGGTGTGGATGGCAGTGTGTGTGTGTGTGTGCGGGTGGCAGTGTGTGTGTGTGGTGGATGGCAGTGTGTGTGTGGATGGCAGTGTGTATGTGTGGGTGGATGGCAGTGTGTGTGTGTGTGGATGGCAGTGTGGGTGTGGATGGCAGTGTGTGTGTGGATGGCAGTGTGTGTATGTGTGGGTGGATGGCAGTGTGTGTGTGTGTGTGGATGGCAGTGTGTTGGTAGATGGCAGTGTGTGTATGTGTGGTTGGATCGCAGTGTGTGTGTGTGTGTGTGTGGATGGCAGATTGTATTTGAGGGTGGATGGCAGTGTGTGTGTGGATGGCAGTGTGTTTGTGTGTGGTTGGCAGTGTGTATAAGTGTGGGTGGATGGCAGTGTGTGTGTGTGTGGATGGCAGTGTGTGTGTCTGTGTGGATGGCATTGTGTATGTGTGGGTGGATGGCAGTGTGTGGGTGGATGGCAGTGTGTGTGTGTGTGTGGATGGCAGTTTGTGTGGATGGCAATGTGTGTGTGTGGGTGGATGGCAGTGCGTGTGTGGATGGCAGTGTGTGTGTGTGGGTGGATGGCAGTGTGTGTGTGTGTGTGGATGGCAGTGTGTGGGTGGATGGCAGTGTGTGTGTGTGTGGATGGCATTGTGTATGTGTGGGTGGATGGCAGTGTCTGTGTGGATGTCAGTGTGTGTGTGTGTGTGGATGGCAGTGTGTGTGTGAGTGTGGGTGGATGGCAGTGTGTGTGTGTATGTGGATGGCAGTGTGTGTGTGTGGGTGGATGGCAGTTTGTGTGGATGGCAGTGTGTGTGTGTGGATGGCAGTGTGTGTGTGTGGGTGGATGGCAATGTGTGTGTGTGTGTGGATGGCAGTGTGTGTGTCTGTGTGGATGGCATTGTGTATGTGTGGGTGGATGGCAGTGTGTGGGTGGATGGCAGTGTGTGTGTGTGTGTGGATGGCAGTTTGTGTGGATGGCAATGTGTGTGTGTGGGTGGATGGCAGTGCGTGTGTGGATGGCAGTGTGTGTGTGTGGGTGGATGGCAGTGTGTGTGTGTGTGTGGATGGCAGTGTGTGGGTGGATGGCAGTGTGTGTGTGTGTGGATGGCATTGTGTATGTGTGGGTGGATGGCAGTGTCTGTGTGGATGTCAGTGTGTGTGTGTGTGTGGATGGCAGTGTGTGTGTGAGTGTGGGTGGATGGCAGTGTGTGTGTGTATGTGGATGGCAGTGTGTGTGTGTGGGTGGATGGCAGTTTGTGTGGATGGCAGTGTGTGTGTGTGGATGGCAGTGTGTGTGTGTGGGTGGATGGCAATGTGTGTGTGTGTGTGGATGGCAGTGTGTGTGTGTGTGGATGGCAGTGTGTGTGTGTGTGTGGATGGCAGTGTGTGTGTGTGTGTGTGTGGATGGCAGTGTGTGTGTGTGTGTCTGGATGGATGGCAGTGTGTGTGTCTGTGTGGATGGCAAAGTGTGTGTGTGTGGGTGGATGGCAGTGTGTGTGTGTGTGTGGATGGCAGTGTGTGTGTGTGGGTGGATGGCAGTGTGTGTGTGTGTGTGTGGATGGCAGTGTGTCTGCGTGTGTGGATGGCAAAGTGTGTGTGTGTGTAGATGGCAGTGTGTGTGTGTGTATGTGGGTAGATGGTAGTGTGTGTGTGTTTGTGGATGGCAGTGTGCGTGTGGATGGCAGAGTGTGTGTGTGTGTGGATGGCAGTGTGTGTGTGTGTGTGGATGGCAGTGTGCGTGTGGATGGCAGAGTGTGTGTGTGTGTGGATGGCAGTGTGTGTGTGTGGATGGCAGTGTGCGTGTGGATGGCAGAGTGTGTGCGTGTGTGGATGGCAAAGTGTGTGTGTGTGGGTGGATGGCAGTGTGTGTGTGGAAGGCAGTGTGTGTGTGTGGGTGGATGGCAGTGTGTGTGTGGATGGCAGTGTGTGTGTTGTGTGGATAGCAGTGTGTGTGTGGATGGCAGTGTGTGTGTGTGTGTGGATGGCAGTGTGTGTGTGTAGATGGCAGTGTGTGTGTGTGGGTGGATGGCAGTGTGTGTGTGTGTGTGTGGATGACAGTGTGTGTGTGTGTGGATGGCAGTGTGTGGGTGTGGATGGCAGTCTGTGGGTGGATGTCAGTGTGTGTGTGTGGGTGGATGGCAGTGTGTGTGTGTGTGGGTGGATGGCAGTGTGTGTGTGTGTGTGTGTGGATGGCAGTGTGTGTGTGTGTGTGGGTGGATGGCAGTGTGTGTGTGTGTGTGGATGTCAGTGTGTGTGTGTGGGTGGATGTCAGTGTGTGTGTGTGTGTGGATGGCAGTCTGTGGGTGGATGGCAGTGTGTGGATGGATGGCAGTGTGTGTGTGTGTGGGTGGATGGCAGTGTGTGTGTGGATGGCAGTGTGTGTGTGTGTGTGGATGGCAGTGTGTGTGTGTGGGTGGATGGCAGTGTGTGTGAGTGTTTGGATGGCAGTGTGTGTGTGTCTGGATGGCAGTGTCTGTGTGGATGGCAGTGTGTGTGTGTGTGGGTGGATGGCAGTGTGTGTGTGTGTGAGGGTGTGGATGGCAGTGTGTGTGTGTGTGTGCGGGTGGCAGTGTGTGTGTGTGGTGGATGGCAGTGTGTGTGTGGATGGCAGTGTGTATGTGTGGGTGGATGGCAGTGTGTGTGTGTGTGGATGGCAGTGTGGGTGTGGATGGCAGTGTGTGTGTGTTGATGGCAGTGTGTGTATGTGTGGGTGGATGGCAGTGTGTGTGTGTGTGGATGGCAGTGTGTTGGTAGATGGCAGTGTGTGTATGTGTGGTTGGATCGCAGTGTGTGTGTGTGTGTGTGTGGATGGCAGATTGTATGTGTGGGTGGATGGCAGTGTGTGTGTGGATGGCAGTTTGTTTGTGTGTGGTTGGCAGTGTGTATAAGTGTGGGTGGATGGCAGTGTGTTTGTGTGTGGATGGCAGTGTGTGTGTCTGTGTGGATGGCAGTGTGTGTGTGTGTGTGTGGATGGCAGTGTGTCTGCGTGTGTGGATGGCAAAGTGTGTGTGTGTGTAGATGGCAGTGTGTGTGTGTGTATGTGGGTAGATGGTAGTGTGTGTGTGTTTGTGGATGGCAGTGTGCGTGTGGATGGCAGAGTGTGTGTGTGTGTGGATGGCAGTGTGTGTGTGTGTGTGGATGGCAGTGTGCGTGTGGATGGCAGAGTGTGTGTGTGTGTGGATGGCAGTGTGTGTGTGTGTGTGGATGGCAGTGTGCGTGTGGATGGCAGAGTGTGTGCGTGTGTGGATGGCAAAGTGTGTGTGTGTGGGTGGATGGCAGTGTGTGTGTGGAAGGCAGTGTGTGTGTGTGGGTGGATGGCAGTGTGTGTGTGGATGGCAGTGTGTGTGTTGTGTGGATGGCAGTGTGTGTGTGGATGGCAGTGTGTGTGTGTGTGTGGATGGCAGTGTGTGTGTGTAGATGGCAGTGTGTGTGTGTGGGTGGATGGCAGTGTGTGTGTGTGTGTGTGGATGACAGTGTGTGTGTGTGTGGATGGCAGTGTGTGGGTGTGGATGGCAGTCTGTGGGTGGATGTCAGTGTGTGTGTGTGTGGGTGGATGGCAGTGTGTGTGTGTGTGGGTGGATGGCAGTGTGTGTGTGTGTGTGTGTGGATGGCAGTGTGTGTGTGTGTGTGGGTGGATGGCAGTGTGTGTGTGTGTGTGGATGTCAGTGTGTGTGTGTGGGTGGATGTCAGTGTGTGTGTGTGTGTGGATGGCAGTCTGTGGGTGGATGGCAGTGTGTGGATGGATGGCAGTGTGTGTGTGTGTGGGTGGATGGCAGTGTGTGTGTGGATGGCAGTGTGTGTGTGTGTGTGGATGGCAGTGTGTGTGTGTGGGTGGATGGCAGTGTGTGTGAGTGTTTGGATGGCAGTGTGTGTGTGTCTGGATGGCAGTGTCTGTGTGGATGGCAGTGTGTGTGTGTGTGGGTGGATGGCAGTGTGTGTGTGTGTGAGGGTGTGGATGGCAGTGTGTGTGTGTGTGTGCGGGTGGCAGTGTGTGTGTGTGGTGGATGGCAGTGTGTGTGTGGATGGCAGTGTGTATGTGTGGGTGGATGGCAGTGTGTGTGTGTGTGGATGGCAGTGTGGGTGTGGATGGCAGTGTGTGTGTGTTGATGGCAGTGTGTGTATGTGTGGGTGGATGGCAGTGTGTGTGTGTGTGTGTGGATGGCAGTGTGTTGGTAGATGGCAGTGTGTGTATGTGTGGTTGGATCGCAGTGTGTGTGTGTGTGTGTGTGGATGGCAGATTGTATGTGTGGGTGGATGGCAGTGTGTGTGTGGATGGCAGTTTGTTTGTGTGTGGTTGGCAGTGTGTATAAGTGTGGGTGGATGGCAGTGTGTGTGTGTGTGGATGGCAGTGTGTGTGTCTGTGTGGATGGCATTGTGTATGTGTGGGTAGATGGCAGTGTGTGGGTGGATGGCAGTGTGTGTGTGTGTGTGGATGGCAGTTTGTGTGGATGGCAATGTGTGTGTGTGGGTGGATGGCAGTGCGTGTGTGTGTGTGGATGGCAGTTTGTGTGGATGGCAGTGTGTGTGTGTGGGTGGATGGCAGTGTGTGTGTGTGTGTGGATGGCAGTGGGGGTGTGGATGGCATTTTGTGTGTGGATGGCAGTGTGTGTATGTGTGGTTGGATGGCAGTGTGTGTGTGTGTGTGGATGGCAGTGTGTGTGTGGATGGCAGTGTATGTGTGTGTGGGTGGATGGCAGTGTGTGTGTATGGGTGGATTTCAGTGTGTGTGTGTGTGTGGATGGCAGTTTGTGGGTGGATGGCAGTGTGTGTGTGTGTGTGGATGGCAAATTATGTGTGTGTGTGTGGATGGCAGAGTATGTGTGTGTGTGGATGGCAAATTGTGTGTGTGTGTGTGGATGGCAGTGTGTGTGTGTGGGTGGATGGCAGTGTGTGTGTGTGTGTGGATGGCAGTGTGTGTGTGTGGGTGGATGGCAGTGTGTGTGTGTGTCTGGATGGCAGTGTGTCTGTGGAAGGCAGTGTGTGTGTGTGGGTGGATGGCAGTGTGTGTGTGTGTGTGTGTGTGTGTGTGTGTGGGTGGCAGTGTGTGTGTGTTTGTGGATGGCAGTGTGTGTGTGTGTGTGGATGGCAGTGTGTGTGTGTGGGTGGATGGCAGTGTGTACGTGTGTGTGGATGGCAGTGTGTGTGTGTGGATGGCACTGTGTGTGTGTGGGTGGATGGCAGTGTGTGTGTGTGGATGGCTGTGTGTGGGTGGATGGCAGTGTGTGTGTGTGTGGATGGCAGTGTGTGTGTGTGTGTGTGGATGGCATTGTGTAGGTGGATGGCAGTGTGTGTGTGTGGGTGGATGGCAGTGTGTGTGTGTGGTTGGATGGCAGTGTGTGTGTGTGTCTGGATGGCAGTGTGTGTGTGGAAGGCAGTGTGTGTGTGTGGGTGGATGGCAGTGTGTGTGTGTGTGTGTGTGGATGGCAGTGTGTGTGTGTGTGTGTGTGGGTGGCAGTGTGTGTGTGTTTGTGGATGGCAGTGTGTGTGTGTGGGTGGATGGCAGTGTGTGTGTGTGGATGGCAGTGTGTGTGTGTGGGTGGATGGCAGTGTGTACGTGTGTGTGGATGGCAGTGTGTGTGTGTGGATGGCAGTGTGTGTGTGTGGGTGGATGGCAGTGTGTGTGTGTGGATGGCAGTGTGTGGGTGGATGGCAGTGTGTGTGTGTGTGTGGATGGCAGTGTGTGTGTGTGTGGATGGCAGTGTGTGTGTGTGTGTGGATGGCATTGTGTGGGTGGATGGCAGTGTGTGTGTGTAGGTGGATGGCAGTGTGTGTGTGTGGGTGGATGGCACTGTGTGTGTGTGGGTGGATGGCAGTGTGTGTGTGTGTGTGTGGATGTCAGTGTGTGTGTGTGGGTGGATGGCAGTGTGTGTGTGTGGGTGGATGGCAGTGTGTGTGTGTGGGTGGATGGCAGTGTGTGTGTGGATGGCAGTGTGTGTGTTGTGTGGATGGCAGTGTGTGTGTGGATGGCAGTGTGTGTGTGTGTGGATGGCAGTGTGTGTGTGTAGATGGCAGTGTGTGTGTGGTTGGATGGCAGTGTGTGTGTGTGTGTGTGTGGATGACAGTGTGTGTGTGTGTGTGGATGGCAGTGTGTGGGTGTGGATGGCAGTCTGTGGGTGGATGTCAGTGTGTGTGTGTGGGTGGATGGCAGTGTGTGTGTGTGTGGGTGGATGGCAGTGTGTGTGTGTGTGTGTGTGGATGGCAGTGTGTGTGTGTGTGTGGGTGGATGGCAGTGTGTGTGTGTGTGTGGATGTCAGTGTGTGTGTGTGGGTGGAAGTCAGTGTGTGTGTGTGTGTGGATGGCAGTCTGTGGGTGGATGGCAGTGTGTGGATGGATGGCAGTGTGTGTGTGTGTGGGTGGATGGCATTGTGTGTGTGGATGGCAGTGTGTGTGTGTGTGTGGATGGCAGTGTGTGTGTGTGGGTGGATGGCAGTGTGTGTGAGTGTTTGGATGGCAGTGTGTGTGTGTCTGGATGGCAGTGTCTGTGTGGATGGCAGTGTGTGTGTGTGTGGGTGGATGGCAGTGTGTGTGTGTGTGAGGGTGTGGATGGCAGTGTGTGTGTGTGTGTGCGGGTGGCAGTGTGTGTGTGTGGTGGATGGCAGTGTGTGTGTGGATGGCAGTGTGTATGTGTGGGTGGATGGCAGTGTGTGTGTGTGTGGATGGCAGTGTGGGTGTGGATGGCAGTGTGTGCGTGGATGGCAGTGTGTGTATGTGTGGGTGGATGGCAGTGTGTGTGTGTGTGTGGATGGCAGTGTGTTGGTAGATGGCAGTGTGTGTATGTGTGGTTGGATCGCAGTGTGTGTGTGTGTGTGTGTGGATGGCAGATTGTATGTGTGTTTGGATGGCAGTGTGTGTGTGGATGGCAGTTTGTTTGTGTGTGGTTGGCAGTGTGTATAAGTGTGGGTGGATGGCAGTGTGTGTGTGTGTGGATGGCAGTGTGTGTGTCTGTGTGGATGGCATTGTGTATGTGTGGGTGGATGGCAGTGTGTGGGTGGATGGCAGTGTGTGTGTGTGTGTGGATGGCAGTTTGTGTGGATGGCAATGTGTGTGTGTGGGTGCATGGCAGTGCGTGTGTGTGTGTGGATGGCAGTTTGTGTGGATGGCAGTGTGTGTGTGTGGGTGGATGGCAGTGTGTGTGTGTGTGTGGATGGCAGTGGGGGTGTGGATGGCATTTTGTGTGTGGATGGCAGTGTGTGTATGTGTGGTTGGATGGCAGTGTGTGTGTGTGTGTGGATGGCAGTGTGTGTGTGGATGGCAGTGTATGTGTGTGTGGGTGGATGGCAGTGTGTGTGTATGGGTGGATTTCAGTGTGTGTGTGTGTGTTGATGGCAGTTTGTGGGTGGATGGCAGTGTGTGTGTGTGTGTGGATGGCAAATTGTGTGTGTGTGTGTGGATGGCAGAGTGTGTGTGTGTGTGGATGGCAAATTGTGTGTGTGTGTGTGGATGGCAGTGTGTGTGTGTGGGTGGATGGCAGTGTGTGTGTGTGTGTGGATGGCAGTGTGTGTGTGTGGGTGGATGGCAGTGTGTGTGTGTGTCTGGATGGCAGTGTGTCTGTGGAAGGCAGTGTGTGTGTGTGGGTGGATGGCAGTGTGTGTGTGTGTGTGTGTGTGTGGATGGCAGTGTGTGTGTGTGTGTGTGGGTGGCAGTGTGTGTGTGTTTGTGGATGGCAGTGTGTGTGTGTGTGTGGATGGCAGTGTGTGTGTGTGGGTGGATGGCAGTGTGTACGTGTGTGTGGATGGCAGTGTGTGTGTGTGGATGGCACTGTGTGTGTGTGGGTGGATGGCAGTGTGTGTGTGTGGATGGCTGTGTGTGGGTGGATGGCAGTGTGTGTGTGTGTGGATGGCAGTGTGTGTGTGTGTGTGTGGATGGCATTGTGTAGGTGGATGGCAGTGTGTGTGTGTGGGTGGATGGCAGTGTGTGTGTGTGGGTGGATGGCACTGTGTGTGTGTGGGTGGATGGCAGTGTGTGTGTGTGTGTGTGGATGTCAGTGTGTGTGTGCGGGTGGATGGCAGTGTGTGTGTGTGGGTGGATGGCAGTGTGTGTGTGTGGGTGGATGTCAGTGTGTGTGTGTGGGTGGATGTCAGTGTGTGTGTGTGTGTGGATGGCAGTGTGTGGGTGGATGGCAGTGTGTGGATGGATGGCAGTGTGTGTGTGTGTGGGTGGATGGCAGTGTGTGTGTGGATGGCAGTGTGTGTGTGTGTGTGGATGGCAGTGTGTGTATGTGGGTGGATGGCAGTGTGTGTGTGTGTGTGGATGGCAGTGTGTGTGTGTCTGGATGGCAGTGTCTGTGTGGATAGCAGTGTGTGTGTGTGTGGGTGGATGGCAGTGTGTGTGTGTGTGTGGGTGTGGATGGCAGTGTGTGTGTGTGTGTGTGCGGGTGGCAGTGTGTGTGTGTGGTGGATGGCAGTGTGTGTGTGGATGGCAGTGTGTATGTGTGGGTGGATGGCAGTGTGTGTGTGTGTGGATGGCAGTGTGGGTGTGGATGGCAGTGTGTGTGTGGATGGCAGTGTGTGTATGTGTGGGTGGATGGCAGTGTGTGTGTGTGTGTGGATGGCAGTGTGTTGGTAGATGGCAGTGTGTGTATGTGTGGTTGGATCGCAGTGTGTGTGTGTGTGTGTGTGTGGATGGCAGATTGTATGTGTGGGTGGATGGCAGTTTGTGTGTGGATGGCAGTGTGTTTGTGTGTGGTTGGCAGTGTGTATAAGTGTGGGTGGATGGCAGTGTGTGTGTGTGTGGATGGCAGTGTGTGTGTCTGTGTGGATGGCATTGTGTATGTGTGGGTGGATGGCAGTGTGTGGGTGGATGGCAGTGTGTGTGTGTGTGTGTGGATGGCAGTTTGTGTGGATGGCAGTGTCTGTGTGTGGGTGGATGGCAGTGCGTGTGTGTGTGTGTGGATGGCAGTTTGTGTGGATGGCAGTGTGTGTGTGTGGGTGGATGGCAGTGTGTGTGTGTGTGTGTGTGTGGATGGCAGTGGGGGTGTGGATGGCATTGTGTGTGTGGATGGCAGTGTGTGTATGTGTGGGTGGATGGCAGTGTGTGTGTGTGTATGTGTGGATGGCAGTGTGTGTGTGGATGGCAGTGTATGTGTGTGTGGGTGGATGGCAGTGTGTGTGTATGGGTGGATTTCAGTGTGTGTGTGTGTGTGGATGGCAGTTTGTGGGTGGATGGCAGTGTGTGTGTGTGTGTGGATGGCAAATTGTGTGTCTGTGTGTGGATGGCAGAGTGTGTGTGTGTGTGGATGGCAAATTGTGTGTGTGTGTGTGGATGGCAGTGTGTGTATGTGGGTGGATGGCAGTGTGTGTGTGTGTGTGGATGGCAGTGTGTGTGTGTGGTTGGATGGCAGTGTGTGTGTGTGTCTGGATGGCAGTGTGTGTGTGGAAGGCAGTGTGTGTGTGTGGGTGGATGGCAGTGTGTGTGTGTGTGTGTGTGTGGATGGCAGTGTGTGTGTGTGTGTGTGGGTGGCAGTGTGTGTGTGTTTGTGGATGGCAGTGTGTGTGTGTGGGTGGATGGCAGTGTGTGTGTGTGGATGGCAGTGTGTGTGTGTGGGTGGATGGCAGTGTGTGTGTGTGGATGGCAGTGTGTGGGTGGATGGCAGTGTGTGTGTGTGTGTGGATGGCAGTGTGTGTGTGTGTGGATGGCAGTGTGTGTGTGTGTGTGGTGGATGGCATTGTGTGGGTGGATGGCAGTGTGTGTGTGTAGGTGGATGGCAGTGTGTGTGTGTGGGTGGATGGCACTGTGTGTGTGTGGGTGGATGGCAGTGTGTGTGTGTGTGTGTGGATGTCAGTGTGTGTGTGTGGGTGGATGGCAGTGTGTGTGTGTGGGTGGATGGCAGTGTGTGTGTGTGGGTGGATGTCAGTGTGTGTGTGTGTGTGGATGGCAGTGTGTGGGTGGATGGCAGTGTGTGGGTGGATGGCAGTGTGTGTGTGTGGGTGGATGGCAGTGTGTGTGTGTGGGTGGATGGCAGTGTGTGTGTGGATGGCAGTGTGTGTGTGTGTGTGTTTGGATGGCAGTGTGTGTATGTGGGTGGATGGCAGTGTGTGTCTGTGGATGGCAATGTGTGTGTGTCTTGATGGCAGTGTATGTGTGGATGGCAGTGTGTGTGTGTGGGTGGATGGCAGTGTGTGTGTGTGTGTGGGTGGCAGTGTGTGTGTGTGGTGGATGGCAGTGTGTGTGTGTGGATGGCAGTGTGTGTGTGGATGGCAGTGTGTGTGTGGATGGCAGTGTGTGTGTGTGTGGGTGGATGGCAGTGTGTGTGTGGATGGCAGTGTGTGTGTCTGGGTGGATGGCAGTGTGTGTGTGTGTGTGTGTGTGTGTGTGGATGGCAGTGTGTGTGGGTGTGGATGGCAATGTGTGTATGTGTGTGTGGCAGTGTGTGTGTGTGGGTGGATGGCAGTGTGTGTGTGTGTGGGTGGCAGTGTGTGTGTGTCTGTGTGGATGGCATTGTGTATGTGTGGGTGGATGGCAGTGTGTGGGTGGATGGCTGTGTGTGTGTGTGTGTGGATGGCAGTGTGTGTGTGTGGGTGGATGGCAGTGCGTGTGTGTGTGGATGGCAGTGTGTGTGTGTGGGTGGATGGCAGTGCGTGTGTGTGTGTGGATGGCAGTTTGTGTGGATGGCAGTGTGTGTGTGTGGGTGGATGGCAGTGCGTGTGTGTGTGTGGATGGCAGTTTGTGTGGATGGCAGTGTGTGTGTGTGGATGGCAGTGTGTGTGTGTGTGTGTGTGGCAGTGTGTGTGTGTGTGTGTGTGGATTGCAGTGTGTGGGTGGATGGCAGTGTGTGTGTGTGTGGATTGCAGTGTGTGTGTGTGTGTGGATGGCAGTGTGTGTGTGTGTGTGGATGGCAGAGTGTGGGTGGATGGCAGTGTGTGTGTGGATGGCAGTGTGTGTGGATGGCAGTGTGTGTATGTGTGTGGATGGCAGTGTGTGTGTGTGTGGATGGCAGTGTGTGTGTGTGGGTGGATGGCAGTGTGTGTGTGGGTGGATGGCAGTGTGTGTATGTGTGTGGATGGCAGTGTGTGTGTGTGTGGATGGCAGTGTGTGTGTGTGTGGATGGATGGCAGTGTGTGTGTGTGTGGATTGCAGTGTGTGTGTGTGTGTGGATGGCAGTGTGTGTGTGTGTGGATGGATGGCAGTGTGTGTGTGTGTGGATTGCAGTGTGTGTGTGTGTGGATGGCAGTGTGTGTGTGTGTGTGGATGGCAGTGTGTGTGTCTGTGTGGATGGCATTGTGTATGTGTGGGTGGATGGCAGTGTGTGGGTGGATGGCAGTGTGTGTGTGTGTGTGTGGATGGCAGTTTGTGTGGATGGCAGTGTCTGTGTGTGGGTGGATGGCAGTGCGTGTGTGTGTGTGTGGATGGCAGTTTGTGTGGATGGCAGTGTGTGTGTGTGGGTGGATGGCAGTGTGTGTGTGTGTGTGTGTGTGGATGGCAGTGGGGGTGTGGATGGCATTGTGTGTGTGGATGGCAGTGTGTGTATGTGTGGGTGGATGGCAGTGTGTGTGTGTGTATGTGTGGATGGCAGTGTGTGTGTGGATGGCAGTGTATGTGTGTGTGGGTGGATGGCAGTGTGTGTGTATGGGTGGATTTCAGTGTGTGTGTGTGTGGATGGCAGTTTGTGGGTGGATGGCAGTGTGTGTGTGTGTGTGGATGGCAAATTGTGTGTCTGTGTGTGGATGGCAGAGTGTGTGTGTGTGTGGATGGCAAATTGTGTGTGTGTGTGTGGATGGCAGTGTGTGTATGTGGGTGGATGGCAGTGTGTGTGTGTGTGTGGATGGCAGTGTGTGTGTGTGGTTGGATGGCAGTGTGTGTGTGTGTCTGGATGGCAGTGTGTGTGTGGAAGGCAGTGTGTGTGTGTGGGTGGATGGCAGTGTGTGTGTGTGTGTGTGTGGATGGCAGTGTGTGTGTGTGTGTGTGGGTGGCAGTGTGTGTGTGTTTGTGGATGGCAGTGTGTGTGTGTGGGTGGATGGCAGTGTGTGTGTGTGGATGGCAGTGTGTGTGTGTGGGTGGATGGCAGTGTGTGTGTGTGGATGGCAGTGTGTGGGTGGATGGCAGTGTGTGTGTGTGTGTGGATGGCAGTGTGTGTGTGTGTGGATGGCAGTGTGTGTGTGTGTGTGGTGGATGGCATTGTGTGGGTGGATGGCAGTGTGTGTGTGTAGGTGGATGGCAGTGTGTGTGTGTGGGTGGATGGCACTGTGTGTGTGTGGGTGGATGGCAGTGTGTGTGTGTGTGTGTGGATGTCAGTGTGTGTGTGTGGGTGGATGGCAGTGTGTGTGTGTGGGTGGATGGCAGTGTGTGTGTGTGGGTGGATGTCAGTGTGTGTGTGTGTGTGGATGGCAGTGTGTGGGTGGATGGCAGTGTGTGGGTGGATGGCAGTGTGTGTGTGTGGGTGGATGGCAGTGTGTGTGTGTGGGTGGATGGCAGTGTGTGTGTGGATGGCAGTGTGTGTGTGTGTGTGTTTGGATGGCAGTGTGTGTATGTGGGTGGATGGCAGTGTGTGTGTGTGGATGGCAATGTGTGTGTGTCTTGATGGCAGTGTATGTGTGGATGGCAGTGTGTGTGTGTGGGTGGATGGCAGTGTGTGTGTGTGTGTGGGTGGCAGTGTGTGTGTGTGGTGGATGGCAGTGTGTGTGTGTGGATGGCAGTGTGTGTGTGGATGGCAGTGTGTGTGTGGATGGCAGTGTGTGTGTGTGTGGGTGGATGGCAGTGTGTGTGTGGATGGCAGTGTGTGTGTCTGGGTGGATGGCAGTGTGTGTGTGTGTGTGTGTGTGGATGGCAGTGTGTGTGGGTGTGGATGGCAATGTGTGTATGTGTGTGTGGCAGTGTGTGTGTGTGGGTGGATGGCAGTGTGTGTGTGTGTGGGTGGCAGTGTGTGTGTGTCTGTGTGGATGGCATTGTGTATGTGTGGGTGGATGGCAGTGTGTGGGTGGATGGCTGTGTGTGTGTGTGTGTGGATGGCAGTGTGTGTGTGTGGGTGGATGGCAGTGCGTGTGTGTGTGGATGGCAGTGTGTGTGTGTGGGTGGATGGCAGTGCGTGTGTGTGTGTGGATGGCAGTTTGTGTGGATGGCAGTGTGTGTGTGTGGGTGGATGGCAGTGCGTGTGTGTGTGTGGATGGCAGTTTGTGTGGATGGCAGTGTGTGTGTGTGGATGGCAGTGTGTGTGTGTGTGTGTGTGGCAGTGTGTGTGTGTGTGTGTGTGGATTGCAGTGTGTGGGTGGATGGCAGTGTGTGTGTGTGTGGATTGCAGTGTGTGTGTGTGTGTGGATGGCAGTGTGTGTGTGTGTGTGGATGGCAGTGTGTGGGTGGATGGCAGTGTGTGTGTGGATGGCAGTGTGTGTGGATGGCAGTGTGTGTATGTGTGTGGATGGCAGTGTGTGTGTGTGTGGATGGCAGTGTGTGTGTGTGGGTGGATGGCAGTGTGTGTGTGGGTGGATGGCAGTGTGTGTATGTGTGTGGATGGCAGTGTGTGTGTGTGTGGATGGCAGTGTGTGTGTGTGTGGATGGATGGCAGTGTGTGTGTGTGTGGATTGCAGTGTGTGTGTGTGTGTGGATGGCAGTGTGTGTGTGTGTGGATGGATGGCAGTGTGTGTGTGTGTGGATTGCAGTGTGTGTGTGTGTGGATGGCAGTGTGTGTGTGTGTGTGGATGGCAGTGTGTGTGTCTGGGTGGATGGCAGTGTGTGTGTGTGGGTGGATGGCAGTGTGTGTGTGTGGTGGATGGCAGTGTGTGTGTGGTGGATGGCAGTGTGTGTGTGTGGATGGCAGTGTGTGTGTGGATGGCAGTGTGTGTGTGTGTGTGGATGGCAGTCTGTATGTGTGGATGGCAGTGTGTGTGTGTGGGTGGATGGCAGTGTGTGTGTGGATGGCAGTGTGTGTGTGTGTGTGGATGGCAGTATGTGTGTGGGTGTGGATGGCAGTGCGTGGGTGGATGGCAGTGTGTGTGTGTGGATGGCAGTGTGTGTGTGTGTGGATGGCAGTGTGTGTGTGTGTGTGGATGGCAGTGCGTGGGTGGATGGCAGTGTGTGTGTGTGTGGATGGCAGTGTGTGTGTGTGTGTGGATGGCAGTGTGTGTGTGTGGATGGCAGTGTGTGTGTGTGTGTGGATGGCTGTGTGTATGTGTGGGTGGATGGCAGTGTGTGTGTGTGGATGGAAGTGTGTGTGTGTGGATGGCATTGTGTATGTGTGTGTGGATGGCAGTGTCTGTGTGGATGGCAGTGTGTGTGTGTGGGTGGATGGCAGTGTGTGTGGATGGCAGTGTGTGTGTGTGGGTGGATGGCAGTGTGTGTGTGTGGATGGCAGTGTGTGTGTGTGGATGGCAGTGTGTGTGTTTGTGGGGGCAGTGTGTGTGTGTGTGTGGATGGCAGTGTGTGTGTGTGTGTGGATGGCAGTGTGTGGGTGGCTGGCAGTGTGTGTGTGTGGGTGGATGGCAGTGTGTGTGTGTGGGTGGATGGCAGTGTGTGTGTGGATGGCAGTGTGTATGTGTGTGTGTGGATGGCAGTGTGTATACGTGGGTGGATGGCAGTGTGTGTGTGTGTGTGTGGATGGCAGTGTGTGTGTGTGTGTGGATGGCACTGTGTCTGTGTCTGGATGGCAGTGTCTGTGTGGATGGCAGTGTGTGTGTGTGGGTGGATGGCAGTGTGTGTGTGTGTGGGTGTGGATGGCAGTGTGTGTGTGTGTGGGTGGCATTGTGTGTGTGTGGATGGCAGTATGTGTGTGGATGGCAGTGTGTGTGTGGATGGCAGTGTGTGTGTGTGGGTGGATGGCAGTGCGTGTGTGGATGGCAGTGTGTGTGTGCGGGTGGATGGCAGTGTGTGTGTGTGGATGGCAGTGTGTGTGTGTGTGTGTGTGGATGGCAGTGTGTGGGTGTGGATGGCAGTGTGTGTGTGTGTGTGGATGGCAGTGTGTGGGTGGATGGCAGTGTGTGTGTGTGTGGATGGCAGTGTGTGTGTGTGTGTGGATGGCAGTGTGTGTATGTGGGTGGATGGCAGTGTGTGTGTGTGGGTGGATGGCAGTGTGTGTGTGTGGATGGCAGTGTGTGTGTTTGGGTGGCTGGCAGTGTGTGTGTGTGTGTGTGAATGGCAGTGTGTGTGTTTGTGGATGGCAGTGTGTGGGTGGATGGCAGTGTGTGTGTGTGTGTGGATGGCAGTTTGTGTGTGTGGGGGGATGGCAGTCTGTGCGTGTGTGTGGATGGCAGTGTGTGTGTGGATGGCAGTGTGTGTGTGTGGTTGGATGTCTGTGTGTGGGTAGATGGCAGTGTGTGTGTGTGTGGGATGGCAGTGTGTGGGTTGATGGCAGTGTGTGTGTGTGGGTGGATGGCAGTGTGTGTGTGTGTGGTGTGGATGGCAGTGTGTGTGTGTGTGTGTGGGTGGCAGTGTGTGTGTGTGGTGGATGGCAGTGTGTGTGTGGTGGATGGCAGTGTGTGTGTGGATGGCAGTGTGTGTGTGGATGGCAGTGTGTGTGTGTGTGTGGATGGCTGTGTGTGTGTGGATGGCAGTGTGTGTTGTCGGTGGATGGCAGTGTGTGTGTGGATGGCAATGTGTGTGTGTGGGTGGATGGCAGTGTGTGTGTGTGTGTGTGGATGGCAATGTGTGTGTGTGGGTGGATGGCAGTGTGTGTGTGTGGATGGCAGTGTGTGTGTGTTTGTGTGTGTGGATGGCAGTGTGTGTGTGTGGGTGTGGATGGCAGTGTGTGTGTGTGTGTGGATGGCAGTGTGTGGGTGGATGGCAGTGTGTGTGTGTGGGTGGATGGCAGTGTGTGTGTGTGGGTGGATGGCAGTGTGTGTGTATGTGTGTGTGGATGGCAGTGTGTGTGTGTGGGTGTGGATGGCAGTGTGTTTGTGGATGGCATTGTGAGGGTCGATGGCAGTTTGTGTTGGATGGCAGTGTGAGGGTGGATGGCAGTGTGTGTGTGTGGGTGGATGGCAGTGTGTGTGTGGATGGCAGTGTGAGGGTGGATGGATGGCAGTGTGTGTGTGGATGGCAGTGTGTGTGTGTGTGTGTGGATGGCAGTGTGTGTGTGTGTGTGGATGGCAGTGTGTGGGTGGATGGCAGTGTGAGGGTGGATGGCAGTGTGTGTGTGTGTGTGGATGGCAGTGTGTGTGTGGGTGGATGGCTGTGTTTGTGTGTGTGTGTGTGTGTGTGTGTGTGTGTGTGTGTGTGTGTGTGTGTGTGTGTGTGTGGATGGCAGTGTGTGTGTGTGGGTGGATGGCAGTGTGTGGGTGGATGGCAATGTGTGTGTGTGGTGGATGGCAGTGTGTGTGTGGTGGATGGCAGTGTGTGTGTGTGGATGGCAGTGTGTGTGTGGATGGCAGTGGGTGTGTGGATGGCAGTGTGTGTGTGTGGATGGCAGTGTGTATGTGTGGATGGCAGTGTGTGTGTGTGGGTGGATTGCAGTGTGTGTGTGGATGGCAGTGTGTGTGTTTGTGTGTGGATGGCAGTATGTGTGTGGGTGTGGATGGCAGTGCGTGGGTGGATGGCAGTGTGTGTGTGTGGATGGCAGTGTGTGTGTGTGTGTGGATGGCAGTGCGTGGGTGGATGGCAGTGTGTGTGTGTGTGGATGGCAGTGTGTGTGTGTGTGTGTGGATGGCAGTGTGTTGGTGGATGGCAGTGTGTGTGTGTGGGTGGATGGCAGTGTTTGTGTGTGGGTGGATGGCAGTGTGTGTGTGTGAGTGGATGGCAGTGTGTGTGTGGATGGCAGTGTGTGTGTGGGTGGATGGCAGTGTGTGTGTGGATGGCAGTGTGTGTGTGTGGGTGGATGGCAGTGTGTGTGTGTGTGTGGATGGCAGTGTGTGTGTTGATGGCAGTGTGTGTGTGTGGGTGGATGGCTGTGTGTGGGTGGATGGCTGTGTATGTTTGGGTGGGATGGCAGTGTGTGGGTGGATGGCAGTGTGTGTGTGTGGTGGATGGCAGTGTGTGTGTGGTGGATGGCAGTGTGTGTGTGTGGATGGCAGTGTGTGTGTGGATGGCAGTGTGTGTGTGGATGGCAGTGTGTGTGTGTGTGTGTGGATGGCAGTGTGTATGTGTGGATGGCAGTATGTGTGTGTGGGTGGATGGCAGTGTGTGTGTGGATGGCAGTGTGTGTGTGTGTGTGTGTGGATGGCAGTATGTGTGTGGGTGTGGATGGCAGTGCGTGGGTGGATGGCAGTGTGTGTGTGTGGATGGCAGTGTGTGTGTGTGTGGATGGCAGTGTGTGTGTGTGTGTGGATGGCAGTGCGTGGGTGGATGGCAGTGTGTGTGTGTGTGGATGGCAGTGTGTGTGTGTGTGAGTGGATGGCAGTGTGTGTGTGGATGGCAGTGTGTGTGTGGGTGGATGGCAGTGTGTGTGTGGATGGCAGTGTGTGTGTGTGTGTGTGGATGGCAGTGTGTGTGTGTGGGTGGATGGCAGTGTGTGTGTGTGTGTGGATGGCAGTGTGTGTGTGGATGGCAGTGTGTGTGTGTGGGTGGATGGCTGTGTGTGTGTGGATGGCAGTGTGTGTGTGTGGGTGGATGGCTGTGTATGTTTGGGTGGGATGGCAGTGTGTGGGTGGATGGCAGTGTGTGTGTGTGGTGGATGGCAGTGTGTGTGTGGTGGATGGCAGTGTGTGTGTGTGGATGGCAGTGTGTGTGTGGATGGCAGTGTGTGTGTGGATGGCAGTGTGTGTGTGGATGGCAGTGTGTGTGTGTGTGTGGATGGCAGTGTGTATGTGTGGATGGCAGTGTGTGTGTGTGGGTGGATGGCAGTGTGTGTGTGGATGGCAGTGTGTGTGTGTGTGTGTGTGTGTGGATGGCAGTGTGTGTGTGTGTGTGGATGGCAGTGCGTGGGTGGATGGCAGTGTGTGTGTGTGTGGATGGCAGTGTGTGTGTGTGTGTGTGTGTGTGGATGGCAGTGTGTGGGTGGATGGCAGTGTGTGTGTGTGGGTGGATGGCAGTGTTTGTGTGTGGGTGGATGGCAGTGTGTGTGTGTGAGTGGATGGCAGTGTGTGTGTGGATGGCAGTGTGTGTGTGTGTGTGGATGGCAGTGTGTGTGTGTGGGTGGATGGCAGTGTGTGTGTGTGTGTGGGTGGATAGCTGTGTGTGGGTGGATGGCTGTGTATGTTTGGGTGGGATGGCAGTGTGTGGGTGGATGGCAGTGTGTGTGTGTGGTGGATGGCAGTGTGTGTGTGGTGGATGGCAGTGTGTGTGTGTGGATGGCAGTGTGTGTGTGGATGGCAGTGTGTGTGTGGATGGCAGTGTGTGTGTGGATGGCAGTGTGTGTGTGTGTGTGGATGGCAGTGTGTATGTGTGGATGGCAGTGTGTGTGTGTGGGTGGATGGCAGTGTGTGTGTGGATGGCAGTGTGTGTGTGTGTGTGTGTGTGGATGGCAGTATGTGTGTGGGTGTGGATGGCAGTGCGTGGGTGGATGGCAGTGTGTGTGTGTGGATGGCAGTGTGTGTGTGTGTGTGTGTGTGGATGGCAGTGTGTGTGTGTGTGTGGATGGCAGTGCGTGGGTGTGGATGGCAGTGTGTGTGTGTGTGGATGGCAGTGTGTGTGTGTGTGTGGATGGCAGTGTGTGGGTGGATGGCAGTGTGTGTGTGTGGGTGGATGGCAGTGTTTGTGTTTGGGTGGATGGCAGTGTGTGTGTGTGAGTGGATGGCAGTGTGTGTGTGGATGGCAGTGTGTGTGTGGGTGGATGGCAGTGTGTGTGTGGATGGCAGTGTGTGTGTATGTGGATGGCAGTGTGTGTGTGTGGGTGGATGGCAGTGTGTGTGTGTGTGTGGATGGCTGTGTGTGGGTGGATGGCTGAGTATTGTTGGGTGGGATGGCAATGTGTGGGTGGATGGCAGTGTGTGTGTGTGGTGGATGGCAGTGTGTGTGTGGTGGATGGCAGTGTGTGTGTGTGGATGGCAGTGTGTGTGTGGATGGCAGTGTGTGTGTGGATGGCAGTGTGTGTGTGTGGGTGGATGGCAGTGTGTGTGTGGATGGCAGTGTGTGTGTGTGTGTGTGTGTGTGTGGATGGCAGTATGTGTGTGGGTGTGGATGGCAGTGCGTGGGTAGATGGCAGTGTGTGTGTGTGGATGGCAGTGTGTGTGTGTGTGTGTGTGTGGATGGCAGTGTGTGTGTGTGTGTGGATGGCAGTGTGTGTGTGGATGGCAGTGTGTGTGTGTGGCTGAATTGCAGTGTGTGTGTGTGTGGATGGCACTGTGTGGGTGGATGGCAGTGTGTGTGTGTGGGTGGATGGCAGTGTGTGTGTGTGTGTGTGGATGGCAGTGCGTGTGTGTGTGTGGATGGCAGTGTGTGTTTGTGTGTGTGGATGGAAGTGTGTGTGTGTGTGTGGATGGCAGTGTGTGTGTGTGTGTGGATGGCAGTGTGTGTGTGTGTGGATGGCAGCGTGTGTGTGTGTGGATGGCAGTGTGTGTGTGTGTCTGGGTGGCAGTGTGTGTGTGGATGGCAGTGTGTGTGTGTGTGTGTGGGTGGATGGCAGTGTATGTGTGTGGGTGGATGGCAGTGTGTGTGTGTGGGTGGATGGCAGTGTGTGTGTGTGGGTGGATGGCAGTGTGTGGGTGGATGGCAGTGTGTGTGTGGATGGCAGTGTGTGTGTGTGGATGGCAGTGTGTGTGTATGGCAGTGTGTATGTGTGGGTGGATGGCAGTGTGTGTGTGTGTGTGGATGGCAGTGTGTGGGTGGATGGCAGTGTGTGTGTGTGGATGGCAGTGTGTGTGTGTGTGTGTGGATGGCAGTGTGTATCTGTGGGTGATTGACAGTGTGTGTGTGTGTGTGTGTGTGTGTGTGGATGGCATTCTGTGTGTGTGGGTGGATGGCAGTGTGTGTATGGGTGGATGGCAGTGTGTGTGTGTGGGTGGATGGCAGTGTGTGTGTGGGTGGCTGGCAGTGTGTGTGTGTGTGGGTGGATGGCAGTGTGTGTGTGTGGGTGGATGGCAGTGTGTGTGTGTGGGTCGATTGCAGTGTGTGTGTGGGTGGCAGTGTTTGTGTGTGTGTGTGTGGGTGGATGGCAGTGTGTGTGTGTGGGTGGATGGCAGTTTGTGTGTGTGGGTGGATGGCAGTGTGTTGGTGGATGGCAGTGTGTGTGTGTGTGTGGATGGCAGTGTGTGTGTGTGGGTGGATGGCATTTTGTGTGTGTGTGTGTGTGTGTGGATGGCAGTGTGTGTGTGGATGGCAGTGTGTGTGTGTGGGTGGATGGCAGTGTGATGGTGTGGGTGGATGACAGTGTGTGTGTGTGGATGGATGGCAGTGTGAGGGTGGATGGCAGTGTGAGGGTGGATGGCAGTGTGTGTGTGTGGGTGGATGGCAGTGTGTGTGTGGATGGCAGTGTGTGTGTGTGTGTTGATGGCAGTGTGTGTGAGTGGGTGGATGGCAGTGTGTGTGTGGATGGCAGTGTGTGTGTGTGGCTGAATTGCAGTGTGTGTGTGTGTGGATGGCACTGTGTGGGTGGATGGCAGTGTGTGTGTGTGGGTGGATGGCAGTGTGTGTGTGTGTGTGTGGATGGCAGTGCGTGTGTGTGTGTGGATGGCAGTGTGTGTTTGTGTGTGTGGATGGAAGTGTGTGTGTGTGTGTGGATGGCAGTGTGTGTGTGTGTGTGTGGATGGCAGTGTGTGTGTGTGTGGATGGCAGCGTGTGTGTGTGTGGATGGCAGTGTGTGTGTGTGTCTGGGTGGCAGTGTGTGTGTGGATGGCAGTGTGTGTGTGTGTGTGTGGGTGGATGGCAGTGTATGTGTGTGGGTGGATGGCAGTGTGTGTGTGTGGGTGGATGGCAGTGTGTGTGTGTGGATGGCAGTGTGTGTGTGGATGGCAGTGTGTGTGTGTGGATGGCAGTGTGTGTGTATGGCAGTGTGTGTGTGTGGGTGGATGGCAGTGTTTGTGTTTGGGTGGATGGCAGTGTGTGTGTGTGAGTGGATGGCAGTGTGTGTGTGGATGGCAGTGTGTGTGTGGGTGGATGGCAGTGTGTGTGTGGATGGCAGTGTGTGTGTGTGTGGATGGCAGTGTGTGTGTGTGGGTGGATGGCAGTGTGTGTGTGTGTGTGGATGGCTGTGTGTGGGTGGATGGCTGAGTATTGTTGGGTGGGATGGCAATGTGTGGGTGGATGGCAGTGTGTGTGTGTGGTGGATGGCAGTGTGTGTGTGGTGGATGGCAGTGTGTGTGTGTGGATGGCAGTGTGTGTGTGGATGGCAGTGTGTGTGTGGATGGCAGTGTGTGTGTGTGGGTGGATGGCAGTGTGTGTGTGGATGGCAGTGTGTGTGTGTGTGTGTGTGTGTGGATGGCAGTATGTGTGTGGGTGTGGATGGCAGTGCGTGGGTAGATGGCAGTGTGTGTGTGTGGATGGCAGTGTGTGTGTGTGTGTGTGTGTGGATGGCAGTGTGTGTGTGTGTGTGGATGGCAGTGTGTGTGTGGATGGCAGTGTGTGTGTGTGGCTGAATTGCAGTGTGTGTGTGTGTGGATGGCACTGTGTGGGTGGATGGCAGTGTGTGTGTGTGGGTGGATGGCAGTGTGTGTGTGTGTGTGTGGATGGCAGTGCGTGTGTGTGTGTGGATGGCAGTGTGTGTTTGTGTGTGTGGATGGAAGTGTGTGTGTGTGTGTGGATGGCAGTGTGTGTGTGTGTGTGGATGGCAGTGTGTGTGTGTGTGGATGGCAGCGTGTGTGTGTGTGGATGGCAGTGTGTGTGTGTGTCTGGGTGGCAGTGTGTGTGTGGATGGCAGTGTGTGTGTGTGTGTGTGGGTGGATGGCAGTGTATGTGTGTGGGTGGATGGCAGTGTGTGTGTGTGGGTGGATGGCAGTGTGTGTGTGTGGATGGCAGTGTGTGTGTGGATGGCAGTGTGTGTGTGTGGATGGCAGTGTGTGTGTATGGCAGTGTGTATGTGTGGGTGGATGGCAGTGTGTGTGTGTGTGTGGATGGCAGTGTGTGGGTGGATGGCAGTGTGTGTGTGTGGATGGCAGTGTGTGTGTGTGTGTGTGGATGGCAGTGTGTATCTGTGGGTGATTGACAGTGTGTGTGTGTGTGTGTGTGTGTGTGGATGGCATTCTGTGTGTGTGGGTGGATGGCAGTGTGTGTATGGGTGGATGGCAGTGTGTGTGTGTGGGTGGATGGCAGTGTGTGTGTGGGTGGCTGGCAGTGTGTGTGTGTGTGGGTGGATGGCAGTGTGTGTGTGTGGATGGATGGCAGTGTGTGTGTGTGGGTCGATTGCAGTGTGTGTGTGGGTGGCAGTGTTTGTGTGTGTGTGTGTGGGTGGATGGCAGTGTGTGTGTGTGGGTGGATGGCAGTTTGTGTGTGTGGGTGGATGGCAGTGTGTTGGTGGATGGCAGTGTGTGTGTGTGTGTGGATGGCAGTGTGTGTGTGTGGGTGGATGGCATTTTGTGTGTGTGTGTGTGTGTGGATGGCAGTGTGTGTGTGGATGGCAGTGTGTGTGTGTGGGTGGATGGCAGTGTGATGGTGTGGGTGGATGACAGTGTGTGTGTGTGGATGGATGGCAGTGTGAGGGTGGATGGCAGTGTGAGGGTGGATGGCAGTGTGTGTGTGTGGGTGGATGGCAGTGTGTGTGTGGATGGCAGTGTGTGTGTGTGTGTTGATGGCAGTGTGTGTGAGTGGGTGGATGGCAGTGTGTGTGTGGATGGCAGTGTGTGTGTGTGGCTGAATTGCAGTGTGTGTGTGTGTGGATGGCACTGTGTGGGTGGATGGCAGTGTGTGTGTGTGGGTGGATGGCAGTGTGTGTGTGTGTGTGTGGATGGCAGTGCGTGTGTGTGTGTGTGGATGGCAGTGTGTGTTTGTGTGTGTGGATGGAAGTGTGTGTGTGTGTGTGGATGGCAGTGTGTGTGTGTGTGTGTGGATGGCAGTGTGTGTGTGTGTGGATGGCAGCGTGTGTGTGTGTGGATGGCAGTGTGTGTGTGTGTCTGGGTGGCAGTGTGTGTGTGGATGGCAGTGTGTGTGTGTGTGTGTGGGTGGATGGCAGTGTATGTGTGTGGGTGGATGGCAGTGTGTGTGTGTGGGTGGATGGCAGTGTGTGTGTGTGGATGGCAGTGTGTGTGTGGATGGCAGTGTGTGTGTGTGGATGGCAGTGTGTGTGTATGGCAGTGTGTATGTGTGGGTGGATGGCAGTGTGTGTGTGTGTGTGGATGGCAGTGTGTGGGTGGATGGCAGTGTGTGTGTGTGGATGGCAGTGTGTGTGTGTGTGTGTGTGGATGGCAGTGTGTATCTGTGGGTGATTGACAGTGTGTGTGTATGTGTGTGTGTGTGTGGATGGCATTCTGTGTGTGTGGGTGGATGGCAGTGTGTGTATGGGTGGATGGCAGTGTGTGTGTGTGGGTGGATGGCAGTGTGTGTGTGGGTGGCTGGCAGTGTGTGTGTGTGTGGGTGGATGGCAGTGTGTGTGTGTGGGTGGATGGCAGTGTGTGTGTGTGGGTCGATTGCAGTGTGTGTGTGGGTGGCAGTGTTTGTGTGTGTGTGTGTGGGTGGATGGCAGTGTGTGTGTGTGGGTGAATGGCAGTGTGTGTGTGTGGGTGGATGGCAGTGTGTTGGTGGATGGCAGTATGTGTGTGTGTGTGGATGGCAGTGTGTGTGTGTGGGTGGATGGCATTTTGTGTGTGTGTGTGTGTGTGGATGGCAGTGTGTGTGTGGATGGCAGTGTGTGTGTGTGGGTGGATGGCAGTGTGATGGTGTGGGTGGATGACAGTGTGTGTGTGTGGATGGATGGCAGTGTGAGGGTGGATGGCAGTGTGAGGGTGGATGGCAGTGTGTGTGTGTGGGTGGATGGCAGTGTGTGTGTGGATGGCAGTGTGTGTGTGTGTGTTGATGGCAGTGTGTGTGAGTGGGTGGATGGCAGTGTGTGTGTGTGTGTGTGGATGGCAGTGTGTGTGTGTGGGTGGATGGCAATGTGTGTGTGTGGGTGAATGGCAGTGTGTGTGTGTGTGTGGATGGCAGTGTGTGTGTGTGGGTGGATGGCAATGTGTGTGTGTGGGTGGATGGCAGTGTGTGTGTGTGGGTGGATGGCAGTGTGTGTGTGGATGGCAGTGTGTGTGTGTGGGTGGATGGCAGTGTGTGTGTGGATGGCAGTGTGAGGGTGGATGGCAGTGTGTGTGTGTGTGTGGGTGGATGGCAGTGTGTGGGTGGATGGCAGTGTGAGGGTGTGGGTGGATGGCATTGTGTGTGTGTGGGTGGATGGCAGTGTGTGTGTGTGGGTGGATGGCAGTGTGTTGGTGCATGGCAGTGAGGGTGGTTGGCAGTGTGTGGGTGTGGGTGGATGGCAGTGTGTGGGCTTTTGGCAGACGCCCAGCAATCACACTTTTCTCCACCTTGCGATGAAGAATGACACTTGATTAGTGAAAAACCTCAGTGTCATGAGCCAATTGGCGAAATGAGATAATGGAACTTGACACTGAATTTGAAGGGGAGAAGTATGGCTCTAAGACTATTGGTTTAAACTGAATCAAGGTAATTATGATGCTATGATAGCAAACCTGGCTGATTGAACTGAGAATTTGGGTTGAAAGGTCGGACATAGAGATGCAGCAACAGACTTTTAAGGAAATATTTAATTACTCCCAACAAAGATGTATCACTGTGAGGAATTAAGCCTTTCTGACAAGTCTGCACCATGCGTGGCTGAATAAGGAAATTACGGATTGTACCAAATTGAACAAAACACAGCACAAATCTGAAAAGATTAGTGGTAAGCCTGCAGATTTGTCAGAACCAGCAAAGAATGACTTAAAAGGTAATCAAGAGTCAGGAAGAAGAGAATGAGGAACCTAAAACAGTCACCATCACCAACGAAAATGTGCTGGGAAAACTAGCTGACAAGTCCCCAGGACCAGATGGGCTGCATCCTAGGGTATTGAAGGAAGTGGCTGCAGAGAAACTAGATGCTTTGGTTATAATCTTCCAAACTTCTTTAGATTCTGGAAGGTTCCCAGCGGATTTGAAAATAGCTAATGTAACGCCTTTATTTGAGAAAGGAGGGAGATGGAATGCAGGAAACTACAGGGCAGTTAACCTTCCATCTGTCAAAGGGAAATTGCTCGAATCCATTATTGACGAGTTATAGCAGGATACTTAGACAATCGTAATTTGATCAGACAGAGTCAGACAGAATCGTGTTGAACTAACTTATTGCCGTTTTTGAGGAAGTAACAAGCAAGGTGGGTAAAGGGGAACTTGTAGATGTGGTGTACTTGGATTTCCAAAAGGCATTTGATAATAAAGTGTCACATCAAAGGTTACTACACAAGATAAGAGCATGTGGTGCGCCCACCACCCTCTGGGTGAAATCGATTTTCCTCATGTCCCCTCTAATCCTTCTACCAATCACCTTAAATCTGTGCCTCTTGGTAATTGACCTCTCCTCTAGGGGAAACAAGCCTTCCCTGTCGACTCTGCCAAAGTCCCTCATAATTTTGTACCCCTCAATCCAGTCACCCCTCAGTCTCCCCTGTTCGAAGGAAAACAACCCCAGCCTATCCAGTCTTTCCCCATTGCTGCAATTTTCGAGCCCCGGCAGCATTCTTATAAATCTCCTCTCCAGAGCTATTATGTCCTTCCTGTCATGTGGTGACCAGAACTGTACACAAGATTCCAGCTGTGGCTAAACCAGCATTTTATATAGTTCCAGCATTAAATCCCTGCTGTTGTATTTAGTACCTTGTGGTATAAAGGAAAGCATTCCGTATTCCTTCTTTACCACCTTATCTACCTACCCTGCCACCTTCAGGGACATGCACTCCAAGGTCTCTCACTTCTTCAACCCTCTCACTATCCTCCTGTTTATTGAGTATTCCCCTGTATTGTTTTTTGCATCAAGGAATCCTAGCAAACTGGAGTCAACGGCAATCAGGGGGAAAACTCTCCACTGGTTGGAGTCATACCTAGTACAAAGGAAGATGGTTGTGGTTGTGGTTGTTGGAAGTCAATCATCTCAGCTCCAGGACATCAGTGCAGGAGTTCCTCAGGATAGTGTCCTTGGCCCAACCATCTTCAGCTGCTTCATGAATGACCTTCCTTCCATCTTAAGGTCAGAAGTGGGGATGTTTGTTGATGATTGCACAATGTTCAGCACCATTCCTGACTCCTCAGAACCTGAAGCAGTCCATGTCCAAATGCAGCAAGACCTGGACAATATCCAAGTAACATTCACGCCACACAAATGCCAGGCAATGACCATCTCCAACAAGAGAGAATCCAACCATTGCCCCCTGATGTTCATTGGCATTACCATTACTGAATCCCCCACTATTAACATCCTGGGGGTTACCATTGACCAGAAACTGAACTGGACCAGCCATATAAATACTATGGCTGGAAGAACATGTCAGAGGCTGGGAATTCTGTGGAGAGTAACTCACCTCCTGACTCCCCAAAGCCTGTCCACCATCTACAAGGCACAAGTCAGGAGTGTGATGGAATACTCCCCACTTGCCTGGATGAGTGCAGCTCCCACAACACTCAAGAAGCTTGACACCATCCAGGACAAAGCAGCCCCGCTTGATCAGCACCCCATCCACCATCTCTAACATGCACTTCCTCCATCATAGGTGCATAGTGGCAGCAGTGTGTACAATCTGCAAGATGCAGTGCAGAAACTCACCATCTCAACACACCTTTCACGACCACTACCACCTTGAAGGACAAGGGCAGCAGACGCATGGAAACACCACCACCTGGAAGTTCCCCTCCAAGTCACTCACCATCCAGACCTGGAACTGTATCACCGTTCCTTCACTGTCACTGGGTCAAAATCCTGGAACTCCCTCCCTACACCACAGGGACTGCAGTGGCTCAAGAAGGCAGCTCACCACCACCTTCTCAAGGGGCAATTAGGGATGGGCAATAAATGCTGGCCCGGCTCGTGAAGCCCACATCCCGTGAAATAATTTTTAAAAGTAGCCACACCCCCTGCCCTTACCCCATCGTCCTGTAAATGTTCAATTTTCAATATTTATCCAATTCCTCTTTTGAAAGTTACTATTGAATCTACTTCCACCGCCCTTTCAGGCAGCGCCTTCCAGATCACAACAACTCACTGGATAAATTAATTTCTCCTCTTCTCCCCCTCTGGTATTTCGTCAGTTATCTTATTCGGTATCCTTCTGGTTCCTGACCCTCCTGCCAGTGGAAACAATTTCTCCTCATTAGCAAATGTGAAGGGCTAAACCCTCACACTGTATATCTTTATAAAATATATAAAGAAATGCTAATCAATATTTTAAAATTTTTTAAATTGTACAGCGACCTTTAAAATGGCTGAAACTGTGACCACCGAACAAAAGAAACCGCTTGGCAGTTTTAGGAAAACTCATGCCTCGTTATCTCTGAGGAGCCCTAATGACCCCTGTGGACCATACAGCCCAACTTCAAAGAGAGCCATACAAAGATCATCTACATTTAATAAACTAGGCTGCCCAGAAGGAGATGGATTGTCTTCTAAGTCAAAGGTCCCGCAACCTTCCTTTTAATTCCTCACGGCTGAGACATTTAACAGTCATCGGAGTTGAGACAATTGATACACATCCTTTGTCAAAGATGGTGGAGTGGTGGGAGTCATGTGACATGGGCCGTGGAACAAGTAATATTGCCTTGTTGAACTGAAAAGCTCGGTCTGCTGTTTAACATCTGACGAGCCGGCCTCATCGAAGGAGCTCTGGCGCAGGTTGGATATCGGGCCTTATCTACCCTGCTTCTGGTGAAAGCTCCATACCTTCATCTACAAGACTGATACAACTCTGCGTGCCTATCTCATCTTGGGAAGTCAACATCACCAAAAAAGTGAATTCTACAACATCAGTTTTCAGCCCACCAACCTCTGTGAAGGAATACCTCACCGGATTCTGGACTCTGGATTCACGTGAAACCATATTTCTTTTTTCTGTGGTCTCTGTACTGTCGATCTTTCTTTTCTCTACCCCTGTCTTTACTATCTGAATGTGAGGGGGATGTTGTAAACTCTCTTTTCGTGATTTGAGTGTGTGAAAATAAACTAACCCTTTGAGTTCATCCTACCTCGGGTTATTAATCAAAAATTGGATCGCACGAAAACCAAGGAACTGGGAAAGACACCACCGCTTATAAAGAGAGAAATAAATCAAAAGCACCTGTTTATGGATGGGTGGTGAGAAGAGACATTAAATTAACCCCCACCTTTTACCGGTCCGTAACACAAGATAGTTCATCATTCTGAACGCCTCTGTTCAGCCTCCCTTCTCCGGCTTTCTATGCTCCGAGGAGAACAATCCCAGTTTATACAGTCTCTCCAAAAAAAAACAGAAAATTGAAAATGCAAAGGTTTCCTTTTTTGTTGGAGAGTTCAGCAGTTTGGAAGGGGGCAAGTTGCATTGATCAGCCCAGCAAGCCAGCCATCACCGAGGGTGCAAACGGTGCCACACTGGATATGCCAGCTTCTCACCCTCCCTGCTGCCACTTTCTGCAGGGCACTGGGCAGAGCCCATACACTGTGCTGCTTTGGGACAGACCCGTCCTGGTTCCAACAGCACAGACTGTCCCCCCCGATACCCAGCATCGCTGCTTGAGCTCCTGCAGTGAATGCTTCAACTGCAGGTTTGCATTTTCAAAGCCCTTGTGAGGTTATTCCCTGAAAAGACAAACTCATTTTTCTGTATCGTCCTTGACTACCGCAGGACATCCCAAAGCGTTTGCAACCGAGTTCTTTCTTGGAAGTGTAGTCACTCAACAGCCTCCATTTTAAACATGGCAATCTCCCACAAAGAGCGGCATGATAATAACTGGATATTCTGGTTTTGTGATCTTGATTGAGGGATAAATATCAGCCCCAGGACACACACTTCTTCATAATATAGCTACCTGAGAGGGCAGATCTCAGTTTTACATCTTAACAGATAGGGGAGGCACCTCCGACAGTGCGGCGCTCCCTCAGTACTGACCCTCCAACAGTGCGGTGCTCCCTCAGTACTGACCCTCCGACAGTGCAGCACTCCCTCAGTACTGACCCTCCGACAGTGCAGCACTCCCTCAGTACTGACCCTCCGACAGTGCAGCACTCCCTCAGTACTGACCCTCTGACAGTGCAGCATTCCCTCAGTACTGACGCTCCGACAGTGCAGCACTCCCTCAGTACTGACCCTCTGACAGTGCGGCACTCCCTCAGTACTGACTCTCCGACAGTGCGGTGCTCCCTCAGTACTGACCCTCCGACAGTGTGGCACTCCCTCAGTACTGACCCTCCAACAATGCGGCACTCACTCAGTACTGACCCTCCGACAGTGCTGCACCCCATCATTACTGGCCCTCCAACAATGTGGCACTCCTTCAGTACTGACCTTCCGACAGTGCGGCGCTCCCTTAGTACTGACCCTCTGACAGTGCAGCACTCACTCAGTACTGACTGTCCAACAGTGCGGCTCTCCCTCAGTACTGACCCTCCGACAGTGCGGCGATCCCTCAGTACTCACCCTCCAACATTGCGGCACTCCTTCAGTACTGACCCTCCGACAGTGTGGAACTCCCTCAGTACTGACCCTCCGACAGTGTGGCACCCCATCATTACTGGCCCTCCAACAAAGTGGTACTCCCTCAGTACTGACCTTCCAACAGTGCAGCACTCACTCAGTACTGACCCTCCGACAGTGCGGCACTCAGTACTGACCCTCCAACAGTGTGGCACCCCATCATTACTGGCCCTCCAACAATGTGGCACTCCTTCAGTACTGACCCTGCGACAGTGCGGCGCTCCCTCAGTGCTGACTCTCCAATAATGGAGAATTCACTCAGTGCAGCACTGGAGTGTGATCCTGGATTTGTACTCTCGTCTGTGGAGTGGGATTTGAACCCACAACCTTCCGACCCAGAAGCGAGGGAGGTACCTGCTGAGCCAGAGCTGACATCATAACCTCCCTCATTCACACTTGGCAAACAATTCACTGACAGGAAATGACTTGTTTCGTTTTGCCCCTGATAATTACCCAGCACCCACTACTCCTCAATGGCTGGAGACCAGATTGGTTTGCTTCTGTGGCCCCTCTGTCTACATGGGGGGCACTTGCTCCTCTTTAGTAAACGGAAAATATTCACCAAAAGGCATAAGTGTGCAGAGCACGGTGTGGAGGGGGGGGTGGGGTGCGGGTGGCGGTGGGTAAAGGCAGCCATTGTGCAACTCTTTCAACGTGCTGTCAGAAGAGCAATGGGCCAAATGGCCTCCTACTGAGCTGCAAAGTTCTACCGGTGGCAGGGGAAGGGGAGAAATCAGCCAGGACGTCCCATTTCTGATCACTCTCCACCACCACTCCCCCGCCTTCCTCACCCACTTAGCCTTCTGCTGGAGCTTAATGTGCAGGGAGGACGAGGTTTCCTGCAGTCCAACAGCCAGCAGCCACCCTAGGGTGACACCCGTTTGGCTTTTTTTTTGGTCTAGGGGTGTGGGCGGGCTAACGTTCCAGCCCTGATCCCATTTGAGATCAACACCTTCGTGATGGCGGCGGAGAATAAAAATGCCTCAAAAAAAAAAATAATTTTGGGGGTGGCGCAGAGAGGAAGAGAAATCACCGACCTTTCTAGTGCGCTCTTACTCAAAATCAACATCCTGATCTTCAAATGCTTTGATTCCCATTTGATATCTATAATCCTCTGCCAGGAAGGCAAGATTAAAATCACTAGAGTGTCCACACACACACTGTGATATTCCCATGATGGGTATTATTCAGCATGAAGTAATGGAAAGTGATGTATTATTAATGACACTCAATCTCCAAACCCATATCCAGCCATTAACGCTCTGTGTTAACGATCTCTTCAAACACCCGAGACAGATCTCAGGATTGATAGTCCCTCTTGCCACTCTGAGTCTGTCCGCTCGTGGTCCAATTTAATTCTCTGCCTGGTAATCCAATCTCGTTTGTTTCCTGTTTCAGAGGCTGGGTCCGGTGGGATCCGAGCCTCAGACTCACCTTGATCAGATTCCTTTACGAGCTGTATATTTGGAAGGTTATTTTTGTGCCCAGTAAAATGAAAGGCATTGGCAGGATTAATGGCAACGCTTCTATTTTAGGCATTTACTATATTCAGAAGGGAAGGGGGACCCCATACCCCAGTGAGAGTCAGTACCTTCAGGAGAGGAGGGGGACCCTGTACCCCAGTGAGAGTCAGCACCTTCAGGAGAGGAGGGGGACCTGTACCCCAGTGAGAGACAGCACCTTCAGGAGAGGAGGGGGACCTGTACCCCAGTGAGAGTCAGCACCTTCAGGACAGGAGGGGGACCTGTACCCCAGTGAGAGTCAGCACCTTCAGGAGAGGAGGGGGACCCTGTACCCCAGTGAGAGTCAGCATCTTCAGGAGACGAGGGGACCAGTACCCCAGTGAGAGCCGGCACCTTCAGGAGAGGAGGGGGACCACATACCCCAGTGAGAGTCAGCACCTTCAGGAGAGGAGAGGGACCTGTACCCCAGTGAGAGTCAGCACCTTCAGGAGAGGAGGGGGACCTGTACCCCAGTGAGAGTCAGCACCTTCAGGAGAGGAGGGGGACCCTGAACCCCAGTGAGAGTCAGCACCTTTAGGAGAGGAGGGGGACCCGTACCCCAGTGAGAGTCAGCACCTTCAGGAGAGGAGGGGACCCTGTACCCCAGTGAGAGTCAGCACGTTCAGGAGAGGAGGGGTACCTGTACCCCAGTGAGAGTCAGCACCTTCAGGAGAGTAGGGGGACCTGTACCCCAGTGAGAGTCAGCACCTTCAGGAGAGGAGGGGGACCTGTTACCCCAGTGAGAATCAGCACCTTCAGAGGAGTATCAAATCAGTGGGAGGCATTCAAATGCGAGATTCTACGGGCACAGTGCAGACATGTCCCTACAAAGAAAAATGGTGGGACTGCCAAATCTAGAGCACCCTGGTTATCCAGAAGCATTCAGGCCAAGAAAAAGCAGAATATAAAGCCTGTGACAGTTATAAAAACTTAATACTGTAGAAAGCCTTGAGGAGTATTGAAAGTACAGGAGTGAAGGTGAGAAAAGAAATCAGGAAAGCAAAGAGAGGATATGAAAAAATATTGGCAGGGTTTTTATGAATTATTCATCCACAGGATGTGGGTGTCACTGGCTGGGCCCAGCATTTATTGCCCATCCCTAGTTTCCCCTTGAGAAGGTGGTGGTGAGCTGCCTTCTTGAACCGCTGCAGTCCAGTTCCTTTTCAGATATTGGTCTCAAAACGTTAACTCTGTTTCTCTCTCCGCAGATGCTGCCAGACCTGCTGAGTTTTTGGGGTGGGGTGGGGGGGGGGGGGGGGGGGGGGGGGGGGTGGTTGGGGGGTGGGGGGTTGGGGTCTGCAAATATTGGAAAACATTGCACCAATATTTAAAAAGCGTGTAAGGGCGAGGCCAGAAAATTATCAGCCAGTCAGTCTGACTTCAGTGGTGAGCAACTTATTGGAATTAACTCTGAGAGACAGGATAAGTTTTCACTTAGAAAGGCACGGGTTCATCAGGGACAGTCAGCATGGTTTTGTTAGGGGAAGATTGTGTCTTACTAACTTCATAGAATTTTTTGGGAGGAACGAACAAGGATTGATGAGGGTTGTGCAGTGGATGTTGTCTTTATGGAATTTACTAAGGCGTTTGACAAGGTCCTACATGGCAGACCGGTCAGAAATATGAGATCCTGTAAGATATAGGGAAAGGTGGCAAGTTGGATCCAAAAATTGGCTCAGCGACAGGAAACAGGGTAATGGCCAATAGATGTTTTTGCCAATGGAGGGCAGTTTCCTGTGGTGTTCCACAGGGCTCAGTGTTGGTGCCCTTGCTGTTTATCATATATATTAAAGATCTGGACTTAAATGGGGGAGGCATGATTGGGAAATTTACAGATGACACAAAAATTGGCCGTGTAGTTGATAGTGAAGAGGTTAGCTGCTGTCTCCACAACGATGTCAGTGGTTTGGTTGAGTGGGCAGAAAAGTGGCAAATGGAATTCAATCTGGAAAAGTGTGAGGTGATGCATTTGGGGAGGGCAAACAAAGCCAGGAAATAGGGAATACACAATAAACGGGAGGATATTGAGAAGGGTTGAGGAAGTGAGAGACCTTGGACTGCATGTCCGCAGGTCCCTGGAGGTGGCAGGGCAGGCAGATAAGGTGGTAAAGAAAGCATATGGAATGCTTTCCTTTATTGGACAAGGTATTGAATATAACAGCAGGGATGTAATGCTGGAACTATGTAAAATGCTGGTTAGGCCACATCTGGAATTTTGTGTACAGTTCTGGGGACCACATTACTGGAAGGACAAAATCGCTCTGGAAAGCGTACTGAGGAGATTTACAAGAATGCTGTCAAGGCTTGAAAATTGCAGCTATGGGTAAAAATTGGATAGGCAATGGTTGTTTTCCTTAGAACAGAGGAGAGGCTGAGGGACAACCTAATTGAGGTGTACAAAATTGAGGGTAGACAGTAAAGACTTGATTCCCCTCAATGAGGGGTCAGTTACCAGACGGCACAGATTTAAGGAGATTGGCAGAAGGATTAGAGGGGACATGGAGAAAAAGTTTTTCACCCAGAGGGTGGTGTGTGTCTGGAATTCACTGTCTGAGTGGGTGGTTGAGGCTGAAACACTCAACTCGCTTAAAAGGCACTTGGATCTGCAACTGAACCTGTGAGGCTACAGACCAGGTGCTGGAAAGTGGGAATAAAATGAGCAGCTAGTTATTTTTTTATCTTTTTCTGGCAGGCACATACATGATGGGCTGAATGGCCTCTTTCTGCGCCATAACTTTTATTTTGGTTCTAGGAAAGGAGCCTGTACCCCAGTGAGAGCCAGCACCTTCAGGAGAGGAGGGGGACCTGTACCCAGTGAGAGTCAGCACCTTCAGGAGAGGAGGGGGACCTGTACCCCAGTGAGAGTCAGCACCTTCAGGAGAGGAGGGGAACCTGTACCCCAGTGAGAGTCAGCACCTTCAGGAGAGGAGGGGGACCCGTAACCCAGTTAGAGTCAGCACCTTCAGGAGAGGAGGGGGACCCGTACCCAGTGAGAGTCAGCACCTTCAGGAGAGGAGGGGGACCTGTACCCCAGTGAGAGTCAGCATCTTCAAGAGAGATGGGGGACCTGTACCCCAGTGAGGGTCAGCACCTTCAGGAGAGGAGGGGGACCTGTACCCCAGTGAGAGTCAGCACCTTCAGGAGAGGAGGGGGACATGTACCCCAGTGAGAGTCAGCACCTTCAGGAGAGGGACCCTGTACCCCAGTGAGAGTCAGCGCCTTCAGGAGAGTAGGGGGACCTGTACCCCAATGAGAGTCAGCACCTTCAGGAGAGGAGGGGGACCTGTACCCCAGTGAGGGTCAGCACCTTCAGGAGAGGAGGGGGACCTGTACCCATGTGAGAGCCAGCACCTTCAGGAGAGGAGGGGGACCAGTACCCCAATGAGATTCAGCAGCTTCAGGAGAGGAGGGGGACAAGTACCACAGTGAGAGTCAGCACATTCAGGAGAGGAGGGGACCAGTACCCCAGTGAGTGTCAGCACATTCAGGAGAGGAGGGGGACCCTGTACCCCAGTGAGAGTCAGCACCTTCAGGAGAGGAGGGAGTCCTGTACACCAGTGAGAGTCAGCAACTTCAGGAGAGGAGGGGGACCTGTACCCCAGTGAGAGTCAGCACCTTCAGGAGAGGAGGGGGACCTGTACCCCAGTGAGAGTCAGCACCTTCAGGAGAGGAGGGGGACCCGTACCCCAGTGAGAGTCAGCACCTTCAGGAGAGGCGGGTCCTGTACCCCAGTGAGAGTCAGCACCTTCAGGAGAGGAGGGGGACGCATACCCCAGTGAGAGTCAGCACCTTCAGGAGAGGAGGGGGACCTGTACCCCAGTGAGAGTCAGCACCTTCAGGAGAGAAGAGGGACCTGTATCCCAGTGAGAGTCAGCACCTTCAGGAGAGGAGGGGGACCTGTACCCCAGTGAGAGTCAGCACCTTCAGGAAAGGATGTGGACCCTGTACCCCAGTGAGAGTCAGCACCTTCAGGAGAGGAGAGGGACCTGTACCCCAGTGAGAGTCAGCATCTTCAGGAGAGGAGGAGGACCTCTACCCCAGTGAGAGTCAGCACCTTCAGGAGAGCAGGGGGACCTGTACCCCAGTGAGAGTCAGCACCTTCAGGAGAGGAGGGGGACCTGTACCCCAGTGAGAGTCAGCACCTTCAGGAGAGGAGAAGGACCCTGTACCCCAGTGAGAGTCAGCACCTTCAGGAGAGGAGGAGGACACTGTACCCCAGTGAGAGTCAGCAGCTTCAGGGGAGGAGGGGGACCTGTACCCCAGTGAGAGTAAGCACCTTCAGGAAAGGAGGGGGACCTGTACCCCAGTGAGAGTCAGCACCTTCAGGAGAGGAGGGGGACCTGTACCCCAGTGAGAGTCAGCACCTTCAGGAGAGGAGGGGGACCCATACCCCAGTGAGAGTCAGCACCTTCAGGAGAGAAGAGGGACCTGTACCCCAGTGAGAGTCAGCACCTTCAGGAGAGGAGGGGGACATGTACCCCAGTGAGAGTCAGCACCTTCAGGAAAGGAAAGGGACCCTGTACCCCAGTGAGAGTCAGCACCTTCAGCAGAGGATGGGGACCATGTACCCCAGTGAGAGTCAGCATCTTCAGGAGAGGAGGGGGACCTGTACCCCAGTGAGAGTCAGCACCTTCAGGAGAGGAGGAGGACCCTGTACCCCAGTGAGAGTCAGCACCTTCAGGAGAGGAGGAGGACCCTGTACCCCAGTGAGAGTCAGCACCTTCAGGAGAGGAGGGGGACCTGTACCCCAGTGAGAGTCAGCACCTTCAGGAGAGGAGGGGGACCTGTACCCCAGTGAGAGTCAGCACCGTCAGGGGAGGAGGAGGACCCTGTACCCCAGTGAGAGTCAGCACCTTCCGGAGAGGAGGAGGACCCTGTACCCCAGTGAGAGTCAGCACCTTCAGGAGAGGAGGGGGACCTGTACCCCAGTGAGAGTCAGCACCTTCAGGAGAGGAGGGGGACCTGTACTCTAGTGAGAGTCAGCATCTTCAGGAGAGGAGGGTGACCCGTACCACAGTGAGGGTCAGCACCTTCAGGAGAGGAGGGGACCTGTACCCCAGTGACAGTCAGCACCTTCAGGAGAGGAGGGGGACCTGTACCCCAGTGAGAGTCAGCACCTTGAGGAGAGGAGGGGGACCTGTACCCCAGTGAGAGTCAGCATCTTCAAGAGAGATGGGGGACCTGTACCCCAGTGAGGGTCAGCACCTTCAGGAGAGGAGGCGGACCTGTACCCCAGTGAGAGTCAGCACCTTCAGGAGAGGAGGGGGACCTGTACCCCAGTGAGAGTCAGCACCTTCAGGAGAGGAGGAGGACACTGTACCCCAGTGAGAGTCAGCACCTTCAGGAGAGGAGGAGGACCCTGTACCCCAGTGAGAGTCAGCACCTTCAGGAGAGGAGGGGGACCTGTACCCCTGTGAGAGTCAGCACCTTCAGGAGAGGAGGGGGACCTGTACCCCAGTGAGAGTCAGCATCTTCAGGAGAGGAGGGTGACCTGTACCCCAGTGAGGGTCAGCACCTTCAGGAGAGGAGGGGACCTGTACCCCAGTGAGAGTCAGCACCTTCAGGAGAGGAGGGGGACCAGTACCCCAGTGAGAGTCAGCATCTTCAAGAGAGATGGGGGACCTGTACCCCAGTGAGGTTCAGCACCTTCAGGAGAGGAGGGGGACCTGTACCACAGTGAGAGTCAGCACCTTCAGGAGAGGAGGGGGACATGTACCCCAGTGAGAGTCAGCACCTTCAGGAGAGGAGGGGGACCAGGAACCCAGTGAGAGTCAGCATCTTCAGGAGAGATGGGGGACCTGTACCCCATTGAGAGTCAGCAGCTTCAGGAGAGGAGGGGGACCCATACCCCAATGAGAGTCAGCACCTTCAGGAGAGGAGGGGGACCTCTACCCCAGTGAGAGTCAGCACCTTCAGCAGAGGAGGGTGACCCGTACCACAGTGAGGGTCAGCACCTTCAGGAGAGGAGGGGACCTGTACCCCAGTGAGAGTCAGCACCTTCAGGAGAGGAGGGGGACACGTACCACAGTGAGAGTCAGCACATTCAGGAGAGGAGGGGGACCTGTACCCCAGTGAGAGTCAGCATCTTCAAGAGAGATGGGGGACCTGTACCCCAGTGAGGTTCAGCAACTTCAGGAGAGGAGGGGGACCTGTACCACAGTGAGAGTCAGCACCTTCAGGAGAGGAGGGGGACATGTACCCCAGTGAGAGTCAGCACCTTCAGGAGAGGAGGGGGACCAGGAACCCAGTGAGAGTCAGCATCTTCAGGAGAGATGGGGGACCTGTACCCCATTGAGAGTCAGCAGCTTCAGGAGAGGAGGAGGACCCTGTACCCCAGTGAGAGTCAGCACCTTCAGGAGAGGAGGGGGACCTGTACCCCAGTGAGAGTCAGCACCTTCAGGAGAGGAGGGGGACCTGTACCCCTGTGAGAGTCAGCACCTTCAGGAGAGGAGGGGGACCTGTACCCCAGTGAGAGTCAGCATCTTCAGGAGAGGAGGGTGACCTGTACCCCAGTGAGGGTCAGCACCTTCAGGAGAGGAGGGGACCTGTACCCCAGTGAGAGTCAGCACCTTCAGGAGAGGAGGGGGACCCATACCCCAATGAGAGTCAGCACCTTCAGGAGAGGAGGGGGACCTCTACCCCAGTGAGAGTCAGCACCTTCAGGAGAGGAGGGGGACCTGTACCCCTGTGAGAGTCAGCACCTTCAGGAGAGGAGGGGGACCTGTACCCCAGTGAGAGTCAGCATCTTCAGGAGAGGAGGGTGACCTGTACCCCAGTGAGGGTCAGCACCTTCAGGAGAGGAGGGGACCTGTACCCCAGTGAGAGTCAGCACCTTCAGGAGAGGAGGGGGACACGTACCACAGTGAGAGTCAGCACATTCAGGAGAGGAGGGGACCAGTACCCCAGTGAGTTTCAGCACCTTCAGGAGAGGAGGGGGACCCTGTACCCCAGTGAGAGTCAGCATCTTCAAGAGAGATGGGGGACCTGTACCCCAGTGAGGTTCAGCAACTTCAGGAGAGGAGGGGGACCTGTACCACAGTGAGAGTCAGCACCTTCAGGAGAGGAGGGGGACATGTACCCCAGTGAGAGTCAGCACCTTCAGGAGAGGAGGGGGACCAGGAACCCAGTGAGAGTCAGCATCTTCAGGAGAGATGGGGGACCTGTACCCCATTGAGAGTCAGCAGCTTCAGGAGAGGAGGGGGACCCATACCCCAATGAGAGTCAGCACCTTCAGGAGAGGAGGGGGACCTCTACCCCAGTGAGAGTCAGCACCTTCAGCAGAGGAGGGGGACCCGTACCACAGTGAGAGTCAGCACCTTCAGGAGAGGAGGGGACCTGTACCCCAGTGAGAGTCAGCACCTTCAGGAGAGGAGGGGGACACGTACCACAGTGAGAGTCAGCACATTCAGGAGAGGAGGGGACCAGTACCCCAGTGAGTTTCAGCACCTTCAGGAGAGGAGGGGGACCCTGTCCCCCAGTGAGAGTCAGCACCTTCAGGAGAGGAGGGGGACCTGTACCCAGTGAGAGTCAGTACCTTCAGGAGAGGAGGGGGACCTGTACCCCAGTGAGAGTCAGCACCTTCAGGAGAGGAGGGGGACCTGTACCCCAGTGAGAGTCAGCACCGTCAGGAGAGCAGGGGGACCTGTACCCCAGTGAGAGTCAGCACCTTCAGGAGAGCAGGGGGACCTGTACACAAGTGAGAGTCAGCACCTTCAGGAGAGGAGGGGGACCTGTACCCCAGCGGGAGTCAGCACCTTCAGGAGAGGAGGAGGACCCTGTACCCCAGTGAGAGTCAGCACCTTCAGGAGAGGAGGAGGACCCTGTACCCCAGTGAGAGTCAGCACCTTCAGGAGAGGAGGGGGACCTGTACCCCAGTGAGAGTCAGCACCTTCAGGAGAGGAGGGGACCTGTACCCCAGTTAGAGTCAGCACCTTCAGGAGAGGAGGGGGACCAGTACAACAGTGAGAGTCAGCACCTTCAGGAGAGGAGGGGGACCCTGTACCCCAGTGAGAGTCAGCACCTTCAGGAGAAGAGGGGGACCTGTACCCCAGTGAGAGTCAGCACCTTCAGGAGAGGAGGGGGACCTGTACCCCAGTGAGAGTCAGCACCTTCAGGAGAGGAGCGGACCTGTACCCCAGTCAGAGTCAACACCTTCAGGAGAGGAGGGGGACCTGTACCCCAGTGAGAGTCAGCACCTTCAGGAGAGGAGGGGGACCCTGTCCCCCAGTGAGAGTCAGCACCTTCAGGAGAGAAGGGAGTCCTGTACCCCAGTGAGAGTCAGCACCTTCAGGAGAGGAGGGGGACCTGTTACCACAGTAAGAGTCAGCACCTTCAGGAGAGGAGGGGGACCTGGACCCCAGTGAGAATCAGCACCTTCAGAGGAGTATCAAATCAGTGGGAGGCATTCAAATGCGAGATTCTACGGGCACAGTGCAGACATGTCCCTACAAAGAAAAATGGTGGGACTGCCAAATCTAGAGCACCCTGGTTATCCAGTTGCATTCAGGCCAAGAAAAAGCAGAATATAAAGCCTATGACAGTTATAAAAACTTAATACTGTAGAAAGCCTTGAGGAGTATTGAAAGTACAGGAGTGAAGGTGAGAAAAGAAATCAGGAAAGCAAAGAGAGGATATGAAAAAATACTGGCAGGGTTTTTATGAATTATTCATCCACAGGATGTGGGTGTCACTGGCTGGACCCAGCATTTATTGCCCAACCCTAGTTTCCCCTTGAGAAGGTGGTGGTGAGCTGCCTTCTTGAACCGCTGCAGACCAGTTCCTTTTCAGAGATTGGTCTCAAAACGTTAACTCTGTTTCTCTCTCCGCAGATGCTGCCAGACCTGCTGAGTTTATCCAGCATTTTCTGTTTTCATTCTCAATGAGCTCTTTGTCTCCGTCTTCAATAAGGAGGGGGATGATGCAGACATTCGAGTGGAAGGGGCAGAGTGCAAAATTATTAGATACGATAAGCACAGTGAGAGAGGAAGCACTGGAGGGAGTGACATCCTCGAAGGTGGATCAATCACCAGGGCCAAATGGATTATATCCCAGGCCATTATTGGAAGCCATGGAGGAAATAGCGGATACTCTGAGAATCATTTTCCAACCCTATCTAGATACAGATGAGGTACCAGAGGATTGGTGGTGGGGGCGGCGGGGGTGGGGGGTTGGGGTCTGCAAATATTGGAAAACATTGCACCAATATTTAAAAAGCGTGTAAGGGCGAGGCCAGAAAATTATCAGCCAGTCAGTCTGACTTCAGTGGTGAGCAACTTATTGGAATTAACTCTGAGAGACAGGATAAGTTTTCACTTAGAAAGGCACGGGTTCATCAGGGACAGTCAGCATGGTTTTGTTAGGGGAAGATTGTGTCTTACTAACTTCATAGAATTTTTTGGGAGGAAGTGACAAGGATTGATGAGGGTTGTGCAGTGGATGTTGTCTTTATGGATTTTAGTAAGGCGCTTGACAAGGTCCTACATGGCAGACCGGTCAGAAATATGAGATCCTGTAAGATATAGGGAAAGGTGGCAAGTTGGATCCAAAAATTGTCTCAGTGACAGGAAACAGGGTAATGGTCAATAGATGTTTTTGCCAATGGAGGGCAGTTTCCTGTGGTGTTCCACAGGGCTCAGTGTTGGTGCCCTTGCTGTTTATCATATATATTAAAGATCTGGACTTAAATGGGGGAGGCATGATTGGGAAATTTACAGATGACACAAAAATTGGCCGTGTAGTTGATAGTGAAGAGGTTAGCTGCTGTCTCCACAACGATGTCAGTGGTTTGGTTGAGTGGGCAGAAAAGTGGCAAATGGAATTCAATCTGGAAAAGTGTGAGGTGATGCATTTGGGGAGGGCAAACAAAGCCAGGAAATAGGGAATACACAATAAACGGGAGGATATTGAGAAGGGTGAAGGAAGTGAGAGACCTTGGACTGCATGTCCGCAGGTCCTGGAGGTGGCAGGACAGGTGGATAAGGTGGTAAAGAAAGCGTATGGAATGCTTTCCTTTATTGGATGAGGTATTGAATACAACAGCAGGGATGTAATGCTGGAACTATGTAAAATGCTGGTTAGGCCACATCTGGAATTTTGTGTACAGTTCTGGCCACCACATTACTGGAAGGACCTAATCGCTCTGGAAAGCGTACAGAGGAGATTTACAAGAATGCTGTCAGGGCTTGAAAATTGCAGCTATGGGGAAAAATTGGATATGCAATGGTTGTTTTCCTTAGAACAGAGGAGAGGCTGAGGGGCAACCTAACTGAGGTGTACAAAATTGAGGGTAGACAGTAAAGACTTGATTCCCCTCAATGAGGGGTCAGTTACCAGGGGACACAGATATACAGAGATTGGTAGAAGGATTAGAGGGGACATGGAGAAAAACTTTTTCACCCAGAGGGTGCTGGGCGTCTGGAATTCACAGCCTAAGTCGATGGTTGAGGCTGAAACGCTCAACTCATTTAAAAGGCACTTGGATCTGCATCTGAACCTGTGAGGCTACAGACCAGGGGCTGGAAAGTGGGATTAAAATGAGCAGCTAGTTATTTTTTTATCTTTTTCTGGCCGGCACATACATGATGGGCTGAATGGCCTCTTTCTGCGCCATAACTTTTCTTTTGGTTCTAGGAAAGGAGCCTGTACCCCAGTGAGAGTCAGCACCTTCAGGAGAGGAGGAGGACCTGTACCCCAGTGAGAGTCAGCACCTTCAGGAGAGGAGGAGGACCTGTACCCCAGTGAGAGTCAGCACCTTCAGTAGAGGAGGGGGAACTGTACCCCAGTGAGAGTCAGCACCTTCAGGAGATGAGGGGGACCTGTACCCCAGTGAGAGTCAGCACCTTCAGGAGAGGAGGGGGACCTGTACCCAGTGAGAGTCAGTACCTTCAGGAGAGGAGGGGGACCCCATACCCCATTGAGAGTCAGCACCTTCAGGAGAGGGACCCTGTACCCCAGTGAGAGTCAGCACCTTCAGGAGAGGAGGGGGACATGTCCCCCAGTGAGAGTCAGCACCTTTAGAAGAGGAGGGGGACCTGTACCCCAGTGAGAGTCAGCACCTTCAGGAGAGGAGGGGGACCTGTACCCCAATGAGAGTCAGCACCGTCAGGAGAGGAGGGGGAACTGTACACCAGTGAGAGTCAGCACCTTCAGGAGAGGAGGGGGACCTGTACCCATGTGAGAGTCAGCACCTTCAGGAGAGGAGGGGGACCTGTACCGCAATGAGAGTCAGCATCTTCAGGAGAGGAGGGGAACAAGTACCCCAGTGAGAGTCAGCACCTTCAGGAGAGGAGGGGACCAGTACCCCAGTGAGAGTCAGCACCTTCAGGAGAGGAGGGGGACCCTGTACCCCAGTGAGAGTCAGCACCTTCAGGAGAGGAGGGAGTCCTGTACCCCAGTGAGAGTCAGCACCTTCAGGAGAGTAGGGGGACCCGTACCCCAGTGAGAGTCAGCACCTTCAGGAGAGGCGGGTCGTGTACCCCAGTGAGAGTCTGCACCTTCAGGAGAGGAGGGGGACCCATACCCCAGTGAGAGTCAGCACCTTCAGGAGAGGAGGGGGACCTGTACCCCAGTGAGAGTCAGCACCTTCAGGAGAGGAGGGGGACCTGTACCCCAGTGAGAGTCAGCTTCTTCAGGAGAGGAGGGGGACCTGGACCCCAGTGAGAGTCAGCACCTTCAGGAGAGGAGGGGGACCTGTACCCCAGTGAGAGTCAGCGCCTTCAGGAGAGGAGGGGGACCTGTACCCCAGTGAGAGTCAGCATCTTCAGGAGAGGAGGGGGACCCGTACCCCAGTGAGAGTCAGCACTTTCAGGAGAGGCGGGTCCTGTACCCCAGTGAGAGTAAGCACCTTCAGGAGAGGAGGGGGACCTGTACCCCAGTGAGAGTCAGCACCTTCAGGAGAGGAGGGAGACCTGTACCCCAGTGAGAGTCAGCACCTTCAGGAGAGGAGGGGGACCTGTACCCCAGTGAGAGTCAGCACCTTCAGGAGAGGAGGGGGACCGTGTACCCCAGTGAGAGTCAGCACCTTCAGTAGAGGAGGGGGACCTGTACCCCAGTGAGAGTCAGCACCTTCAGGAGAGGAGGGGGACCTGTACCCCAGTGAGAGTCAGCACCTTCAGGAGATGAGGGGGACCTGTACCCCAGTGAGAGTCAGCCCCTTCAGGAGAGGAGGGGAACCTGTACCCAGTGAGAGTCAGTACCTTCAGGAGAGGAGGGGGACCTGTACCCCAGTGAGAGTCAGCACCTTCAGGAGAGGAGGGGGACCTGTACCGCAATGAGAGTCAGCATCCTCAGGGGAGGAGGGGAACAAGTACCCCAGTGAGAGTCAGCACCTTCAGGAGAGGAGGGGACCAGTACCCCAGTGAGAGTCAGCACCTTCAGGAGAGGAGGGGGACCTGTACCCCAGTGAGAGTCAGCACCTTCAGGAGAGTAGGGGGACCTGTACCCCAGTGTGAGTCAGCACCTTCAGGAGAGGAGGGAGACCCGTACCCCAGTGAGAGTCAGCACCTTCAGGAGAGGCGGGTCGTGTACCCCAGTGAGAGTCAGCACCTTCAGGAGAGGAGGGGGACCCATACCCCAGTGAGAGTCAGCACCTTCAGGAGAGGAGGGGGACCTGTACCCCAGTGAGTGTCAGCACCTTCAGGAGAGGAGGGGGACCTGTACCCCAGTGAGAGTCAGCACCTTCAGGAGATGAGGGGGACCCTGTACCCCAGTGAGAGTCAGCACCTTCAGGAGAGGAGGGGGACCTGTACCCCAGTGAGAGTCAGCACCTTCAAGAGAGGAGGGGGACCTGTACCCCAGTGAGAGTCAGCACCTTCAGGAGAGGAGGGGGACCTGTACCCCAGTGAGAGTCCGCACCTTCAGGAGAGCAGGGGGACCTGTACCCCAGTGAGAGTCAGCACCTTCAGGAGAGCAGGGGGCCCTGTACCCCAGTGAGAGTCAGCACCTTCAGGAGACGAGGGGGACCCTGTACCCCAGTGAGAGTCAGCACCTTCAGGAGAGGAGGGAGACCTGTACCCCAGTGAGAGTCAGCACCTTCAGGAGAGGAGGGGGACCTGTACCCCAGTGAGAGTCAGCACCTTCAGGAGAGGAGGGGGACCTGTACCCCAGTGAGAGTCAGCACCTTCAGGAGAGGAGGGGGACCTGTACCCCAGTGAGAGTCAGCCCCTTCAGGAGAGGAGGGAGTACTCTACCCCAGTGAGAGTCAGCACCTTCAGGAGAGGCGGGTCCTGTACCCCAGTGAGAGTCAGCACCTTCAGGAGAGTAGGGGGGACCAGTACCCCAGTGAGAGTCAGCACCTTCAGGAGAGGAGGGGGACCTGTACCCCAGTGAGAGTCAGCACCTTCAGGAGAGCAGGGGTACCTGTACCCCAGTGAGAGTCAGCACCTTCAGGCGAGGAGGGGGACCTGTATATCAGTGAGAGTCAGCACCTTCAGGAGAGGAGGGGGACCTGTACCCCAGTGAGATTCAGCATCTTCAGGAGAGGAGGGGGACCCTGTACCCCAGTGAGAGTCAGCACCTTCAGGAGAGGAGGGGGACCTGTACCCCAGTGAGAGTCAGCACCTTCAGGAGAGGGGAGGACCTGTTACCACAGTGAGAGTCAGCACCTTCAGGAGATGAGGGGGACCTGTTACCCCAGTGAGAATCAGCACCTTCAGGAGAGGAGGGGGACCTGTACCCCAGTGAGATTCATCATCTTCAGGAGAGGAGGGGGACCCTGTACCCCAGTGAGAGTCAGCACCTTCAGGAGAGGAGGGGGACCTGTACCCCAGTGAGAGTCAGCACCTTCAGGAGAGGGGAGGACCTGTTACCACAGTGAGAGTCAGCACCTTCAGGAGAGGAGGGGGACCTGTTACCCTAGTGAGAATCAGCACCTTCAGGAGAGGAGGGGGACCTGTTACCCCAGTGAGAGTCAGCACCTTCAGAGGAGTATCAAATCAGTGGGAGGCATTCAAATGCAAGATTCTACGGGCACAGTGCCGTCATGTCCCTACAAAGAAAAATGGTGGGACTGCCAAATCTAGAGCACCCTGGTTATCCAGTAGCATTCAGGCCAAGAAAAAGCAGAATATAAATCCTATGACAGTTATAAAAACTTAATACTGTAGAAAGCCTTGAGGAATATTGAAGGTACAGGAGTGAAGGTGAGAAAAGAAATCAGGAAAGCAAAGAGAGGATATGAAAAAATACTGGCAGGGTTTTTATGAATTATTCATCCACAGGATGTGGGTGTCACTGGCTGGACCCAGCATTTATTGCCCAACCCTAGTTTCCCCTTGAGAAGGTGGTGGTGAGCTGCCTTCTTGAACCGCTGCAGACCAGTTCCTTTTCAGAGATTGGTCTCAAAACGTTAACTCTGTTTCTCTCTCCGCAGATGCTGCCAGACCTGCTGAGTTTATCCAGCATTTTCTGTTTTCATTCTCAATGAGCTCTTTGTCTCCGTCTTCAATAAGGAGGGGGATGATGCAGACATTCGAGTGGAAGGGGCAGAGTGCAAAATTATTAGATACGATAAGCACAGTGAGAGAGGAAGCACTGGAGGGAGTGACATCCTCGAAGATGGATCAATCACCAGGGCCAAATGGATTATATCCCAGGCCATTATTGGAAGCCATGGAGGAAATAGCGGATACACTGAGAATCATTTTCCAACCCTATCTAGATACAGATGAGGTACCAGAGGATTGGTGGTGGGGGCGGCGGGGGTGGGGGGTTGGGGTCTGCAAATATTGGAAAACATTGCACCAATATTTAAAAAGCGTGTAAGGGCGAGGCCAGAAAATTATCAGCCAGTCAGTCTGACTTCAGTGGTGAGCAACTTATTGGAATTAACTCTGAGAGACAGGATAAGTTTTCACTTAGAAAGGCACGGGTTGATCAGGGACAGTCAGCATGGTTTTGTTAGGGGAAGATTGTGTCTTACTAACTTCATAGAATTTTTTGGGAGGAAGTGACAAGGATTGATGAGGGTTGTGCAGTGGATGTTGTCTTTATGGAATTTAGTAAGGCGTTTGACAAGGTCCTACATGGCAGACCGGTCAGAAATATGAGATCCTGTAAGATATAGGGAAAGGTGGCAAGTTGGATCCAAAAATTGTCTCTGTGACAGGAAACAGGGTAATGGTCAATAGATGTTTTTGCCAATGGAGGGCAGTTTCCTGTGGTGTTCCACAGGGCTCAGTGTTGGTGCCCTTGCTGTTTATCATATATATTAAAGATCTGGACTTAAATGGGGGAGGCATGATTGGGAAATTTACAGATGACACAAAAATTGGCCGTGTAGTTGATAGTGAAGAGGTTAGCTGCTGTCTCCACAACGATGTCAGTGGTTTGGTTGAGTGGGCAGAAAAGTGGCAAATGGAATTCAATCTGGAAAAGTGTGAGGTGATGCATTTGGGGAGGGCAAACAAAGCCAGGAAATAGGGAATACACAATAAACGGGAGGATATTGAGAAGGGTGAAGGAAGTGAGAGACCTAGGACTGCATGTCCGCAGGTCCTGGAGGTGGCAGGACAGGTGGATAAGGTGGTAAAGAAAGCGTATGGAATGCTTTCCTTTATTGGATGAGGTATTGAATACAACAGCGGGGATGTAATGCTGGAACTATGTAAAATGCTGGTTAGGCCACATCTGGAATTTTGTGTACAGTTCTGGCCACCACATTACTGGAAGGACATAATCGCTCTGGAAAGCGTACAGAGGAGATTTACAAGAATGCTGTCAGGGCTTGAAAATTGCAGCTATGGGGAAAAATTGGATCGGCAATGGTTGTTTTCCTTAGAACAGAGGAGAGGCTGAGGGGCAACCTAACTGAGGTGTACAAAATTGAGGGTAGACAGTAAAGACTTGATTCCCCTCAATGAGGGGTCAGTTACCAGGGGACACAGATATACAGAGATTGGTAGAAGGATTAGAGGGGACATGGAGAAAAACTTTTTCACCCAGAGGGTGCTGGGCGTCTGGAATTCACAGCCTAAGTCGATGGTTGAGGCTGAAACGCTCAACTCATTTAAAAGGCACTTGGATCTGCATCTGAACCTGTGAGGCTACAGACCAGGGGCTGGAAAGTGGGATTAAAATGAGCAGCTAGTTATTTTTTTATCTTTTTCTGGCCGGCACATACATGATGGGCTGAATGGCCTCTTTCTGCGCCATAACTTTTCTTTTGGTTCTAGGAAAGGAGCCTGTACCCCAGTGAGAGTCAGCACCTTCAGGAGAGGAGGAGGACCTGTACCCCAGTGAGAGTCAGCACCTTCAGGAGAGGAGGAGGACCTGTACCCCAGTGAGAGTCAGCACCTTCAGTAGAGGAGGGGGACCTGTACCCCAGTGAGAGTCAGCACCTTCAGGAGATGAGGGGGACCTGTACCCCAGTGAGAGTCAGCACCTTCAGGAGAGGAGGGGGACCTGTACCCAGTGAGAGTCAGTACCTTCAGGAGAGGAGGGGGACCCCATACCCCATTGAGAGTCAGCACCTTCAGGAGAGGGACCCTGTACCCCAGTGAGAGTCAGCACCTTCAGGAGAGGAGGGGGACATGTCCCCCAGTGAGAGTCAGCACCTTTAGAAGAGGAGGGGGACCTGTACCCCAGTGAGAGTCAGCACCTTCAGGAGAGGAGGGGGACCTGTACCCCAATGAGAGTCAGCATCTTCAGGAGAGGAGGGGGAACTGTACACCAGTGAGAGTCAGCACCATCAGGAGAGGAGGGGGACCTGTACCCATGTGAGAGTCAGCACCTTCAGGAGAGGAGGGGGATCTGTACCGCAATGAGAGTCAGCATCTTCAGGAGAGGAGGGGAACAAGTACCCCAGTGAGAGTCAGCACCTTCAGGAGAGGAGGGGACCAGTACCCCAGTGAGAGTCAGCACCTTCAGGAGAGGAGGGGGACCCTGTACCCCAGTGAGAGTCAGCACCTTCAGGAGAGGAGGGAGTCCTGTACCCCAGTGAGAGTCAGCACCTTCAGGAGAGTAGGGGGACCCGTACCCCAGTGAGAGTCAGCACCTTCAGGAGAGGCGGGTCGTGTACCCCAGTGAGAGTCAGCACCTTCAGGAGAGGAGGGGGACCCATACCCCAGTGAGAGTCAGCACCTTCAGGAGAGGAGGTAGTCCTGTACCCCAGTGAGAGTCAGCACCTTCAGGAGAGTAGGGGGACCCGTACCCCAGTGAGAGTCAGCACCTTCAGGAGAGGCGGGTCGTGTACCCCAGTGAGAGTCAGCACCTTCAGGAGAGGAGGGGGACCCATACCCCAGTGAGAGTCAGCACCTTCAGGAGAGGAGGGGGACCTGTACCCCAGTGAGAGTCAGCACCTTCAGGAGAGGAGGGGGACCTGTACCCCAGTGAGAGTCAGCACCTTCAGGAGAGGAGGGGGACCCTGTACCCCAGTGAGAGTCAGCACCTTCAGGAGAGGAGGGGGACCCATACCCCAGTGAGAGTCAGCGCCTTCAGGAGAGGAGGGGGACCTGTACCCCAGTGAGAGTCAGCATCTTCAGGAGAGGAGGGGGACCAGTACCCCATTGAGAGTCAGCACCTTCAGGAGAGGAGGGGCACCTGTACCCCAGTGAGAGTCAGCACCTTCAGGAGAGGAGGGGGACCTGTACCCCAGTGAGAGTCAGCAACTTCAAGAGAGGAGGGGGACCTGTACCCCAGTGAGAGTCAGCACCTTCAGGAGAGGAGGGGGACCTGTACCCCAGTGAGAGTCAGCACCTTCAGGAGAGGAGGGGGACCTGTTACCCCAGTGAGAATCAGCACCTTCAGAGGAGTATCAAATCAGTGGGAGGCATCCAAATGTGAGATTCTACGGGCACAGTGCAAACATGGCCCTATAAAGAAAAATGGTGGGACTGCCAAATCTAGAGCACCCTGGTTATCCAGTTGCATTTAGGCCAAGAAAAAGCAGAATATAAATCCTATGACAGTTATAAAAACTTAATACTGTAGAAAGCCTTGAGGAGTATTGAAAGTACAGGAGTGAAGGTGAGAAAAGAAATCAGGAAAGCAAAGAGAGGATATGAAAAAATACAGGCAGGGTTTTTATGAATTATTCATCCACAGGATGTGGGTGTCACTGGCTGGGCCCAGCATTTATTGCCCAACCCTAGTTTCCCCTTGAGAAGGTGGTGGTGAGCAGCCTTCTTGAACCGCTGCAGTCCAGTTCCTTTTCAGAGATTGGTCTCAAAACGTTAACTCTGTTTCTCTCTCCGCAGATGCTGCCAGACCTGCTGAGTTTATCCAGCATTTTCTGTTTTCATTCTCAATGAGCTCTTTGTCTCCGTCTTCAATAAGGAGGGAGATGATGCAGACATTCGAGTGGAAGGGGCAGAGTGCAAAATTATTAGATACGATAAGCACAGTGAGAGAGGAAGCACTGGAGGGAGTGACATCCTCGAAGGTGGATCAATCACCAGGGCCAAATGGATTATATCCCAGGCCATTATTGGAAGCCATGGAGGAAATAGCGGATACTCTGAGAAACATTTTCCAACCCTATCTAGATACAGATGAGGTACCAGAGGATTGGGGGCGGTTGGTGTTGGGGGGGGGGGTGGTGGTTGGGGGGTGGGGGGTTGGGGTCTGCAAATATTGGAAAACATTGCACCAATATTTAAAAAGCGTGTAAGGGCGAGGCCAGAAAATTATCAGCCAGTCAGTCTGACTTCAGTGGTGAGCAACTTATTGGAATTAACTCTGAGAGACAGGATAAGTTTTCCCTTAGAAAGGCATGGGTTGATCAGGGACAGTCAGCATGGTTTTGTTAGGGGAAGATTGTGTCTTACTAACTTCATAGAATTTTTTGGGAGGAAGTGACAAGGATTGATGAGGGTTGTGCAGTGGATGTTGTCTTTATGGAATTTTGGAAGGCGTTTGACAAGGTCCTACATGGCAGACCGGTCAGAAATATGAGATCCTGTAAGATATAGGGAAAGGTGGCAAGTTGGATCCAAAAATTGTCTCAGTGACAGGAAACAGGGTAATGGTCAATAGATGTTTTTGCCAATGGAGGGCAGTTTCCTGTGGTGTTCCACAGGGCTCAGTGTTGGTGCCCTTGCTGTTTATCATATATATTAAAGATCTGGACTTAAATGGGGGAGGCATGATTGGGAAATTTACAGATGACACAAAAATTGGCCGTGTAGTTGATAGTGAAGAGGTTAGCTGCTGTCTCCACAACGATGTCAGTGGTTTGGTTGAGTGGGCAGAAAAGTGGCAAATGGAATTCAATCTGGAAAAGTGTGAGGTGATGCATTTGGGGAGGGCAAACAAAGCCAGGAAATAGGGAATACACAATAAACGGGAGGATATTGAGAAGGGTGAAGGAAGTGAGAGACCTTGGACTGCATGTCCGCAGGTCCTGGAGGTGGCAGGACAGGTGGATAAGGTGGTAAAGAAAGCGTATGGAATGCTTTCCTTTATTGGATGAGGTATTGAATACAACAGCGGGGATGTAATGCTGGAACTATGTAAAATGCTGGTTAGGCCACATCTGGAATTTTGTGTACAGTTCTGGCCACCACATTACTGGAAGGACCTAATCGCTCTGGAAAGCGTACAGAGGAGATTTACAAGAATGCTGTCAGGGCTTGAAAATTGCAGCTATGGGGAAAAATTGGATCGGCAATGGTTGTTTTCCTTAGAACAGAGGAGAGGCTGAGGGGCAACCTAACTGAGGTGTACAAAATTGAGGGTAGACAGTAAAGACTTGATTCCCCTCAATGAGGGGTCAGTTACCAGGGGACACAGATATACAGAGATTGGTAGAAGGATTAGAGGGGACATGGAGAAAAACTTTTTCACCCAGAGGGTGCTGGGCGTCTGGAATTCACAGCCTAAGTCGATGGTTGAGGCTGAAACGCTCAACTCATTTAAAAGGCACTTGGATCTGCATCTGAACCTGTGAGGCTACAGACCAGGGGCTGGAAAGTGGGATTAAAATGAGCAGCTAGTTATTTTTTTATCTTTTTCTGGCCGGCACATACATGATGGGCTGAATGGCCTCTTTCTGCGCCATAACTTTTCTTTTGGTTCTAGGAAAGGAGCCTGTACCCCAGTGAGAGTCAGCACCTTCAGGAGAGGAGGAGGACCTGTACCCCAGTGAGAGTCAGCACCTTCAGGAGAGGGACCCTGTACCCCAGTGAGAGTCAGCACCTTCAGGAGAGGAGGGGGACATGTCCCCCAGTGAGAGTCAGCACCTTTAGAAGAGGAGGGGGACCTGTACCCCAGTGAGAGTCAGCACCTTCAGGAGAGGAGGGGGACCTGTACCCCAATGAGAGTCAGCACCTTCAGGAGAGGAGGGGGAACTGTACACCAGTGAGAGTCAGCACCTTCAGGAGAGGAGGGGGACCTGTACCCATGTGAGAGTCAGCACCTTCAGGAGAGGAGGGGGACCTGTACCGCAATGAGAGTCAGCATCTTCAGGAGAGGAGGGGAACAAGTACCCCAGTGAGAGTCAGCACCTTCAGGAGAGGAGGGGACCAGTACCCCAGTGAGAGTCAGCACCTTCAGGAGAGGAGGGGGACCCTGTACCCCAGTGAGAGTCAGCACCTTCAGGAGAGGAGGGAGTCCTGTACCCCAGTGAGAGTCAGCACCTTCAGGAGAGTAGGGGGACCCGTACCCCAGTGAGAGTCAGCACCTTCAGGAGAGGCGGGTCGTGTACCCCAGTGAGAGTCAGCACCTTCAGGAGAGGAGGGGGACCCATACCCCAGTGAGAGTCAGCACCTTCAGGAGAGGAGGGGGACCTGTACCCCAGTGAGAGTCAGCACCTTCAGGAGAGGAGGGGGACCTGTACCCCAGTGAGAGTCAGCACCTTCAGGAGAGGAGGGGGACCCTGTACCCCAGTGAGAGTCAGCACCTTCAGGAGAGGAGGGGGACCTGTACCCCAGTGAGAGTCAGCGCCTTCAGGAGAGGAGGGGGACCTGTACCCCAATGAGAGTCAGCACCTTCAGGAGAGGAGGGGGACCTGTACCCCAGTGAGAGTCAGCACCTTCAGGAGAGGAGGGGGACCCTGTACCCCAGTGAGAGTCAGCACCTTCAGGAGAGGAGGGGGACCTGGACCCCAGTGAGAGTCAGCACCTTCAGGAGAGGAGGGGGACCTGTACCCCAGTGAGAGTCAGCGCCTTCAGGAGAGGAGGGGGACCTGTACCCCAATGAGAGTCAGCACCTTCAGGAGAGGAGGGGGACCTGTACCCCAGTGAGAGTCAGCATCTTCAGGAGAGGAGGGGGACCAGTACCCCATTGAGAGTCAGCACCTTCAGGAGAGGAGGGGCACCTGTACCCCAGTGAGAGTCAGCACCTTCAGGAGAGGAGGGGGACCTGTACCCCAGTGAGAGTCAGCAACTTCAAGAGAGGAGGGGGACCTGTACCCCAGTGAGAGTCAGCACCTTCAGGAGAGGAGGGGGACCTGTACCCCAGTGAGAGTCAGCACCTTCAGGAGAGGAGGGGGACCTGTTACCCCAGTGAGAATCAGCACCTTCAGAGGAGTATCAAATCAGTGGGAGGCATCCAAATGTGAGATTCTACGGGCACAGTGCAAACATGGCCCTATAAAGAAAAATGGTGGGATTGCCAAATCTAGAGCACCCTGGTTATCCAGTTGCATTTAGGCCAAGAAAAAGCAGAATATAAATCCTATGACAGTTATAAAAACTTAATACTGTAGAAAGCCTTGAGGAGTATTGAAAGTACAGGAGTGAAGGTGAGAAAAGAAATCAGGAAAGCAAAGAGAGGATATGAAAAAATACTGGCAGGGTTTTTATGAATTATTCATCCACAGGATGTGGGTGTCACTGGCTGGGCCCAGCATTTATTGCCCAACCCTAGTTTCCCCTTGAGAAGGTGGTGGTGAGCTGCCTTCTTGAACCGCTGCAGTCCAGTTCCTTTTCAGAGACTGGTCTCAAAACGTTAACTCTGTTTCTCTCTTCGCAGATGCTGCCAGACCTGCTGAGTTTATCCAGCATTTTCTGTTTTCATTCTCAATGAGCTCTTTGTCTCCGTCTTCAATAAGGAGGGGGATGATGCAGACATTCGAGTGGAAGGGGCAGAGTGCAAAATTATTCGATACGATAAGCACAGTGAGAGAGGAAGCACTGGAGGGAGTGACATCCTCGAAGGTGGATCAATCACCAGGGCCAAATGGACTATATCCCAGGCCATTATTGGAAGCCATGGAGGAAATAACGGATACTCTGAGAAACATTTTCCAACCCTATCTAGATACAGATGAGGTACCAGAGGATTGGTGGTGGGGGCGGCGGGGGTGGGGGGTTGGGGTCTGCAAATATTGGAAAACCTTGCACCAATATTTAAAAAGCGTGTAAGGGCGAGGCCAGAAAATTATAAGCCAGTCAGTCTGATTTCAGTGGTGAGCAACTTATTGGAATTAACTCTGAGAGACAGGATAAGTTTTCACTTAGAAAGGCACGGGTTGATCAGGGGCAGTCAGCATGGTTTTGTTAGGGGAAGATTGTGTCTTACTAACTTCATAGAATTTTTTGGGAGGAAGTGACAAGGATTGATGAGGGTTGTGCAGTGGATGTTGTCTTTATGGATTTTAGTAAGGCCTTTGACAAGGTGCTACATGGCAGACCGGTCAGAAATATGAGATCCTGTAAGATATAGGGAAAGGTGGCAAGTTGGATCCAAAAATTGGCTCAGCGACAGGAAACAGGGTAATGGTCAATAGATGTTTTTGCCAATGGAGGGCAGTTTCCTGTGGTGTTCCACAGGGCTCAGTGTTGGTGCCCTTGCTGTTTATCATATATATTAAAGATCTGGACTTAAATGGGGGAGGCATGATTGGGAAATTTACAGATGACACAAAAATTGGCCGTGTAGTTGATAGTGAAGAGGTTAGCTGCTGTCTCCACAACGATATCAATGGTTTGGTTGAGTGGGCAGAAAAGTGGCAAATGGAATTCAATCTGGAAAAGTGTGAGGTGATGCATTTGGGGAGGGCAAACAAAGCCAGGAAATAGGGAATACACAATAAACGGGAGGATATTGAGAAGGGTTGAGGAAGTGAGAGACCTTGGACTGCATGTCCGCAGGTCCCTGGAGGTGGCAGGGCAGGCAGATAAGGTGGTAAAGAAAGCATATGGAATGCTTTCCTTTATTGGACAAGGTATTGAATATAACAGCAGGGATGTAATGCTGGAACTATGTAAAATGCTGGTTAGGCCACATCTGGAATTTTGTGTACAGTTCTGGCCACCACATTACTGGAAGGACAAAATCGCTCTGGAAAGCGTACTGAGGAGATTTACAAGAATGCTGTCAAGGCTTGAAAATTGCAGCTATGGGTAAAAATTGGATAGGCAATGCTTGTTTTCCTTAGAACAGTGGAGAGGCTGAGGGGCAACCTAATTGAGGTGTACAAAATTGAGGGTAGACAGTAAAGACTTGATTCCCCTCAATGAGGGGTCAGTTACCAGACGGCACAGATTTAAGGTGATTGGTAGAAGGATTAGAGGGGACATGGAGAAAAAGTTTTTCACCCAGAGGGTGGTGTGTGTCTGGAATTCACTGTCTGAGTGGGTGGTTGAGGCTGAAACACTCAACTCGCTTAAAAGGCACTTGGAGCTGCATCCGAACCTGTGAGGCTACAGACCAGGTGCTGGAAAGTGGGATTAAAATGAGCAGCTAGTTATTTTTTTATCTTTTTCTGGCCGGCACATACATGATGGGCTGAATGGCCTCTTTCTGCGCCATAACTTTTCTTTTGGTTCTAGGAAAGGAGCCTGTACCCCAGTGAGAGTCAGCACCTTCAGGAGAGGAGGAGGACCTGTACCCAGTGAGAGTCAGCACCTTCAGGAGAGGAGGGGGACCTGTACCCCAGTGAGAGTCAGCACCTTCAGGAGAGGAGGGGGACCCGTAACCCAGTTAGAGTCAGCACCTTCAGGAGAGGAGGGGGACCCGTACCCAGTGAGAGTCAGCACCTTCAGGAGAGGAGGGGGACCAGTACCCCAGTGAGAGTCAGCATCTTCAAGAGAGATGGGGGACCTGTACCCCAGTGTGGGTCAGCACCTTCAGGAGAGGAGGAGGACCTGTACCCCAGTGAGAGTCAGCACCTTCAGGAGAGGAGGGGGACATGTACCCCAGTGAGAGTCAGCACCTTCAGGAGAGGAGGGGGACCAGGAACCCAGTGAGAGTCAGCACCTTCAGGAGAGGTGGGGGACCTGTACCCCAGTGAGAGTCAGCACCTTCAGGAGAGGAGGGGGACCTGTACCCCATTGAGAGTCAGCACCTTCAGGAGAGGGACCCTGTACCCCAGTGAGAGTCAGCGCCTTCAGGAGAGTAGGGGGACCTGTACCCCAATGAGAGTCAGCACCTTCAGGAGAGGAGGGGGACCTGTACCCCAGTGAGGGTCAGCACCTTCAGGAGAGGAGGGGGACCTGTACCCCAGCGAGAGTCAGCACCTTCAGGAGAGGAGGGGGACCAGTACCCCAATGAGATTCAGCAGCTTCAGGAGAGGAGGGGGACCAGTACCCCAGTGAGAGTCAGCACATTCAGGAGAGGAGGGGACCAGTACCCAAGTGAGTGTCAGCACCTTCAGGAGAGGAGGGGGACCCTGTACCCCAGTGAGAGTCAGCACCTTCAGGAGAGGAGGGAGTCCTGTACCCCAGAGAGAGTCAGCAACTTCAGGAGAGGAGGGGGACCTGTACCCCAGTGAGAGTCAGCACCTTCAGGAGAGGAGGGGGACCCGTACCCCAGTGAGAGTCAGCACCTTCAGGAGAGGCGGGTCCTGTACCCCAGTGAGAGTCAGCACCTTCAGGAGAGGAGGGGGACGCATACCGCAGTGAGAGTCAGCACCTTCAGGAGAGAAGAGGGACCTGTACCCCAGTGAGAGTCAGCACCTTCAGGAGAGGAGGGGGACCCTGTACCCCAGTGAGAGTCAGCACCTTCAGGAGAGGAGGGGGATCTGTACCCCAGTGAGAGTCAGCACCTTCAGGAGAGGAGGGGGACCCTGTACCCCAGTCAGAGTCAGCACCTTCAGGAGAGAAGGAGGACCCTGTACCCCAGTGAGAGTCAGCACCTTCAGGAGAGGAGGGGGACCTATACCCCAGTGAGAGTCAGCACCTTCAGGAGAGGAGGGGGACCTGTACCCCAGTGAGAGTCAGCACCTTCAGGAGAGCAGGGGGACCCGTACCCCAGTGAGAGTCAGCACCTTCAGGAGAGGAGGGGGACCTATACCCCAGTGAGAGTCAGCACCTTCAGGAGAGGAGGGGGACCCGTACCCCAGTGAGAGTCAGCACCTTCAGGAGAGGAGGGGCACCTGTACCCCAGTGAGAGTCAGCACCTTCAGGAGAGGAGGAGGACCCTGTACCCCAGTGAGAGTCAGCACCTTCAGGAGAGGACGGGGACCAGGAACCCAGTGAGAGTCAGCACCTTCAGGAGATGGACCCTGTACCCCAGTGAGAGTCAGCGCCTTCAGGAGAGTAGGGGGACCTGTACCCCAGTGAGAGTCAGCACCTTCAGGAGAGGAGGGGGACATGTACCACAGTGAGAGTCAGCACCTTCAGGAGAGGACGGGGACCAGGAACCCAGTGAGAGTCAGCATCTTCAGGAGAGATGGGGGACCTGTACCCCATTGAGAGTCAGCACCTTCAGGAGAGGGACTCTGTACCCCAGTGAGAGTCAGCGCCTTCAGGAGAGTAGGGGGACCTGTACCCCAATGAGAGTCAGCACCTTCAGGAGAGCAGGGTGACCTGTACCCATGTGAGAGTCAGCACCTTCAGGAGAGGAGGGGGACCAGTACTCCAATGAGATTCAGCACCTTCAGGAGAGGAGGCGGACCTGTACCACAATGAGAGTCAGCACATTCAGGAGAGGAGGGGACCAGTCCCCCAGTGAGTGTCAGCACCTTCAGGAGAGGAGGGGGACCCTGTACCCCAGTGAGAGTCAGCACATTCAGGAGAGGAGGGGGACCCTGTACCCCAGTGAGAGTCAGCACCTTCAGGAGAGGAGGGGGACCTGTACCCCAGTGAGAGTCAGCACCTTCAGGAGAAGAGGGGGACCCGTACCCCAGTGAGAGTCAGCACTTTCACGAGAGGAGGCGGAACCTGTACCCCAGTGAGAGTCAGCACCTTCAGGAGAGGAGGGGGACCTGTACCCCAGTGAGAGTCAGCACCTTCAGGAGAGGAGGAGGACCCTGTACCCCAGTGAGAGTCAGCACCTTCAGGAGAGGAAGAGGACCCTGTACCCCAGTGAGAGTCAGCACCTTCAGGAGAGGAGGGGGAACTGTACCCCAGTGAGAGTCAGCACCTTCAGGAGAGGAGGGGGACCTGTACCCCAGTGAGAGTCAGCACCTTCAGGGGAGGAGGAGGTCCCTGTACCCCAGTGAGAGTCAGCACCTTCAGGAGAGGAGGGGGACCTGTACCCCAGTGAGAGTCAGCACCTTCAGGAGAGGAGGGGGACCTGTACCCCAGTGAGAGTCAGCACCTTCAGGAGAGGAGGGGGACCTGTACCCCAGTGAGAGTCAGCACCTTCAGGAGAGGAGGGGGACCCGTACCCCAGTGAGAGTCAGCACCTTCAGGAGAGGAGGAGGACCCTGTACCCCAGTGAGAGTCAGCACCTTCAGGAGAGGAGGGGGACCTGTACCCCAGTGAGAGTCAGCACCTTCAGGAGAGGAGGGGGAGCTGTACCCTCGTGAGAGTCAGCATCTTCAGGAGAGGAGGGTGACCCGTACCACAGTGAGGGTCAGCACCTTCAGGAGAGGAGGGGACCTGTACCCCAGTGACAGTCAGCACCTTCAGGAGAGGAGGGGGACCAGTACCCCAGTGAGAGTCAGCACCTTCAGGAGAGGAGGGGGACCCTGTACCCCAGTGAGAGTCAGCACCTTCAGGAGAGATGGGGGACCTGTACCCCAGTGAGGGTCAGCACCTTCAGGAGAGGAGGGGGACCTGTACCCCAGTGAGAGTCAGCACCTTCAGGAGATGAGGGGGACCTGTACCCCTGTGAGAGTCAGCACCTTCAGGAGAGGAGGGGGACCTGTACCCCAGTGAGAGTCAGCATCTTCAGGAGAGGAGGGTGACCCGTACCACAGTGAGGGTCAGCACCTTCAGGAGAGGAGGGGACCTGTACCCCAGTGAGAGTCAGCACCTTCAGGAGAGGAGGGGGACCAGTACCCCAGTGAGAGTCAGCATCTTCAAGAGAGATGGGGGACCTGTACCCCAGTGAGGTTCAGCACCTTCAGGAGAGGAGGGGGACCTGTACCACAGTGAGAGTCAGCACCTTCAGGAGAGGAGGGGGACATGTACCCCAGTGAGACTCAGCACCTTCAGGAGAGGAGGGGGACCAGGAACCCAGTGAGAGTCAGCACCTTCAGGAGAGGAGGGGTACCAGGAACCCAGTGAGAGTCAGCATCTTCAGGAGAGATGGGGGACCTGTACCCCATTGAGAGTCAGCAGCTTCAGGAGAGGAGGGGGACCCATACCCCAATGAGAGTCAGCACCTTCAGGAGAGGAGGGGGACCTCTACCCCAGTGAGAGTCAGCACCTTCAGCAGAGGAGGGGGACCTGTACCCATATAAGAGACAGCACCTTCAGGAGAGGAGGGGGACCAGTACCCCAATGAGATTCAGCACCTTCAGGAGAGGAGGGGGACACGTACCACAGTGAGAGTCAGCACATTCAGGAGAGGAGGGGACCAGTACCCCAGTGAGTTTCAGCACCTTCAGGAGAGGAGGGGGACCCTGTACCCCAGTGAGAGTGAGCACCTTCAGGAGAGGAGAGAGTCCTGTACCCCAGTGAGAGTCAGCACCTTTAGGAGAGGAGGGAGTCCTGTACCCCTGTGAGAGTCAGCACCTTCAGAGGAGTATCAAATCAGTGGGAGGCATTCAAATGCAAGATTCTACGGGCACAGTGCCGACATGTCCCTACAAAGAAAAATGGTGGGACTGCCAAATCTAGAGCACCCTGGTTATCCAGTAGCATTCAGGCCAAGAAAAAGCAGAATATAAATCCTATGACAGTTATAAAAACTTAATACTGTAGAAAGCCTTGAGGAGTATTGAAAGTACAGGAGTGAAGGTGAGAAAAGAAATCAGGAAAGCAAAGAGAGGATATGAAAAAATACTGGCAGGGTTTTTATGAATTATTCATCCACAGGATGTGGGTGTCACTGGCTGGACCCAGCATTTATTGCCCAACCCTAGTTTCCCCTTGAGAAGGTGGTGGTGAGCTGCCTTCTTGAACCGCTGCAGACCAGTTCCTTTTCAGAGATTGGTCTCAAAACGTTAACTCTGTTTCTCTCTCCGCAGATGCTGCCAGACCTGCTGAGTTTATCCAGCATTTTCTGTTTTCATTCTCAATGAGCTCTTTGTCTCCGTCTTCAATAAGGAGGGGATGATGCAGACATTCGAGTGGAAGGGGCAGAGTGCAAAATTATTAGATACGATAAGCACAGTGAGAGAGGAAGCACTGGAGGGAGTGACATCCTCGAAGGTGGATCAATCACCAGGGCCAAATGGATTATATCCCAGGCCATTATTGGAAGCCATGGAGGAAATAGCGGATACACTGAGAATCATTTTCCAACCCTATCTAGATACAGATGAGGTACCAGAGGATTGGTGGTGGGGGCGGCGGGGGTGGGGGGTTGGGGTCTGCAAATATTGGAAAACCTTGCACCAATATTTAAAAAGCGTGTAAGGGCGAGGCCAGAAAATTATAAGCCAGTCAGTCTGACTTCAGTGGTGAGCAACTTATTGGAATTAACTCTGAGAGACAGGTTAAGTTTTCACTTAGAAAGGCACGGGTTGATCAGGGACAGTCAGCATGGTTTTGTTAGGGGAAGATTGTGTCTTACTTACTTCATAGAATTTTTTGGGAGGAAGTGACAAGGATTGATGAGGGTTGTGCAGTGGATGTTGTCTTTATGGAATTTAGTAAGGCGTTTGACAAGGTGCTACATGGCAGACCGGTCAGAAATATGAGATCCTGTAAGATATAGGGAAAGGTGGCAAGTTGGATCCAAAAATTGGCTCAGCGACAGGAAACAGGGTAATGGTCAATAGATGTTTTTGCCAATGGAGGGCAGTTTCCTGTGGTGTTCCACAGGGCTCAGTGTTGGTGCCCTTGCTGTTTATCATATATATTAAAGATCTGGACTTAAATGGGGGAGGCATGATTGGGAAATTTACAGATGACACAAAAATTGGCCGTGTAGTTGATAGCGAAGAGGTTAGCTGCTGTCTCCACAACGATATCAATGGTTTGGTTGAGTGGGCAGAAAAGTGGCAAATGGAATTCAATCTGGAAAAGTGTGAGGTGATGCATTTGGGGAGGGCAAACAAAGCCAGGAAATAGGGAATACACAATAAACGGGAGGATATTGAGACGGGTGGAGGAAGTGAGGGACCTTGGACTGCATGTCCGCAGGTCCCTGGAGGTGGCAGGACAGGTGGATAAGGTGGTAAAGAAAGCATATGGAATGCTTTCCTTTATTGGATGAGGTATTGAATACAACAGCAGGGATGTAATGCTGGAACTATGTAAAATGCTGGTTAGGCCACATCTGGAATTTTGTGTACAGTTCTGGCCACCACATAACTGGAAGGAGATAATCGCTCTGGAAAGAGTACAGAGGAGATTTACAAGAATGCTGTCAGGGCTTGAAAATTGCAGCTATGGGAAAAAATTGGATAGGCAATGGTTGTTTTCCTTAGAACAGAGGAGAGGCTGAGGGGCAACCTAATTGAGGTGAACAAAATTGAGGGTAGACAGTAAAGACTTGATTCCTCTCAATGAGGGGTCAGTTACCAGAGGGCACAGATTTAAGGTGATTGGTAGAAGGATTAGAGGGGAAATGGAGAAAAACTTTTTCACCCAGAGGGTGGTGGGCGTCTGGAATTCACAGCCTAAGTCAGTGGTTGAGGCTGAAACACTCAACACATTGAAAAGGCACTTGGATCTGCATCTGAACCTGTGAGGCTACAGACCAGGGGCTGGAAAGTGGGATTAAAATGAGCAGCAAGTTATTTTTTTATCTTTTTCTGGCCGGCACATATATGATGGGCTGAATGGCCTCTTTCGGCGCCATAACTTTTCTTTTGGTTCTAGGAAAGGACCCTGTACCCCAGTGAGAGTCAGCACCTTCAGGAGGGGAGGGGGACCTGTACCCCAGTGAGAGTCAGCACCTTCAGGAGATGAGGGGAACCTGTACCCAGTGAGAGTCAGTACCTTCAGGAGAGGAGGGGGACCTGTACCACAGTGAGAGTCAGCACCTTCAGGAAAGGAGGGGGACCTGTACCCCAGTGAGAGTCAGCACCTTCAGGAGAGGGACCCGGTACCCCAGTGAGAGTCAGCACCTTCAGGAGCGGAGGGGGACCTGTACCCCAGTGAGAGTCAGCACCATCAGGAGAGGAGGGGGACCTGTACCCCAGTGACAGTCAGCACCTTCAGGAGAGGAGGGGAACCTGTACCCCAATGAGAGTCAGCACCTTCAGGAGAGGAGGGGGAACTGTACCCCAGTGAGAGTCAGCACCTTCAGGAGAGGAGGGGGACCTGTACCCCAGTGAGATTCAGCACCTTCAGGAGAGGAGGGGGACCTGTACCCCAGTGAGAGTCAGCACCTTCAGGAGAGGAGGGGGACCTGTAACCATGTGAGAGTCAGCACCTTCAGGAGAGGATGGGGACCTGTACCCCAATGAGAGTCAGCAACTTCAGGAGAGGAGGGGACCAGTACCCCAGTGAGAGTCAGCACATTCAGGAGAGGAGGGGGACCCTGTACCCCAGTGAGAGTCAGCACATTCAGGAGAGGAGGGAGTCTTGTAACCCAGTGAGAGTCAGCACCTTCAGGAGAGGAGGGGGACCCGTACCCCAGTGAGAGTCAGCACCTTCAGGAGAGGCGGGTCCTGTACCCCAGTGAGAGTCAGCACCTTCAGGAGAGGAGGGGGACCCATACCCCAGTGAGAGTCAGCACCTTCAGGAGAGGAGGGGACCCTGTACCCCCGTGAGAGTCAGCACCTTCAGGAGAGGAGGGGGACCTGTACCCCAGTGAGAGTCAGCACCTTCAGGAGAGGAGGGGGACCTGTACCCCAGTGAGAATCAGCACCTTCAGGAGAGGAGGGGGACCTTTTCCCCAGTGAGAGTCAGCACCTTCAGGAGAGGAGGGGTACCTGTACCCCAGTGAGAGTCAGCACCTTCAGGAGAGGAGGGGACCTATAACCCAGTGAGAGTCAGCATCTTCAGGAGAGGAGGGGGACCTGTACCCCAGTGAGAGTCAGCACCTTCAGGAGAGGAGGGGGACCTGTACCCCTGTGAGAGTCAGCACCTTCAGGAGAGGATGGGGACCCTGTACCCCAGTGAGAGTCAGCACCTTCAGGAGAGGAGGGGGACCTGTATCCCAGTGAGAGTCAGCACCTTCAGGAGAGGAGGGGGACCCTGTACCCCAGTGAAAGTCAGCACCTTCAGGAGAGCAGGGGGACCTGTACCCCAGTGAGAGTTAGCACCTTCAGGAGAGGAAGGGGACCTGTACGCCAGTGAGAGTCAGCACCTTCAGGAGAGGAGGGGGACCTGTACCCCAGTGAGAGTCAGCACCTTCATGAGAGGAGGGGGACCTGTACCCCAGTGAGAGTCAGCACCTTCAGGAGATGAGGGGGACCTGTACCCCAGTGAGAGTCAGCACCTTCAGGAGAGGAGGGGGACCTGTATATCAGTGAGAGTCAGCACCTTCAGGAGAGGAGGGGGACCTGTACCCCAGTGAGAGTCAGCACCTTCAAGAGAGGAGGGGGACATGTACCCCAGTGAGAGTCAGCACCTTCAGGAGAGGAGGGGGCCCTGTTACCCCAGTGAGAGTCAGCACCTTCAGGAGAGGAGGGGGACCTGTTACCCCAGTGAGAATCAGCACCTTCAGAGGAGTATCAAATCAGTGGGAGGCATTCAAATGCGAGATTCTACGGGCACAGTGCAGACATGTCCCTATAAAGAAAAACGGTGGAACTGCCAAATCTAGAGCACCCTGGTTATCCAGTTGCATTTAGGCCAAGAAAAAGCAGAATATAAATCCTATGACAGTTATAAAAACTTAACACTGTAGAAAGCCTTGAGGAGTATTGAAAGTACAGGAGTGAAGGTGAGAAAAGAAATCAGGAAAGCAAAGAGAGGATATGAAAAAATACTGGCAGGGTTTTTATGAATTATTCATCCACAGGATGTGGGTGTCACTGGCTGGACCCAGCATTTATTGCCCAACCCTAGTTTCCCCTTGAGAAGGTGGTGGTGAGCTGCCTTCTTGAACCGCTGCAGACCAGTTCCTTTTCAGAGATTGGTCTCAAAACGTTAACTCTGTTTCTCTCTCCGCAGATGCTGCCAGACCTGCTGAGTTTTTCCAGCATTTTCTGTTTTCATTCTCAATGAGCTCTTTGTCTCCGTCTTCAATAAGGAGGGGGATGATGCAGACATTCGAGTGGAAGGGGCAGAGTGCAAAATTATTAGATACGATAAGCACAGTGAGAGAGGAAGCACTGGAGGGAGTGACATCCTCGAAGGTGGATCAATCACCAGGGCCAAATGAATTATATCCCAGGCCATTATTGGAAGCCATGGAGGAAATAGCGGATACACTGAGAATCATTTTCCAACCCTATCTAGATACAGATGAGGTACCAGAGGATTGGGGGCGGTTGGGGTTGGGGGGGGGGGGTGGTGGTGGGGTTGGGGGGTGGGGGGTTGGGGTCTGCAAATGTTGGAAAACATTGCACCAATATTTAAAAAGCGTGTAAGGGCGAGGCCAGAAAATTATAAGCCAGTCAGTCTGACTTCAGTGGTGAGCAACTTATTGGAATTAACTCTGAGAGACAGGATAAGTTTTCACTTAGAAAGGCACGGGTTGGTCAGGGACAGTCAGCATGGTTTTGTTAGGGGAAGATTGTGTCTTACTAACTTCATAGAATTTTTTGGGAGGAAGTGACAAGGATTGATGAGGGTTATGCAGTGGATGTTGTTTTATGGATTTTAGTAAGGCGTTTGACAAGGTCCTACATGGCAGACCAGTCAGAAATATGAGATCCTGTAAGATATAGGGAAAGGTGGCAAGTTGGATCCAAAAATTGGCTCAGCGACAGGAAACAGGGTAATGGTCAATAGATGTTTTTGCCAATGGAGGGCAGTTTCCTGTGGTGTTCCACAGGGCTCAGTGTTGGTGCCCTTGCTGTTTATCATATATATTGAAGATCTGGACTTAAATGGGGGAGGCATGATTGGGAAATTTACAGATGACACAAAAATTGGCCGTGTAGTTGATAGTGAAGAGGTTAGCTGCTGTCTCCACAACGATATCAATGGTTTGGTTAAGTGGGCAGAAAAGTGGCAAATGGAATTCAATCTGGAAAAGTGTGAGGTGATGCATTTGGGGAGGGCAAACAAAGCCAGGAAATAGGGAATACACAATAAACGGGAGAATATTGAGAAGGGTGAAGGAAGTGAGAGACATTGGACTGCATGTCCGCAGGTCCCTGGAGGTGGCAGAAAAGGTGGATAAGGTGGTAAAGAAAGCATATGGGATGCTTTCCTTTATTGGACAAGGTATTGAATACAACAGCAGGGATGTAATGCTGGAACTATGTAAAATGCTGGTTAGGCCACATCTGGAATTTTGTGTACAGTTCTGGGGACCACATTACTGGAAGGACCTAATCGCTCTGGAAAGCGTACAGAGGAGATTTACAAGAATGCTGTCAGGGCTTGAAAATTGCAGCTATGGGGAAAAATTGGATATGCAATGGTTGTTTTCCTTAGAACAGAGGAGAGGCTGAGGGGCAACCTAATTGAGGTGTACAAAATTGAGGGTAGACAGTAAAGACTTGATTCCCCTCAATGAGGGGTCAGTTACCAGGGGGCACAGATTTAAGGTGATTGCTAGAGGGATTAGAGAGGACATGGAGAAAAACTTTTTCACCCAGAGGGTGGTGGGCGTCTGGAATTCACAGCCTAAGTCAGTGGTTGAGGCTGAAACACTCAACACATTGAAAAGGCACTTGGATCTGCATCTGAACCTGTGAGGCTACAGACCAGGGGCTGGAAAGTGGGATTAAAATGAGCAGCAAGTTATTTTTTTATCTTTTTCTGGCCAGCACATACATGATGGGCTGAATGGCCTCTTTCGGCACCATAACTTTTCTTTTGGTTCTAGGAAAGGACCCTGTACCCCAGTGAGAGTCAGCACCTTCAGGAGAGGAGGGGGACCTGTACCCCAGTGAGAGTCAGCACCTTCAGGAGATGAGGGGAACCTGTACCCAGTGAGAGTCAGTACCTTCAGGAGAGGAGGGGGACCTGTACCCCATTGAGAGTCAGCACCTTCAGGAAAGGAGGGGGACCTGTACCCCAGTGAGAGTCAGCACCTTCAGGAGAGGGACCCTGTACCCCAGTGAGAGTCAGCACCTTCAGGAGAGGAGGGGGACCTGTACCCCAGTAAGAGTCAGCACCTTCAGGAGAGGAGGGGGACCTGTACCCCAGTGACAGTCAGCACCTTCAGGAGAGGAGGGGGACCTGTACCCCAGTGAGAGTCAGCACCTTCAGGAGATGAGGGGGACCTGTACCCCAGTGAGAGTCAGCACCTTCAGGAGAGGAGGGGGACCTGTACCCAGTGAGAGTCAGTACCTTCAGGAGAGGAGGGGGACCTGTACCCCATTGAGAGTCAGCACCTTCAGGAGAGGAGGGGGACCCATACCCCAGTGAGAGTCAGCACCTCCAGGAGTATAGGGGGACCCCATACCCCATTGAGAGTCAGCACCTTCAGGAGAGGAGGGGGACCGGTACCCCAGTGAGAGTCAGCACCTTCAGTAGAGGAGGGGTACCTGTACCCCAGTGAGAGTCAGCACCTTCAGGAGAGGATGGGGACCCTGTACCCCAGTGAGAGTCAGCAGCTTCAGGAGAGGAGGGGGACCCTGTACCCCAGTGAGAGTCAGCACCTTCAGGAGAGGATGGGAACCTGTGCCCCAGTGAGAGTCAGCATCTTCAGGACAGATGGGGGACCTGTACCCCATTGAGAGTCAGCACCTTCAGGAGAGGGACACTGCACCCCAGTGAGAGTCAGCACATTCAGGAGAGCAGGGGGACCAGTACCCCAATGAGATTCAGCACCTTCAGGAGAGGAGGGGGACACGTACCACAGTGAGAGTCAGCACCTTCAGGAGAGGAGGGGACCAGTACCCCAGTGACTGTGAGCACCTTCAGGAGATGAGGGGGACCCTGTACCCCATTGAGAGTCAGCACCTTCAGGAAAGGAGGGAGTCCTGTACCCCAGTGAGAGTCAGCACCTTCAGGAGAGGAGGGGGACCTGTACACCAGTGAGAGTCAGCACCTTCAGGAGAGGAGGGGGACCCGTACCCCAGTGAGAGTCAGCACCTTCAGGAGAGAAGAGAGACCTGTACCCCAGTGAGAGTCAGCACTTTCAGGAGAAGAGGGGGACCTGTACCCCAGTGAGAGTCAGCACCTTCAGGAGAGGAGGGGGCCCTGTACCCCAGTGATAGTCAGCACCTTCAAGAGAGCAGGGGGACCTGTACCCCAGTGAGAGTCAGCACCTTCAGGAGAGGAGGGGGACCTGTACCCCAGTGAGAGTCAGCACCTTCAGGAGAGGCGGGTCCTGTACCCCAGTGAGAGTCAGCACCTTCAGGAGAGGAGGGGGACCCATACCCCAGTGAGAGTCAGCACCTTCAGGAGAGAAGAGGGACCTGTACCCCAGTGAGAGTCAGCACCTTCAGGAGAGGAGGGGGACCTGTACCCCAGTGAGAGTCAGCACCTTCAGGAAAGGATGGGGACCCTGTACCCCACTGAGAGTCAGCACCTTCAGGAGATGAGGGGGACCTGTACCCCAGTGAGAGTCAGCACCTTCAGGAGAGGAGGGGGACCTGTACCCCAGTGAGAGTCAGCACCGTCAGGAGAGCAGGGGGACCTGTACCCCAGTGAGAGTCAGCACCTTCAGGAGAGCAGGGGGACCTGTACACAAGTGAGAGTCAGCACCTTCAGGAGAGGAGGGGGACCTGTACCCCAGTGGGAGTCAGCACCTTCAGGAGAGGAGGAGGACCCTGTACCCCAGTGAGAGTCAGCACCTTCAGGAGAGGAGGAGGACCCTGTACCCCAGTGAGAGTCAGCACCTTCAGGAGAGGAGGGGGACCTGTACCCCAGTGAGAGTCAGCACCTTCAGGAGAGGAGGGGACCTGTACCCCAGTTAGAGTCAGCACCTTCAGGAGAGGAGGGGGACCAGTACAACAGTGAGAGTCAGCACCTTCAGGAGAGGAGGGGGACCCTGTACCCCAGTGAGAGTCAGCACCTTCAGGAGAAGAGGGGGACCTGTACCCCAGTGAGAGTCAGCACCTTCAGGAGAGGAGGGGGACCTGTACCCCAGTGAGAGTCAGCACCTTCAGGAGAGGAGCGGACCTGTACCCCAGTCAGAGTCAACACCTTCAGGAGAGGAGGGGGACCTGTACCCCAGTGAGAGTCAGCACCTTCAGGAGAGGAGGGGGACCCTGTCCCCCAGTGAGAGTCAGCACCTTCAGGAGAGAAGGGAGTCCTGTACCCCAGTGAGAGTCAGCACCTTCAGGAGAGGAGGGGGACCTGTTACCACAGTAAGAGTCAGCACCTTCAGGAGAGGAGGGGGACCTGGACCCCAGTGAGAATCAGCACCTTCAGAGGAGTATCAAATCAGTGGGAGGCATTCAAATGCGAGATTCTACGGGCACAGTGCAGACATGTCCCTACAAAGAAAAATGGTGGGACTGCCAAATCTAGAGCACCCTGGTTATCCAGTTGCATTCAGGCCAAGAAAAAGCAGAATATAAAGCCTATGACAGTTATAAAAACTTAATACTGTAGAAAGCCTTGAGGAGTATTGAAAGTACAGGAGTGAAGGTGAGAAAAGAAATCAGGAAAGCAAAGAGAGGATATGAAAAAATACTGGCAGGGTTTTTATGAATTATTCATCCACAGGATGTGGGTGTCACTGGCTGGACCCAGCATTTATTGCCCATCCCTAGTTTCCCCTTGAGAAGGTGGTGGTGAGCTGCCTTCTTGAACCGCTGCAGACCAGTTCCTTTTCAGATATTGGTCTCAAAACGTTAACTCTGTTTCTCTCTCCGCAGATGCTGCCAGACCTGCTGAGTTTATCCAGCATTTTCTGTTTTCATTCTCAATGAGCTCTTTGTCTCCGTCTTCAATAAGGAGGGGGATGATGCAGACATTCGAGTGGAAGGGGCAGAGTGCAAAATTATTCGATACGATAAGCACAGTGAGAGAGGAAGCACTGGAGGGAGTGACATCCTCGAAGGTGGATCAATCACCAGGGCCAAATGGATTATATCCCAGGCCATTATTGGAAGCCATGGAGGAAATAGCGGATACTCTGAGAAACATTTTCCAACCCTATCTAGATACAGATGAGGTACCAGAGGATTGGGGGCGGTTGGGGTGGGGTGGGGGGGGGGGGGTGGGGTTGGGGGGTGGGGGGTTGGGGTCTGCAAATATTGGAAAACATTGCACCAATATTTAAAAAGCGTGTAAGGGCGAGGCCAGAAAATTATAAGCCAGTCAGTCTGACTTCAGTGGTGAGCAACTTATTGGAATTAACTCTGAGAGACAGGATAAGTTTTCACTTAGAAAGGCACGGGTTGATCAGGGACAGTCAGCATGGTTTTGTTAGGGGAAGATTGTGTCTTACTTACTTCATAGAATTTTTTGGGAGGAACTAACAAGGATTGATGAGGGTTGTGCAGTGGATGTGGTCTTTATGGAATTTAGTAAGGCGTTTGACAAGGTCCTACATGGCAGACCGGTCAGAAATATGAGATCCTGTAAGATATAGGGAAAGGTGGCAAGTTGGATCCAAAAATTGGCTCAGCGACAGGAAACAGGGTAATGGTCAATAGATGTTTTTGCCAATGGAGGGCAGTTTCCTGTGGTGTTCCACAGGGCTCAGTGTTGGTGCCCTTGCTGTTTATCATATATATTAAAGATCTGGACTTAAATGGGGGAGGCATGATTGGGAAATTTACAGATGACACAAAAATTGGCCGTGTAGTTGATAGTGAAGAGGTTAGCTGCTGTCTCCACAACGATATCAATGGTTTGGTTAAGTGGGCAGAAAAGTGGCAAATGGAATTCAATCTGGAAAAGTGTGAGGTGATGCATTTGGGGAGGGCAAACAAAGCCAGGAAATAGGGAATACACAATAAACGGGAGGATATTGAGAAGGGTGAAGGAAGTGAGAGACCTTGGACTGCATGTCCGCAGGTCCTGGAGGTGGCAGGACAGGTGGATAAGGTGGTAAAGAAAGCATATGGAATGCTTTCCTTTATTGGACAAGGTATTGAATACAACAGCAGGGATGTAATGCTGGAACAATGTAAAATGCTGGTTAGGCCACATCTGGAATTTTGTGTACAGTTCTGGGGACCACATTACTGGAAGGACCTAATCGCTCTGGAAAGCGTACAGAGGAGATTTACAAGAATGCTGTCAGGGCTTGAAAATTGCAGCTATGGGGAAAAATTGGATAGGCAATGGTTGTTTTCCTTAGAACAGAGGAGAGGCTGAGGGGCAACCTAATTGAGGTGTACAAAATTGAGGGGAGACAGTAAAGACTTGATTCCCCTCAATGAGGGGTCAGTTACCAGGGGGCACATATTTAAGGTGATTGGTAGAAGGATTAGAGGGGACATGGAGAAAAACTTTTTCACCCAGAGGGTGGTGGGCGTCTGGAATTCACAGCCTAAGTCAGTGGTTGAGGCTGAAACGCTCAACTCATTTAAAAGGCACTTGGATCTGCATCTGAACCTGTGAGGCTACAGACCAGGTGCTGGAAAGTGGGATTAAAATGAGCAGCTAGTTATTTTTTTATCTTTTTCTGGCCAGCACATACATGATGGGCTGAATGGCCTCTTTCTACGCCATAACTTTTCTTTTGGTTCTAGGAAAGGACCCTGTACCCCAGTGAGAGTCAGCACCTTCAGGAGAGGAAGGGGACCTGTACCCCAGTGAGAGTCAGCACCTTCAGGAGAGGAGGGGACCCTGTACCCCCGTGAGAGTCAGCACCTTCAGGAGAGGAGGGGGACCTGTACCCCAGTGAGAGTCAGCACCTTCAGGAGAGGAGGGGGACCTGTACCCCAGTGAGAATCAGCACCTTCAGGAGAGGAGGGGGACCTTTTCCCCAGTGAGAGTCAGCACCTTCAGGAGAGGAGGGGTACCTGTACCCCAGTGAGAGTCAGCACCTTCAGGAGAGGAGGGGACCTATAACCCAGTGAGAGTCAGCATCTTCAGGAGAGGAGGGGGACCCATACCCCAGTGAGAGTCAGCACCTTCAGGAGAGGAGGGGACCCTGTACCCCCGTGAGAGTCAGCACCTTCAGGAGAGGAGGGGGACCTGTACCCCAGTGAGAGTCAGCACCTTCAGGAGAGGAGGGGGACCTGTACCCCAGTGAGAATCAGCACCTTCAGGAGAGGAGGGGGACCTTTTCCCCAGTGAGAGTCAGCACCTTCAGGAGAGGAGGGGTACCTGTACCCCAGTGAGAGTCAGCACCTTCAGGAGAGGAGGGGACCTATAACCCAGTGAGAGTCAGCATCTTCAGGAGAGGAGGGGGACCTGTACCCCAGTGAGAGTCAGCACCTTCAGGAGAGGAGGGGGACCTGTACCCCTGTGAGAGTCAGCACCTTCAGGAGAGGATGGGGACCCTGTACCCCAGTGAGAGTCAGCACCTTCAGGAGAGGAGGGGGACCTGTATCCCAGTGAGAGTCAGCACCTTCAGGAGAGGAGGGGGACCCTGTACCCCAGTGAAAGTCAGCACCTTCAGGAGAGCAGGGGGACCTGTACCCCAGTGAGAGTTAGCACCTTCAGGAGAGGAAGGGGACCTGTACGCCAGTGAGAGTCAGCACCTTCAGGAGAGGAGGGGGACCTGTACCCCAGTGAGAGTCAGCACCTTCATGAGAGGAGGGGGACCTGTACCCCAGTGAGAGTCAGCACCTTCAGGAGATGAGGGGGACCTGTACCCCAGTGAGAGTCAGCACCTTCAGGAGAGGAGGGGGACCTGTATATCAGTGAGAGTCAGCACCTTCAGGAGAGGAGGGGGACCTGTACCCCAGTGAGAGTCAGCACCTTCAAGAGAGGAGGGGGACATGTACCCCAGTGAGAGTCAGCACCTTCAGGAGAGGAGGGGGCCCTGTTACCCCAGTGAGAGTCAGCACCTTCAGGAGAGGAGGGGGACCTGTTACCCCAGTGAGAATCAGCACCTTCAGAGGAGTATCAAATCAGTGGGAGGCATTCAAATGCGAGATTCTACGGGCACAGTGCAGACATGTCCCTATAAAGAAAAATGGTGGAACTGCCAAATCTAGAGCACCCTGGTTATCCAGTTGCATTTAGGCCAAGAAAAAGCAGAATATAAATCCTATGACAGTTATAAAAACTTAACACTGTAGAAAGCCTTGAGGAGTATTGAAAGTACAGGAGTGAAGGTGAGAAAAGAAATCAGGAAAGCAAAGAGAGGATATGAAAAAATACTGGCAGGGTTTTTATGAATTATTCATCCACAGGATGTGGGTGTCACTGGCTGGACCCAGCATTTATTGCCCAACCCTAGTTTCCCCTTGAGAAGGTGGTGGTGAGCTGCCTTCTTGAACCGCTGCAGACCAGTTCCTTTTCAGAGATTGGTCTCAAAACGTTAACTCTGTTTCTCTCTCCGCAGATGCTGCCAGACCTGCTGAGTTTTTCCAGCATTTTCTGTTTTCATTCTCAATGAGCTCTTTGTCTCCGTCTTCAATAAGGAGGGGGATGATGCAGACATTCGAGTGGAAGGGGCAGAGTGCAAAATTATTAGATACGATAAGCACAGTGAGAGAGGAAGCACTGGAGGGAGTGACATCCTCGAAGGTGGATCAATCACCAGGGCCAAATGAATTATATCCCAGGCCATTATTGGAAGCCATGGAGGAAATAGCGGATACACTGAGAATCATTTTCCAACCCTATCTAGATACAGATGAGGTACCAGAGGATTGGGGGCGGTTGGGGTTGGGGGGGGGGGTGGTGGTGGGGTTGGGGGGTGGGGGGTTGGGGTCTGCAAATGTTGGAAAACATTGCACCAATATTTAAAAAGCGTGTAAGGGCGAGGCCAGAAAATTATAAGCCAGTCAGTCTGACTTCAGTGGTGAGCAACTTATTGGAATTAACTCTGAGAGACAGGATAAGTTTTCACTTAGAAAGGCACGGGTTGGTCAGGGACAGTCAGCATGGTTTTGTTAGGGGAAGATTGTGTCTTACTAACTTCATAGAATTTTTTGGGAGGAAGTGACAAGGATTGATGAGGGTTATGCAGTGGATGTTGTTTTATGGATTTTAGTAAGGCGTTTGACAAGGTCCTACATGGCAGACCAGTCAGAAATATGAGATCCTGTAAGATATAGGGAAAGGTGGCAAGTTGGATCCAAAAATTGGCTCAGCGACAGGAAACAGGGTAATGGTCAATAGATGTTTTTGCCAATGGAGGGCAGTTTCCTGTGGTGTTCCACAGGGCTCAGTGTTGGTGCCCTTGCTGTTTATCATATATATTGAAGATCTGGACTTAAATGGGGGAGGCATGATTGGGAAATTTACAGATGACACAAAAATTGGCCGTGTAGTTGATAGTGAAGAGGTTAGCTGCTGTCTCCACAACGATATCAATGGTTTGGTTAAGTGGGCAGAAAAGTGGCAAATGGAATTCAATCTGGAAAAGTGTGAGGTGATGCATTTGGGGAGGGCAAACAAAGCCAGGAAATAGGGAATACACAATAAACGGGAGAATATTGAGAAGGGTGAAGGAAGTGAGAGACATTGGACTGCATGTCCGCAGGTCCCTGGAGGTGGCAGAAAAGGTGGATAAGGTGGTAAAGAAAGCATATGGGATGCTTTCCTTTATTGGACAAGGTATTGAATACAACAGCAGGGATGTAATGCTGGAACTATGTAAAATGCTGGTTAGGCCACATCTGGAATTTTGTGTACAGTTCTGGGGACCACATTACTGGAAGGACCTAATCGCTCTGGAAAGCGTACAGAGGAGATTTACAAGAATGCTGTCAGGGCTTGAAAATTGCAGCTATGGGGAAAAATTGGATATGCAATGGTTGTTTTCCTTAGAACAGAGGAGAGGCTGAGGGGCAACCTAATTGAGGTGTACAAAATTGAGGGTAGACAGTAAAGACTTGATTCCCCTCAATGAGGGGTCAGTTACCAGGGGGCACAGATTTAAGGTGATTGCTAGAGGGATTAGAGAGGACATGGAGAAAAACTTTTTCACCCAGAGGGTGGTGGGCGTCTGGAATTCACAGCCTAAGTCAATGGTTGAGGCTGAAACACTCAACACATTGAAAAGGCACTTGGATCTGCATCTGAACCTGTGAGGCTACAGACCAGGGGCTGGAAAGTGGGATTAAAATGAGCAGCAAGTTATTTTTTTATCTTTTTCTGGCCAGCACATACATGATGGGCTGAATGGCCTCTTTCGGCACCATAACTTTTCTTTTGGTTCTAGGAAAGGACCCTGTACCCCAGTGAGAGTCAGCACCTTCAGGAGAGGAGGGGGACCTGTACCCCAGTGAGAGTCAGCACCTTCAGGAGATGAGGGGAACCTGTACCCAGTGAGAGTCAGTACCTTCAGGAGAGGAGGGGGACCTGTACCCCATTGAGAGTCAGCACCTTCAGGAAAGGAGGGGGACCTGTACCCCAGTGAGAGTCAGCACCTTCAGGAGAGGGACCCTGTACCCCAGTGAGAGTCAGCACCTTCAGGAGAGGAGGGGGACCTGTACCCCAGTAAGAGTCAGCACCTTCAGGAGAGGAGGGGGACCTGTACCCCAGTGAGAGTCAGCACCTTCAGGAGAGGAGGGGGACCTGTACCCCAGTGAGAGTCAGCACCTTCAGGAGATGAGGGGGACCTGTACCCCAGTGAGAGTCAGCACCTTCAGGAGAGGAGGGGGACCTGTACCCAGTGAGAGTCAGTACCTTCAGGAGAGGAGGGGGACCTGTACCCCATTGAGAGTCAGCACCTTCAGGAGAGGAGGGGGACCCATACCCCAGTGAGAGTCAGCACCTCCAGGAGTATAGGGGGACCCCATACCCCAGTGAGAGTCAGCACCTTCAGGAGAGGAGGGGGACCGGTACCCCAGTGAGAGTCAGCACCTTCAGTAGAGGAGGGGTACTTGTACCCCAGTGAGAGTCAGCACCTTCAGGAGAGGATGGGGACCCTGTACCCCAGTGAGAGTCAGCAGCTTCAGGAGAGGAGGGGGACCCTGTACCCCAGTGAGAGTCAGCACCTTCAGGAGAGGATGGGAACCTGTGCCCCAGTGAGAGTCAGCATCTTCAGGACAGATGGGGGACCTGTACCCCATTGAGAGTCAGCACCTTCAGGAGAGGGACACTGCACCCCAGTGAGAGTCAGCACATTCAGGAGAGCAGGGGGACCAGTACCCCAATGAGATTCAGCACCTTCAGGAGAGGAGGGGGACACGTACCACAGTGAGAGTCAGCACCTTCAGGAGAGGAGGGGACCAGTACCCCAGTGAGTGTGAGCACCTTCAGGAGATGAGGGGGACCCTGTACCCCATTGAGAGTCAGCACCTTCAGGAAAGGAGGGAGTCCTGTACCCCAGTGAGAGTCAGCACCTTCAGGAGAGGAGGGGGACCTGTACACCAGTGAGAGTCAGCACCTTCAGGAGAGGAGGGGGACCCGTACCCCAGTGAGAGTCAGCACCTTCAGGAGAGAAGAGAGACCTGTACCCCAGTGAGAGTCAGCACTTTCAGGAGAAGAGGGGGACCTGTACCCCAGTGAGAGTCAGCACCTTCAGGAGAGGAGGGGGCCCTGTACCCCAGTGATAGTCAGCACCTTCAAGAGAGCAGGGGGACCTGTACCCCAGTGAGAGTCAGCACCTTCAGGAGAGGAGGGGGACCTGTACCCCAGTGAGAGTCAGCACCTTCAGGAGAGGCGGGTCCTGTACCCCAGTGAGAGTCAGCACCTTCAGGAGAGGAGGGGGACCCATACCCCAGTGAGAGTCAGCACCTTCAGGAGAGAAGAGGGACCTGTACCCCAGTGAGAGTCAGCACCTTCAGGAGAGGAGGGGGACCTGTACCCCAGTGGGAGTCAGCACCTTCAGGAGAGGAGGAGGACCCTGTACCCCAGTGAGAGTCAGCACCTTCAGGAGAGGAGGAGGACCCTGTACCCCAGTGAGAGTCAGCACCTTCAGGAGAGGAGGGGGACCTGTACCCCAGTGAGAGTCAGCACCTTCAGGAGAGGAGGGGACCTGTACCCCAGTTAGAGTCAGCACCTTCAGGAGAGGAGGGGGACCAGTACAACAGTGAGAGTCAGCACCTTCAGGAGAGGAGGGGGACCCTGTACCCCAGTGAGAGTCAGCACCTTCAGGAGAAGAGGGGGACCTGTACCCCAGTGAGAGTCAGCACCTTCAGGAGAGGAGGGGGACCTGTACCCCAGTGAGAGTCAGCACCTTCAGGAGAGGAGCGGACCTGTACCCCAGTCAGAGTCAACACCTTCAGGAGAGGAGGGGGACCTGTACCCCAGTGAGAGTCAGCACCTTCAGGAGAGGAGGGGGACCCTGTCCCCCAGTGAGAGTCAGCACCTTCAGGAGAGAAGGGAGTCCTGTACCCCAGTGAGAGTCAGCACCTTCAGGAGAGGAGGGGGACCTGTTACCACAGTAAGAGTCAGCACCTTCAGGAGAGGAGGGGGACCTGGACCCCAGTGAGAATCAGCACCTTCAGAGGAGTATCAAATCAGTGGGAGGCATTCAAATGCGAGATTCTACGGGCACAGTGCAGACATGTCCCTACAAAGAAAAATGGTGGGACTGCCAAATCTAGAGCACCCTGGTTATCCAGTTGCATTCAGGCCAAGAAAAAGCAGAATATAAAGCCTATGACAGTTATAAAAACTTAATACTGTAGAAAGCCTTGAGGAGTATTGAAAGTACAGGAGTGAAGGTGAGAAAAGAAATCAGGAAAGCAAAGAGAGGATATGAAAAAATACTGGCAGGGTTTTTATGAATTATTCATCCACAGGATGTGGGTGTCACTGGCTGGACCCAGCATTTATTGCCCATCCCTAGTTTCCCCTTGAGAAGGTGGTGGTGAGCTGCCTTCTTGAACCGCTGCAGACCAGTTCCTTTTCAGATATTGGTCTCAAAACGTTAACTCTGTTTCTCTCTCCGCAGATGCTGCCAGACCTGCTGAGTTTATCCAGCATTTTCTGTTTTCATTCTCAATGAGCTCTTTGTCTCCGTCTTCAATAAGGAGGGGGATGATGCAGACATTCGAGTGGAAGGGGCAGAGTGCAAAATTATTCGATACGATAAGCACAGTGAGAGAGGAAGCACTGGAGGGAGTGACATCCTCGAAGGTGGATCAATCACCAGGGCCAAATGGATTATATCCCAGGCCATTATTGGAAGCCATGGAGGAAATAGCGGATACTCTGAGAAACATTTTCCAACCCTATCTAGATACAGATGAGGTACCAGAGGATTGGGGGCGGTTGGGGTGGGGTGGGGGGGGGGGGTGGGGTTGGGGGGTGGGGGGTTGGGGTCTGCAAATATTGGAAAACATTGCACCAATATTTAAAAAGCGTGTAAGGGCGAGGCCAGAAAATTATAAGCCAGTCAGTCTGACTTCAGTGGTGAGCAACTTATTGGAATTAACTCTGAGAGACAGGATAAGTTTTCACTTAGAAAGGCACGGGTTGATCAGGGACAGTCAGCATGGTTTTGTTAGGGGAAGATTGTGTCTTACTTACTTCATAGAATTTTTTGGGAGGAACTAACAAGGATTGATGAGGGTTGTGCAGTGGATGTGGTCTTTATGGAATTTAGTAAGGCGTTTGACAAGGTCCTACATGGCAGACCGGTCAGAAATATGAGATCCTGTAAGATATAGGGAAAGGTGGCAAGTTGGATCCAAAAATTGGCTCAGCGACAGGAAACAGGGTAATGGTCAATAGATGTTTTTGCCAATGGAGGGCAGTTTCCTGTGGTGTTCCACAGGGCTCAGTGTTGGTGCCCTTGCTGTTTATCATATATATTAAAGATCTGGACTTAAATGGGGGAGGCATGATTGGGAAATTTACAGATGACACAAAAATTGGCCGTGTAGTTGATAGTGAAGAGGTTAGCTGCTGTCTCCACAACGATATCAATGGTTTGGTTAAGTGGGCAGAAAAGTGGCAAATGGAATTCAATCTGGAAAAGTGTGAGGTGATGCATTTGGGGAGGGCAAACAAAGCCAGGAAATAGGGAATACACAATAAACGGGAGGATATTGAGAAGGGTGAAGGAAGTGAGAGACCTTGGACTGCATGTCCGCAGGTCCTGGAGGTGGCAGGACAGGTGGATAAGGTGGTAAAGAAAGCATATGGAATGCTTTCCTTTATTGGACAAGGTATTGAATACAACAGCAGGGATGTAATGCTGGAACTATGTAAAATGCTGGTTAGGCCACATCTGGAATTTTGTGTACAGTTCTGGGGACCACATTACTGGAAGGACCTAATCGCTCTGGAAAGCGTACAGAGGAGATTTACAAGAATGCTGTCAGGGCTTGAAAATTGCAGCTATGGGGAAAAATTGGATAGGCAATGGTTGTTTTCCTTAGAACAGAGGAGAGGCTGAGGGGCAACCTAATTGAGGTGTACAAAATTGAGGGGAGACAGTAAAGACTTGATTCCCCTCAATGAGGGGTCAGTTACCAGGGGGCACATATTTAAGGTGATTGGTAGAAGGATTAGAGGGGACATGGAGAAAAACTTTTTCACCCAGAGGGTGGTGGGCGTCTGGAATTCACAGCCTAAGTCAGTGGTTGAGGCTGAAACGCTCAACTCATTTAAAAGGCACTTGGATCTGCATCTGAACCTGTGAGGCTACAGACCAGGTGCTGGAAAGTGGGATTAAAATGAGCAGCTAGTTATTTTTTTATCTTTTTCTGGCCAGCACATACATGATGGGCTGAATGGCCTCTTTCTACGCCATAACTTTTCTTTTGGTTCTAGGAAAGGACCCTGTACCCCAGTGAGAGTCAGCACCTTCAGGAGAGGAAGGGGACCTGTACCCCAGTGAGAGTCAGCACCTTCAGGAGAGGAGGGGGACCTGTACCCCAGTGAGAGTCAGCACCTTCAGGAGAGGAGGGGGACCTGTACCCCAGTGAGAGTCAGCACCTTCAGGAGAGGAGGGGGACCTGTACTCCAGTGAGAGTCAGCACCTTCAGGCGAGGAGGGGGACCTGTATATCAGTGAGAGTCAGCACCTTCAGGAGAGGAGTTGGACCTGTACCCCAGTGAGAGTCAGCACCTTCAGGAGAGGAGGGGGACCCCGTACCCCTGTGAGAGTCAGCACCTTCAGGAGAGGAGGGGGACCCTGTACCCCAGTGAGAGTCAGCACCTTCAGGAGAGGAGGGGGACCTGTACCCCAGTGACAGTCAGCACTTTCAGGAGAGGAGGGGACCTGTACCCCAGTGAGAGTCAGCACCTTCAGAGGAGTATCTGAGAGACAGTGTAAGTTTTCACTTAGAAACGCACGGGTTGATCAGGGACAGTCAGCATGGTTTTGTTAGGGGAAGATTGCGTCTTACTAACTTCATAGAATTTTTTGGGAGGAAGTGACAAGGATTGATGAGGGTTGTGCAGTGGATGTTGTCTTTATGGATTTTAGTAAGGCGTTTGACAAGGTCCTACATGGCAGACATGAGATCCTGTAAGATATAGGGAAAGGTGGCAAGTTGGATCCAAAAATTGGCTCAGCGACAGGAAACAGGGTAATGGGCAATAGATGTTTTTGCCAATGGAGGGCAGTTTCCTGTGGTGTTCCACAGGGCTCAGTGTTGGTGCCCTTGCTGTTTATCATATATATTAAAGATCTGGACTTAGATGGGGGTGGCATGATTGGAAAATTTACAGATGACACAAAAATTGGCCGTGTAGTTGATAGTGAAGAGGTTAGCTGCTGTCTCCACAACGATATCAATGGTTTGGTTGAGTGGGCAGAAAAGTGGCAAATGGAATTCAATCTGGAAAAGTGTGAGGTGATGCATTTGGGGAGGGCAAACAAAGCCAGGAAATAGGGAATACACAATAAACGGGAGGATATTGAGAAGGGTTGAGGAAGTGAGAGACCTTGGACTGCATGTCCGCAGGTCCCTGGAGGTGGCAGAACAGGTGGATAAGGTGGTAAAGAAAGCATATGGAATGCTTTCCTTTATTGGACAAGGTATTGAACACAACAGCAGGGATGTAATGCTGGAACTATGTAAAATGCTGGTTAGGCCACATCTGGAATTTTGTGTACAGTTCTGGGGACCACATTACTGGAAGGACCTAATCGCTCTGGAAAGCGTACAGAGGAGATTTACAAGAATGCTGTCAGGGCTTGAAAATTGCAGCTATGGGGAAAAATTGGATCGGCAATTGTTGTTTTCCTTAGAACAGAGGAGAGGCTGAGGGGCAACCTAATTGAGGTGAACAAAATTGAGGGTAGACAGTAAAGACTTGATTCCCCTCAATGAGGGGTCAGTTACCAGGGGGCACAGATTTAAGGTGATTGGTAGAAGGATTAGAGGGGAAATGGAGAAAAACTTTTTCATCCAGAGGGTGGTGGGCGTCTGGAATTCACAGCCTAAGTCGGTGGTTGAGGCTGAAACGCTCAACTCATTTAAAAGGCACTTGGATCTGCATCTGAACCTGTGAGGCTACAGACCAGGTGCTGGAAAGTGGGATTAAAATGAGCAGCTAGTTATTGTTTTATCTTTTCCTGGCCGGCACATACATGATGGGCTGAATGGCCTCTTTCGGCGCCATAACTTTTCTATTGGTTCTAGGAAAGGACCCTGTACCCCAGTGAGAGTCAGCACCTTCAGGAGAGGAGAGGGACCTGTACCCCAGTGAGAGTCAGCACCTTCAGGAGAGGAGGGGGACCTGTACCCCAGTGAGAGTCAGCACCTTCAGGAGAGGAGGGGGACCTGTACCCCAGTGAGAGTCAGCACCTTCAGGAGAGGAGGGGGACCTGTACCCCAGTGAGAGTCAGCACCTTCAGGACAGGAGGGGGACCTGTACCCCAGTGAGAGTCAGCACCTTCAGGAGAGGAGGGGGACCCTGTACCCCAGTGAGAGTCAGCACCTTCAGCAGGAGAGGGACCTGTACCCCAGTGAGAGTCAGCACCTTCAGGAGAGTTCAGGTAAACAAACAGTTAACTAGATATGGAGCAACATGCTATTAGCAAAGAGGTAATGTTGGTGAATTAAGAAAACATGTGTATTTGTTAATAGGCTTTTACCAGTTTGATTATGGCTGAGTGTTTTTTAATGCAGCTTTCCTCACTCTTTGTGGAGTGTGGTTCCGGACATGGTGAGTTGTGGATGATCTGAAACATAAAACTGCTCCCTTACTGATCAATTTCTCCCCATTTCTGGGAACTGATAACAGGAGCTCCAGTTCACTTTAGTGGATTAAAAAACCATCAGTGAACATTGTGCGAGTGATGTTGATTATCTAACCCATACATGTCAGGCTGAGCAGTCATCACTGTGGCTTAGAAATATTTCTTGCCTGGAAAAGCGAAGAACAGGAGTACTGACTCAGCATCAAACACACCCAGGACAGGTACAGCACGGGGTTAGATACAGAGTAAAGCTCCCTCTACACTGTCCCCATCAAACACTCCCAGGACAGGTACAGCACGGGGTTAGATACAGAGTAAAGCTCCCTCTACACTGTCCCCATCAAACACTCCCAGGACAGGTACAGCACGGGGTTAGATACAGAGTAAAGCTTCTTCTACACTGTCCCCATCAAACACTCCCAGGACAGGTACAGCACGGAGTTAAATACAGAGTAAATCTCCCTCTATACTGTCCCCATCAAACACTCCCAGGACAGGTACAGCACGGGGTTAGATATAGAGTAAAGCTCCCTCTACACGGTCCCCATCAAACACTCCCAGGACAGGTACAGCACGGGGTTAGATACAGAGTAAAGCTCCCTCTACACCGTCCCCATCAAACACTCCCAGGACAGGTACAGCACGGGGTTAGATACAGAGTAAAGCTCCCTCTACCCTGTCCCCATCAAACACTCCCAGGACAGGTACAGCACGGGGTTAGATACAGAGTAAAGCTCCCTCTACACTGTCCCCATCAAACACTCCCAGGACAGGTACACACAGGGTTAGATACAGAGTAAAGCTCCCTCTACACTGTCCCCATCAAACACTCCCAGGACAGGTACAGCACGGGGTTAGATACAGAGTAAAGCTCCCTCTACACTGTCCCCATCAAACACTCCCAGGACAGGTACAGCACGGGGTTAGATACAGAGTAAAGCTCCCTCTACACTGTCCCCATCAAACACTCCCAGGACAGGTACAGCACGGGGTTAGATACAGAGTAAAGCTCCCTCTACACTGTCCCCATCAAACACTCCCAGGACAGGTACAGCACGGGGTTAGATACAGAGTAAAGCTCCCTCTGCACTGTCCCCATCAAACACTCCCAGGACAGGTACACACAGGGTTAGATACAGAGTAAAGCTCCCTCTACACTGTCCCCATCAAACACTCCCAGGACAGGTACAGCACGGGGTTAGATACAGAGTAAAGCTTCCTCTACACTGTCCCCATCAAACACTCCCAGGACAGGTACAGCACGGGGTTAGGTACAGAGTAAAGCTCCCTCTACACTGTCCCCATCAAACACTCCCAGGACAGCTACAGCACGGGGTTAGATACAGAGTAAAGCTCCCTCTACACTGTCCCCATCAAACACTCCCAGGACAGGTACAGCACAGGGTTAAATACAGAGTAAAACTCCCTCTACACTGTCCCCATCAAACACTCCCAGTACAGGTACAGCACGGGGTTAGATACCGAGTAAAGCTCCCTCTACACTGTCCCCATCAAACACTTCCAGGACAGGTACAGCACGGGGTTAGATACAGAGTAAAGCTCCCTACACTGTCCCCATCAAACACTCCCAGGACAGGTACAGCACAGGGTTAGATACAGAGTAAAGCTCCCTCTACACTATCCCCTTCAAACACTCCCAGTGCAGGTACAGCACGGGGTTAGATACAGAGTAAAGCTCCTTCTACACCGTCCCCATCAAACACTTCAGGACAGGTACAGCACGGGGTTAGATACAGAGTAAAGCTCCCTCTACACCGTCCCCATCAAACACTCCCAGGACAGGTACAACACAGAGTTAGATACAGAGTAAAGCTCCCTCTACACTGCCCCATCAAACATTCCCAGGACAGGTACAGCACGGGGTTAGATACAGAGTAAAGCTCCCTCTACACTGTCCCCAGCAAACACTCCCAGGACAGGTACAGCACGGGGTTAGATACAGAGTAAAGCTCCCTCTACACTGCCCCCATCAAACACTCCCAGGACAGGTACAGCATGGGGTTAGATACAGAGTAAAGCTCCCTCTACACTGTCCCCATCAAACACTCCCAGGACAGGTACAGCACGTGGTTAGGTACAGAGTAAAGCTCCCTCTACACTGTCCCCATCAAACACTCCCAGGACAGGTACATCCATGTTTGGATATCAAGTAAAGTTCCCTCGACAATGTTATAAGAATTGCCTGTCAGTTCTGGCCTCAATCGAGTGTCTCCCACTGACACCAGTTTGATTTGTCTCCCCAAGCTGAGGTCTGACCTTTACACTGTCTCAGAAACTACAGCTCTCACAAAGACTCGGAAGAAATGCAGCATCCAGGGCGCGACTGTGTGACACGTTCCTCTGCTGCTCAGGGCTGCCTGGGTCAAGCTTGCTAGGTCAGAGTTGTAAGAACCACTTTTAACCTCAGTGACTCCTGAGCAAGAGATGGATAAGACAGAGTCAATCCTGATTGCCCTCTACAACAACAATAGCAACAAGAACTTTCATTTAGATAGCGCCTTTAGCATGGTAACCCACTCCAGGCTGCTTCACTGAAGCATTATCAGACAAAATGTGTCTCCGAGTCACTTAAAAAGATATTTAGGACAGTTGACCCACAGCTTTGTCAAAGGATTGATATTGAGGAGTGTCTTGAAGGAGGAGAGAGGGTGGTGGAGAGGTTTAGGGAGAGAATTCCAGAGCTTAGGACCAAGGCAGCTGAAGCCAATGATGGAGTGACGGAAGTTGGGGATTGCTCAAGAGGCCAGAGTTGGAGGAGTGCAGAGACCTCGGAGGCTTGTAGGGGCCGGAGGGGATTACAGAGATAGGGAGGGGTGTAGGGGCTGGAGGAGGTTACAGAGATAGGGAGGGGTGTAGGGGCTGGAGGAGGTTACAGAGATAGGGAGGGGTGTAGGGGCTGGAGGAGGTTACAGAGATAGGGAGGGGTGTAGGGGCTGGAGGAGGTTACAGAGAT